>CM021104.1:268619441-269058674 GCA_007115665.2 Sequoiadendron giganteum | reverse complement strand
ACCCCTATACCCTCTTAATCCCTCAACTCTCAACCCTTAATCCTTAAACCCTAATCCCTCAACCCTTATACCCTCTTAATCTGTCAACCATCAACCCTCAACCCTTAAACCCTAATCCCTTAGGCACTATACCCTCTTAATTCCTCAACCCTCAACCCTCAACCCTTCAACTCTAATCCCTCAACCCCTATACCCTCTTGATCCCTCAACCCTCAACCCTTCAACCCTAATCCCTCAACCCCTATACCCTCTTGATCCCTCAACCCTCAACCCTTCAACCCTAATCCCTCAACCCCTATACCCTCTTAATTCCTCGACCCTCAACCCTCAACCCTTAAAACCTAATCCCTCAACCCCTATACTCTCTACCCTATAACCTCTTAATCCCTCAACCCTAAACCCTAAACCCTTGAACCCTAACCCATAAACCCTCTACCATCTACCATCAATCCTCTACCCTCTACCCTCAGCCCTAATCCCCCAACCCTTAAACCCACTTAGTAAACTCTCTACCCTAATCCCTCAACCCTCTTGACCCTTAAACCCTTAAACACTTAACCCTAAACCCTCAACCATCAACCCTTAAACTCTAAACTCTTAAACCCTATACCCTCTACCCTCTACCCTCTATCCAATACTCTCTACCCTAAACCCTAATCCCTCAACCCTTACAATTTTAAATCCAAGAAAACTCTCTACCCTAATCCCTAAACCATCAACCCTTAATCTCTCAACCCCTATAACCTCTACCCTATATATTGGACCCTCAACCCTAATCCCTCAACCCTATACCCTATACCCTCAACCCTCAACCTTAAACCCTCAATATTCAACCCTCAACCCTTAAACCCTCTACCCTATACATTAAACCCTCAACCCTCAACCCTTAATCCCTCAACCCTCAATCCTTAAACCCTAAACCCTCTACCCCTTACATTGGACCTTGAACCTAATCCTTCAACCATATATCCTCAAACCTATACCCTAAACCCTCTACCCTCAACCAAGTAAACCCTTAATACTAAACCCTTAACCCTAAACCCTTCAACCCTAAACCCTTAAACCTTCTACCCTATACCCTCAACCAATTACCCCCTACCATCAACCATATTCCCTCAACCCTCAAACCTTAAACCCTAATACCCTAGAAACCATCAAACCTATAGGTCCTCCACCCTAATCCCTCAATCCTATACCCTCAACCCCTATCACTTTCTCTTTATATATACATCTCACCTCTCCCTCCCTCCCTCCTACCCTCTCTAATTGTCTCTATCTATCATCTCCCTCTTTCTACATACCTCTCATTCAATCAATCCCTGCCACCCTCTCTCACTCCCTTTATCCATCTCTCTCTATTCCCCTCCCACTCTATCCCACTCTCTCCCACTCCCTCTCTTGCCCTCTCTCTCATGTCTCTCCATCCCACCCCCTCTCTCTCTCAGGTCTCTCCCTCTGGCAGCCTACCTAACTAACTCTCTCTTTGTCTCTCTCCCCTCTCTATCTATCCCTCCCACCCTACCTAGATAAGTCCCTCTCACTCCACCCCCCTCTTTCTCTACCTATATCAAGTTACTCCCTCCCACACCCTCTCCCTCTCTCTCCCACTCCCTCTCTCTACCTATCTCTCAAGTCTCTCCCTCTCATCCTCCTCACACTCTCAAGTCTCTCCCTTTGGCACCCTACCTACATAACTCTCTCTTTCTCTCTATCTATCTCTCTCAATTCTCTCTCCCACCCCCCTCTCTCTCTCTCCCTCCCTCTATCCCTCCCACACTATCTAGCTAAGTCCCTCTCACTCAAATCCCTTCTCTCCCACTCCCTCTCTCTTAAACTCTCACTTCCACCCCCTCTCCATCTCTCCAAACTCTCTCTCTCTCTAAATTCTCCCTCCCTCTAAAGACATACATAAATACATACATACAAGCCTTAGGCTTGGTATTTTCCTTGGAATACAAACCCAAAGGCTTGGAGGGAATTCCCAATGACCAGAGACATGTTTTTAAAAAATCTACCATATTTCACATAATTGAGTTCGTGCTCACCATCAAGATTGCACATGGTTCAATATCAAAAAAATCGAACACATGGGTAATGTTGGGTTCTCTCTTAGCTATCCAACGATGTAAATGTTTTCACTTGCTTAAAATGTTAAGCCTTTCATCCATAATTTCTTTTATTTGAATGTCTTTTTTTTGCCAAAAAGTAGTGTTTGGTATTTTTGTCGTTATAAATTAACTGCTCATCGAATTTTCAAATAAATTACATTTTTAGAAACTAGACTCCATTCTACAAATTTTTAATTTAAAAAAAAAATCTCAATTAGTTTCCAAAATTTGTAGGGGTAGCACAGCAAAAATTTTGTTTTTCAAGAAGTGTCCACTTCGAAAATTAGTGAAAAATCAAATATTAATTAAAAAATTATCAAAAAAATCATGCATCAACTACATACTATTAGCTAACTTTTGACTATTGTGATTTTAAAAATACTTAAGAAAATTCACCATACGAGGGTCATACAAGAGTTGCTATGTTATGTTTTTTTGACAAAACCAACACCAATTTGTGTACATCCCTCTTTTGAACCCCTTAATCTCAACCATTTAAAAAAAAAATAGTAGTTTAGAAAGTAGACTCAGAGCACTTCGATCCTTTTTTTTGGTCCATCTCAAAAATTTGAGTGTAACTATCCTCAATTTCACGTCCAAGGTTAGCATTTCCTGATTTCAGAAAAAATTTGTCCACTTAAGTCCCCTTTTTGGGAACCATCTTGGTGCACTTACCCAGGGATCAATTTTCAAGAATTTTTAGTCCTTTAGATTGATCTAACTTTAGGCACAAAGAGAGAAGACCTAGGATGATTAAGGATCAAAAGATGGGGATGAGATAAATGGAAGGTGGATGATGTGGATGACTGAACTCTCAAGAAACCTTGAAGGAGATACTAGACTTTAGGACTTTGATTGGATTTTGATTCGGATAGTGAACTTGTAAACTCTAAGAGTTTGGATGTTGTCTTAGAGTAGACTCATACACAAGATGATAATTTGACTAAAGATGTAAAGAAAGATTCATCGAGACACCACTAGTCAAACAAGATGATTTTGGATAATGAACTCCTAAACCTCAAGATGTTGGATTTTATCAAGAGGTAAACTTGTTCACAAGGATTGATAATTTCATAAAATATGTGGAGAAGGATTCATCTACACACATCTAACCAAACAAGATGATTTTGATGTTTCAAAATTCTAGCATGAATGCTAGTTTCAAGAGTTGTTGATGAGGTGATTTTTTATTTTGATGGTTGAGGGATGGGTGAAAATGATGATTTTGATCCTAGATGAGACCTCGATAGAACTCCTCTCTACAAGACCTCGGTATTGAAGAACATGCTTGATGATTCCTATGTGAGAAAATAATTTTTTTGAAAGAGATTGGGATTTTGCTGACAATAAAATTCATACAAGCTAGGATTGTTCTTTGAAGCTTTCTTGTAAAAATTGTAAGCCAACCTTTCTCTTACCTCGTGAAGCCTTGAAAGATGTTCTTCACGAGCTTTTGGACTAAGCCTTTTGAACTTGGATTTTTAGATTTTGATTTTACGGGAAATCATTTGGAAGAGCACACATGTGTGGGGTTCAATTGTTTCTTTATTTTTTCTTAATGAATTCCTCTTTACCATAAAAAATTCTTGATTAGGTTTTCAAACTTGATGTCTAATGTCCTAACTTCTTCTCATCCCACAAATTCCATTATATGGAAAATCAAGGAAATTAAGAAAAAAGTTTCCTAATATTGACTTTAGTGAGAGAAAATTATGATAAAACCCAAGTACTTAGATGCATCTAAGGGTGAAATCCCTAGGGCAAGAAAGAGCACTTGAATTCATCAAAGGTATTTGCTTCCCTGAAGGGTTTGAAATTTTGGGGATCTTTGAATGTTTGTTTTTCAAATGTTTTTAGATCCAAGCAAAGTGTTCTGATTCCAAGAATATGCACAATCCTAGGATGAAGAGACAATATTTTTTGGGTTCCCACTTGGATAATTCTAGCTATGATTACTCTTAGAAGATAATTAGATGCTTGATCACATTGGCTCCCCTCCACGACACACACTTCTTGGGTCAGCCAAGCATCAATACCCATGAATCTCCCATGACATACTTCTCATCTCTACTAAAATTTGTAAGAATGCGGGGTGGCTTCAGAATGACTATTCTTGCACCAACAAATAGTTTAGGATTTTGGCCTTTCTAAACAAGGGGTTTTAATGTGGGAATTTCATTCATGGGGGATCATCCATGCAGCAAGAGACCATTGCTTTCCTTCTTGTCGGAATGATCCTTGTGATACTCAAAATTTCCTCAAGTACCCACACTTTTATACTGACTAGAATTCGCTTGGCTTTAGCATGTTACCGGTTGGGTCGTTCCCTTGGGGTAAGTACTTTTTCCCACCAAGGCAGACCCTCTAAGATAATCAAAAGTGAGCAAACATATCTATATTTTGATCTATCTTTGTTGAAAAACAAAGAGAGAACACACATGATATGTTCCACTCACACTCGCAAGATTTGTTCAATTTTTTAATCCCAAATGAAATGTGGAGGCAATCACTTTCACAACTTAATATCATCAGCCTTTTGATTATGAAGATCACCATGAGGCACAAGAGAAGCACATACATCTTTTACATTATATTATTTTGTGTAAGTGATTACAAAACAAAGATACACATGTTCATTTCAAATCCACAAAGCAATGATTAGGTTCTTTTTAAAGCACCAAAAGGAAAGATGAAAGTTGTTTTGTTCAATTGTTAACCTTAAACAAAATCTAGTAAGTTTTCTTAAAGTTCTTTTTAACCCTTTGTAGCAAAAATAAAAGATTTTGTGGTGTTCTTTTTCTAGAGCCCAAAAGAAATTTAGTGTGCCCTAAAAGCATGAAGGTAATCAAATTGTTAGGAAGGTATTCTCCCAAAGTGTTTAAAAACACTTAATACAATAAGACGGTGGTGTCATAGTGAAAGACTCCTCTTTGTCTCCCAATTGCCTCAACCTGTAAACTGATTTAAACCAAGAATTACAAAGACAAAAAAAGTTTAGGAGTTCAAGATGTCCAAAATAAAAAATAACATGTGTAAATTAACTAAATTTGAACTTTTTAGTCCACCCCAATGATGCAATTTGTGGGTGCGACAGATTTTGAAAAGGTCAGCACCGCAATATAGTGTTGCTAATTACTGAGTGTGGCGCTCTATAGTAAAACAAAGACAACAATTGTGGCTCTATTATACCAGCAATGCTATTTGTGTCAGGGGTTCACTTCAAAATTAAAATTTTGTTGGCAAGAAGACACCAGTGATGGACTTTAGAATTTGGAGTGGCACAATGTAGCACTGCTTGACTGTCAATGGCTAATTTTCCTATAAGTTACAAAAAAGCATGAATTTTTTCAAAAAACTTGATGAAATCCTTCAGATTGGCCCTCCTTCTAGCACCAAAATGTGAACCCCAACCCTAGACCTGCACAAACATAGCAAACAAACACACTATTAGATCCAAATGCAAGTTAGAACTAATATTCCCTATGAAATTCATCTACAATGCTCAAAATAGGAAAGAAATGAAGAACAAAATAAAAAAAGCAATTAAATCCTATTTAAGCATGCAAACTCTCAATCCCATGGGGGAATTGGTGCCAATTTGATTTGTAAATTGGCCCTTTCCCAACTCCTTTGTGTGGTTTGATCATTTTGATGAAGATTGATCCACTGGGTGAGGAAGAACAATGTGATTACTTGATTAAATCTATAATAACCTAGCTATGATGATGGAAAATGCTATGGAAATGGATGAACTTGCTCAAACTGTGAATATAATAACTTTTCTCTAAGTTGTGGATTTCAAATGAGAAGAAGATCTTTCTATTTATAGAAAGACAAGATGGAGAAATGAACAAAATGAAGCAATGTGGGATCATTCAACATCCAATGGCCAAGTGTCACTTGTCAAGATGTGAATGGGGGAATTTATTTTGATGAATAGGCCAATAAATGATATTAAGTGGATTTTGAAAATCATGAAATGACTTGTTGGAGAGGGAAAGAAAGTGACTTAAATGCCACTTGGCTCAATGCACAAGGACATGTAAGAGGAGATAAATGCTTTGTTGTAAGGACAAATCCACTTGGAGGGATTTTCAAATTTGGAGGAACATTCCCCTAAAGATGCCATGTTGAGAGAAAATATAGATTTAATAAATCAATTAAATGTATTTTCATGTGTAAGTGGCAAAATCTAGAGAAATTAGGTCATTAGGATTAAATTAATCAAGATTTAATTACTTTAATAGGAGATTAGTTGATTTGACCATTTTGACTTAGATTTGAGGATTAATTTAAATCAAAATGAGAGGAAGATGACTTAGACTTAATTAAATAAAGATTTTGATTTATTTAATTAAAAAGATATGATGTTAGATTAAATTAAATAAGGTTTAATTTATTCAATTTAATAGGATGACTTTAGAGATTAAATAAAATTAATTATTTAATTAAATAGAGACATAAGGTTAATTAAATTTGATTGATTAATTGAATTAATAGGAGATAATGAATTAATCAGATAAATAATGATTTATTCAATTAAGGAATGAAAGGTGATGACAAGCTAAGAAGATGATTCAGGATGAAATGACGTTAGTAATCAGGATCAAGTGTGTCAATATATTTTCCATGTCTACACATATAATATATATAAGTTTTTTCCCATATAAAAATGTTTGGAGAATTACATAAAGAGTTCTTGAACTATAAAAATCAAATCCAATTTTCCCTTATGTAACACAAACAAATCAAATACTAGAACACTAAGCATTACCATCAATTCACAAACCTAAGGTGCAAATCATCAAATACCAACAAGAGACGTAATCAGAAAATATCAAGCTTATTGCATTTTCATCAAATATAACATAGGCATTGAATGCATGAAATATAAAACATAAATCTTTAGAAAAGAGGTCATATGCCAAAACCCAAAACATCGAATAAATTGAAATGATAAATACAACCACTAAAATATCGAATACCAAGCATGAAATGTTTATGCAAGTATAAGGTATTGAGTCCCTTAAGAGTCAAATTTGAAATAGATAACAAGTATCGAACGAATTTAAAATATTTATTTCTAAGTATAAGGAAAATAGGGAATAAAACTTAGTTAGGAATTTGGATTTTCACTAAATCTCATGGTGTCTCAAAGAGGATCGACTTCTTCCAAGGCTATTCGGGTTGATATAAGCTACCATGAATCCCATACTGAAGCAAAAAAAATTAGATACAAATTGATGAGGGTGCGAACACGAATCACAAAAATCCACACATAAAACCAGGGAATCTTATTATATTCAAAATAATGAAATTCTTACATGCAGAGGATCTCAAATCCTTGAGTTCTGCAATACATGCAAATTATAGAAAATTATAGAAATTCCCCTTTTCACAATATGCGATCTTCTTTCCCCAAAAACTACCCAAACAAATTAGAAACTAGCCCATAAATAGCCCCTTTCTCCGTTTGGAGCCAAAAACAACATTCTAACCACTAGGGCTTCTCCCCTTTTAGCATCATCTGAATATTCAGATTGAGCCTCCTCATCTACATGTGCAACCCTTGCACAACCTTTTGGCCTTTTGTCTATCATTCCTTGGTGTTGTGGACATTCATAGGCTCGATGCCCTTCTTCACCACACCAGAAGCAAGTTCCTCTGAAACCACCTCTTTCGAGTCCTTGCCCAGATCTTCCTCATCCTCTACCTCTTTAATCACCATTGTTCTGATCACGATGGCGGTAGAAGCTATCATTCCTCTAGCTTTGACAGGTACCCACATCTTCATTTTTCTTCTCATCCTCATTTTGACTTCCAAAAGATCTTCCGCTACCCCTTCTGCTTTGACCTCCTCGTCCTTTTTACTTGCTGTCAAATCTTTTGTTCAGCTTCTCTTCAACTCTTAGAGAAAATTGGTATGCATCCTCAATGGTGGCCATTCTGACTAGGCTTAGCTCCTCTTGAATGCTCAGTCGTAACCCATTAATATAACGGGCTACCTTCTCCTTGTTGGCCTCTGCATGTCCTGTTCTGATGATCATCTTGTAAAATTTTTTGGTGTATTCTTTCATAGATCTACTTCCTTTCTTCAACCCTTGCAATTTATTCAGTAGATTTAACTCATAGTCCATTGGTATGAACTGCTTCTTTAGTTTCTCCACCATGCAATCCCCCCTGTTGATCTTTCCTTTTCCTTCCTTATTTCTTTCTAGTTGGACCTCTTTCCACTAGATATTGGTAAGGCCCTTCAGCTTTTTTTTTTGAAAAATTAACCCGATCTGGGTCCTCTACTTCTTCATACTCGAAATACTCTTCCAACTCGTTGATCCAATTAATCAACTCTTCCAGGTTCAGACTTCCAGAAAAACTGGGAACTTCTACTCTGGGTCTTTTTCTGATCTTTGAAATGGCCCTTATCAGCCACATTTGATCTTGATCAATTACTTCTTATTCCTCTTCTACATCTGAATCTTCCACCTCTTCTTCATCCTCACTTTCTTCTCTCCTTCTTGAGTTTACACCTCTTCTTAACTCTCTCTGCAATGCATCAATTTGTCTCTGGAGGGCTCTGAAACCCTCGGCCGCCAATGGATCTCTTCCACTAGCATTTTTGGCACCCCCGACACCACCTCGCTTACCACAGATCACTCTTGGAGGCATCTTGAATATCTCAAACCCACAACCATGGTCCTAGTGTGAACCGCCTCTTGATCAGCGATCTATCCACATGCTCAAGAAAACCCGCTCTGATACCACTTGATGAGGGTGCCAACCCGAATCACAAAAATCCACACATAAAACCAGGGAATCTTATTATATTCAAAATAATGAAATTATTACATGCAAAGGATCTCAAATCCTTGAGTTCTGCAATACATGCAAATTACAGAAAATTACAGAAATTCCCCTTTTCACAATATGAGATCGTGTTTCCCCAAAAAACTACCCAAACAAATCAGAAACTAGCCCATAAATAGCCCCTTTCTCCATTTGGAGCCAAAAACAACATTCTAATTATGCACCAACTTCTGGAAGCCCTAACCTAAGATCTGATAGTCAGATCTTCAATCTTAATACCTTTTCAAAAAGATCTTATGAAAATGAAGTGCCAAAAAGTGGGGCCTAAAAGCTAACCACTTTCATTTTTCGCCAATTTTCGGGCCCATCCGGAGCCTTTAAGTACCTCAAAATTAGCTTCAAAGATTTTATAGGGCAAAAAGTAGAAAATGAAACTTGAATAAATTTTGAAACGGGAATGATCTTAACCTGATTCTTTCACCAAAGTGTTTATTTTTTTGTCCTGAAGCTTCCCTTAAATTTTTGTCTCCTCACGCTTTCAAATTCACACCTGCTAAAAATAGCAGTTGAGCAGAAAAAGTAGAGAAGCAGTTATGAAAGTTAGAACTTCTTCTTCGACGAAAAGGGTATCCAAAAATGCAACATCTACAAAAAACTAAATGAAAGTACATATATTTTTGAGTGATGTAGGATTTCCCTTACACCACTAGATGCTCCTGCATCACAAATGGGGCGGTCATAGGCAAGAAAACATTTCGATTGTAAAAGGAGGATATTTCCTTTGTTTCCAAAATGAAGAAAAATATTCAGCAATTCTGACCATATCGATAGCTTAGTAAAAAGATAAATTGTTTCTTAAAAGATGGATTAGACATGATTCTACGGGAAACAAAAAGGGAGGCGCAACCACAACAACAAGTTATAACTTATAATGACATCAATGAAACATAAAATTTTACAGCTATGAATGATACATAAAATAGAATCAAGTGCAAGGTCGGTCGCTCAGCATAAATATCAATCCCCTCTAAAGACAATGAGCTAAGAACCAAGAATATAATTTGCAAAGGCTTCAAATTGAATGGGCTTCATAGGAATCGGTTTCAGAATGAAGAATATCCAAGATAGGCGATAGGAAGCAAGATCACTTTAAACCATGATAAACACATTTAAACCTTCGGATTTAACACAACAGTACTTGAATAGTCAATAGTAGATATTAAAGTCAATAATTATAGCATTGGCTATCTACAAACCAACCTCTGCTTCATTGTTACCGCAACATTACCACAAGGTAAGAGACACTAGCATCAATTTACTTACCAAGACCTTTTAGAAACTAAATGAATCTACAAAGGAGACTTGATTGCTAATTTGAAAAGCTTAATCACATGAAAATTAAGGTTGTGGCATAACACAATTCAACAAAAGAAACAATTGAAGGCAAAAAAAGAGGAGGTTAGAAGAGCTATGTCAGAAAGAAAGATAGGTAGCCTACTAATCTTGTCAACTAAATCTTATGATTGAAAGGAGAAAGAAAACAAAAAGCAAGCAAATTAAAAACAGGATAACCTCAAAAAAAATCCAGAGAGGAAGGTTTCAAAAATCTTAAGGAAATCCTATTTTCGAATTTCTTTCAATCCTAAAAGGAGAAGCAAGGGAATGTTTGATTTCTTTTTAGCATTACATTCAACTTTTACTTCAAAACATATAGAGGGAGAGATTCAAAAGAACGGAACCTAGTTAAAGGTGTTAGCACAACTATAAATTGGAACTCGAGTTCAAGCTTCTACAACTATGCCTCTTCTTCGAAATTATTGATTCCCTTCAATTATTTTCTCAAACCCCTAATTTTTGAAAACAAATTACAAAATACAACTATTCAACCCTGTAATTTCTTGCAGACCAGAATTTTTTATGTGAACACCAAAAATCAATCATCCCCCAAACCCTCCCAAAAACATGATAGTTATAAAAGCAACAAAAGTGGTTCAATTTTTTTTGAAAAAAAAAATCAAGCAATAATCACTTAATAAAACAAGTTTCTATTTCGCAACTAGTTCAAAGTTGTGCATGGGCTCAAACTCACTTTTTCTGTTTTCAAATTTTCTTTTCCTTTCTTATCATTTATTTTGATTTGAAATTAATATTGATTTTAATATTTTCTTTTCTTTTAATATTTCCTTGCAAATTAAATTTATTAATTAACTCTTTAATATCAAACAATAATATATTTTTATATTTAATTATGAAAGCACTTATAATTTAATCATTTAATTTAATAATAAATTATTCAAATGCAACATTTATGTTTTTCTAATAACATAATTTATTTAATAATAAAATATTTAATTCTCTATCAAACAACTTTTTTAAAAAACAATTACTTTTAACACTACATATAAGAGAACTCACCCAAAAAAACTTAATCAAACATCAAGAGAGGGCCAAACACGAAGGGGCACTACAATATTTCACTTATGCTTGTAGTTATACATAAAAGAACTTGATCATTTGCATTGAATTACTTGTAATGGGCATTTTTTTGCTACAGGAATCAAGTGTGATAGAGAGCAAATCTTTGACAAGATGGTATTCACGGTCGCAAAATGGAGGCTATAGAAATTGGTTGGCCTCACAAACTCATAAACATATATGATTATCTAGGAATCAATGTTGATCGCAACTACTTTGTTTCAGTTACTACTAATTAGTTAACAAATTCCATGTTTGAAAGCTTCACTTATGTTTTTAATCATAACAATGAAAACAATTTGCAAATACAGTTTTGTTGCACAAGAATTTGGTAAAGCATAGTGTCCATGAACCTTGGAACATTGTTGCTTGCTACATGTTGAGACAGTGAAATTGCCTTGGACATTGCAAAAAACTTGCCCCTTAGGAATTGAGAAAATAAAATTTTCATGCATATTGCACTTTATGGTTTCACTTTCTGCAATACACAGATATAGTGTAATATCCTTTTGTTGTCAGATGTTGCATATTGTCCTTTGGTTTCTTGCACCAAATGGATAAAGCATACTATCCTTGTACTCAATATTTTTTTTGTTGTTTATGGATTGATAAACCAGAATTTGCTTAGAGAATCCAATTTTTCTATTGCATTAACACATATATGTATTTATATACATATGTGTATATATATATTTATGTATGTGTATACATACATACATATATATATATATATATATATATATATATATATATATATATATATATATATATATATATATGTGTACACATATATGCGTCTAGGCTCAAGCCATACATGGAATTCAAGAATATAACAAGATTGATACCAAAACTGATCAATTTATTTTCTTTTGCTCAGTTTATTTGCTATACCAAAATTCATTGGTCCCTAATTTTCATCTATTATGAATAGACTCAAGTACAGGTGTCATTAATGGCTTATGGTGTAAAGTTTTGAGACTGTTGAGCAAAGGATTAATTGCATTGTTTATTCATTTTTTGAGATTATTTGATGAGCATGAAATCTTTGTCTATTGATAAAGTTTCTATCCATTGTATTGGAATAAAAAAAGGGCACCTATAAATTCTTATATCTTTTACACTACAATTTTTATGTTGTTTATTCACTTGCTTAGATTGTTTGAAGAGACTAAAATTTGTGACTACTGATAGGGTTTATATCTAGCATCTTGTGAAAAAAAATTCAAAGTAAAAGACCAATTTCCTTCAAATTTAGAATGGGGGGAATTGGAAAGAAGATGATCTAGTTTACCAGACTTCTCAAGTGGTTTTTGAACCACCATGAGGTATCTAGATCCATGGAAGCTATGATATGTATATTTTGTATCTTCACAACTCCCATTTCCCCAGTATTGTTGACCTAGCAAGTCCTATGGATTCTTTAAGTCATTTTTTCTATAATATGGCCTATTGAGAAGATTTATATCTATTGTATGGGTAATATGGTCCATTGAGAGATTCAATGCACTATTTCATGAGCGTGAAATCTCTCTCTATTCAGAGGGTTTATATCTATTGTATTGTAAGTGAAAAAGGAGGTGTTTGTAAGTTCCCTTATCTTTTACACTCTCATTTTTTGTGTTGTTTATTCATTTTTTTAGATTGTTTGATGGGGGTGAAATCTATCTCTATTGATAGGGTTTAATGTCCATCATATTGGAAGTGACAAATTGGGCATTGTAAGTTCCTAATCTTTTACAGTTCCAAAATATAGTTTTACACATCTTTACATTTGTAATGGGCCATGTTCTGTTGCAAATTATTTTTGGCATGAGAAAAGGAAAAATTTAATCAATGCCTTTTTTTTTGTTGCTTTTGGAAATATTTCATGTATTTCTAATGTTCTTTGATGTATTCATGTCTTTTAATTCATGCTTACTATTATTTGTAACTTTTCATATGAAATTAATTAATGTACATTGAAAACAACATTATATTACACCCATTACTCATTCATCTGATCTTCTAACTTGAGCACTCTTCCTATATTTGCCTCATGGATTTGTATCTTTCAACTTGCATATTATTCTCAACATCATAAAGGAAACAAATTAATCAACTCCTAATGTTTTATTGCTATTGAAAATATTTCATGGCTTTGTAATGTTCTTTGATATAGTCATGTCTTTGAATCCAAAGTTTCTATCCATTCATGACATTTTAAAAAGTCCATTGTGCATGTATACTCCCTAATTTTCATTTATTGTAAATAGAGTGAAGTGCAGGTTTCATTATTGCTTATGTGTGAAGTTTTAGATCTATTAAGAAAATGATAATTTTTTGGTTTATTCATTTTCTCAAGTTGTTTGACATGGCTCAAATCTTCATCTATTGAGAGAGTTTATATTTTTTCTGTTGGAAGCAAAAAAGGACACGTGTGTAAGTTCCTATATCTTTTACACTGTCATTTTTATATTTTTTATTCATTTGCTTAGATTGTTTGATTAGGGTCAAATCTCTCTCTTGATAAGGTTTATTCCTTTCATTTTGGAATTAAAAAGTAAGCCAATTGTAAGTTATGATTTCTTCTACATTGTCATTTTTGCATTTTTTACTCACTTGCTCAGATTGTGTGATGAGCGTCTAGTTTGTGTTTTCTGAAAGGTTTCATGTCTACCATGTTGGGAATGAAAAATGAGATGGTAGTGAGTCACTATATATTTTACAATTCCATTTTATAGTTCTTTGCATGCTTACATTTTATGGGTCATTTTCCTATTACAAACATTTCATCAATACACTACATCTTTTTTGTAATCATTTTCAGATTCACAAAAAAAATCAATTCCTAATTTTTTTTTGCTAATGAAAATATTTCATGGCTTCCTAATGTTCCTTGATATAGTTTTTTTTTTGCACCCACTATTACTGTTCGCACATAATTTTAATGATGACCTTGTGTGTATATAGTTTGTAATTTTCATTTATTGGCAATAAACTGAAATGCAAGTTTCATTAATGGCTTATGCTATAAATTTTTGACTCTCTTGGGCAAAGGATGATTTGTGGTGTTTATTCATTTGTTCAGATTGGCTGACGAGGATGAAATCTGTGTCCGTTGACATAGTCTATATCCATCGTATTGAAAATAAAAAAAGAGGAATTTGTAAGTTCCTATATCTTTTACATTGAAATTTATATTGACAGTGTTTACATCTACCATCTTTCCTATCATATTGGAAATAAAAAATCAAGCATTTGTAAGTTCCTATATCTTCTACATTGCAATTTAGTCTTGTTTATTGACTTGCTCAGATTATTTGACAACGTTTATGTCTACCATCTTGGATGCAAAGTTAGAGAGTAAAAGACCAATTTCCTTCAATTTTAGAATGGGGGAATTAGAAAGAAGTTGATCTGGTTTTCTTGCCTTCTTAGATAGATTTTGAACTAGTAGTGTTACCACAATAACGGGTTACACTTTCTAGGACATCTTGCTTTTTTCCTAAAATCACATATTTTTGGAAAATATAATGATTTAAGCCTTTGAAGGTTTCATTTAAATTATTTAATCAAAGAGGATTTGATCAAACCCCCTTGGATATAACCTTGTTAGTTTTAAACCATACCTATAATGGATTCTCCTCTACACCTATCAAAATGCTGATAAAAAACCACTTTTGATTTACCTTTTGGGTGATCAAATGAATTCACTTAAAATTTATGTTTTGTAAGTATGTAGCCCTTATTATAAGCTTCCCAAAATGTATAATTTTAAATATATTTAATTTTATTATTATATTTTTTATTATTTCTTGTGAATGTAGGTTCTTCAATGAACATCAAGTTCTTTGTTTCACACATACGAAAACATAGGAAAATAGACAAAAACATTCTAAAAAATACATGTGCAGTAGGTATTGATGTCCTTATTCCAAAAAAAAAAGAATAAGTTAATTCAAATCCAAACAAAAAAAGTTATGCGGTCCAAAGTACACCTCTATCCAAATTATAATTAATAATAATGGGTTACACTTTTTGGGACATCCTGATTTTTGCCTGAAATCACATATTTTTTGAAAATATAATGATTTAAGCCTTTAAAGCTTTCATTTAAAGGATTTTAATTAAAGAGGATTTGATCAAACACCGTTAGATCAAACCCCCTTAGATAGAACCCCGTTAGTTTTAAACCATACCTATAATGGATTATCATCTACACCTATAAAAATGTTGATAAAAAATCACTTTTGATTTACCTTTTGGGGGATCAAATGAAGTCATTCAAAATTTATATTTTGCAAGAATGTAGCCCTTATTATAAGCTTCCCAAAAATTATAATTTTAATTATATTTAATTTTTTTTTTAGACTGTAGGAATTGGGTAGAACGACCCCCTATAAACTATAGTGCGCCTAGTAAAATTTTTAACATGACTGACGGCATTGACGAGACATGCCCTCCGGTACCATGAGGGTGGGGGAGACTAGACCTCATGACCATTCTCCTGCAATAGGAAAGATTTAGCCAACCGAACTAGGGCCTCAACCCAATATATTTAATTTGATTATTATATTTATTTTTTATGTCTTATGAATGTACGAACATCAAGGTCTTTGTTTCACACATACGAAAAAATAGGAAAATAGAGAAAAAAAAATCTAAAAAATACATGTGCACTAGGTATTGATGTCCTTATTTCAACAAAAAATGAATAAGTTAATTCAAATGCATACAAAAAAGGTTATGTGGACTGAAGTACACCTTTGTCCAAATTATTTAATTACTTTGACTTGGAAAATTAATTTAAAAAAATATGCAACAAAACATTATGAAAGAAAATCCATGCACTAGATATTGGGGTTAAAAAACTGTATTTCAAAAATTAGAACTATATCCTTCCTATAAAAAAAGTTATGTAGGCTAAAGTAGACATCACTTTTTAAAAATGTTATTTTGTAGAAAAAAAAAGTTATTAAAAATTACATAAAAGGATTCACAATTTTTAATTTTTTAATTTTTAAATATAATTACAATCTACACACAAAATCTCACAAATCACTAGTTTTCTTCATCTTTAAATTCTTAATGGTTTAGCTACTATAGGTGTAAGAAAGTGAAGATCTGATGAAAAATGAGGATTAAAATGTCAAGTTTGGCCAAAAGTGTAACCCATTATTGTGGGATCACATACTCTGACTTGGAAAATTAATTAAAAAATATATGTAACAAAAAATTATGAAAAAATATTCATGCACTAGATATTGGTGTGAAAAATTTGTATTTTAAAAATTAGAATTGTATCCTTTCTATAAAAAAATTTATGCAGGCCGAAGTAAACATCACTTTTTAAAAATGTTGTTTAGTAGAAAAAAAAAGTTATTAAAAATTACATAAAAGGGTTTAAAATTTATTTTTTAAATATAATTAGAATCTACACAAAATCTCACAAATCACTAGTTTGATTCATCTCCAAATTCTTAATTGTTTAGCTACTATAGGTGTACGAAAGTGAAGAGCTAGTGAAAAATGTTGATTTCAATGTCAAGTTTGGCCAAAATGTGAGGACCTCTGATGTAGATAAATTCTTTCATAGAGAGCCTTTCCACATACCAGCAGTTACCCTATTATTTGTGGTAACTAAATCTTCACGCGGAAAAGCAGGTGTTATCACCCAATTGTCAATGTCTCTTCTCTCCTTTACCTGGTTGTTCAAATTCACTACAAATCATTGCCTCCACATGTAATAATTGTGTTCTCCATTTGGTTTCCCATTTTCCTCTCCTAATAGATGCAAAATAAATTATTCACTTCCCTCATTCTTCACATTCTCATTTGTTGAATAATATGATCTATTGAGAAGGTTTATATCTCTTATACGGGTAATATGATCTATTCAGAAAGCCTATGAATTATTTGATGAGGATGAAATTTGTGGCTATTGAGATGGTTTATATCTATCATATTGGAAGTGAAAAAGGAGATATTTGTAAGTTCCTATATCCTTTACACTTTCATTTTCTGCATTGTTAATTCATTTGCTCAAATTGTTTGATGTGGGTAAAATCTGTTTGTGTTAACAAGATCTATGTCTTATGTATTGGAAGTGAAAAACAACACATTTGTAAGTTCCTATATATTATACACTTCCCTTTTATAATTTAATCAATTCCTAACATTTTCTCGCTATTGCAAAATATTCCATGCCTTTCTAATGTTCTATGACATAGTCATGTCTTCGCACCCAATCTTTCTATCTACACATGTCGTTTTAAAGATGACGATGTGCATATATAGTCCCTAATTCACATTTCTATTGTTTATTAATTTTCTTAGATTGTTTGATGAGGGTGAAATATGTGTCTATTGAGGTAGTTTACATCTATCATATTGAAAGCAAAAAAGGAGAGGTTTGTAAGTTCCTATATCTTTTACATTGTCATTTTTGTGTTGTTTATTCACTTTTGTGAATTGTTTGATGAGAGTGAAATCTGTGTCTGTTGATAGGGTTTATGTCTATCATGTTGCAAGCAAAAAAAGAGTCGGTTGTAAATTTCTATATCTTTTGCAGTGTCCTTTTATAGTTTTTCCATCTCTGTATATTATGGGTTAATATTGTTTGTTGTTCCCTACATTTACTAGTCCCTAATTTTCATTTATTATGAATAGACTGAATTACAGGCATCATTAATGGCTTATGTTGTAGAGTTTTATGTCTATGAAATTTTTTTATGTTAAGAGGGTTTAAATCTATCATATTGGAAGCCAAAAAGGAGGCATTTGTAAGTTCTTATATCTTTTACATACTCAATTTTTGTTTTGTTTATTCATTTACTCAAAAAGATTGATGAGGATGAAATCTGTTTGCTAGCAAGGTTTATGTCTATCATATTGGAAACAATAAATAAGGCATTTGTAAGTTCTTATATCTTTTACAATGTCATTTTATAGTTTTTTACATCTCTACATTTTGTTGGTTAATATCTATTATTTATTGTTCGATGCATTTTATGGGTTAATGTCTATTGTTTGTTGTCCTCTGCACTTTATCTGTTGATCTCTTTTCTTCCCTATCTTTGAGTGCATTTATGGGTCAGTGTCTATTGTCGAGTTACAAACTTAGTACCATAATTAATTAATGTTGACTTTCTTGTTGGCCACAACTAAGAATGGATATAATATTTTCTCTCCATGCATCCATTCCAAGTGCACTTCAATCTATCAAAACCATTTCATCAATTGCTAATGTTTTTTTAGTGCCAAAAATATTTCATGGCATTTTCATTTATTTCCAATGGACTGAACCAAAGTCATCATCAATGGATTTTGGTGTCAAGTTTTAAGACTGACAAGCAAATGATTATTTGTGTTGTTTATTCATTTTCATAGATTACTTTTTGATGATGAAATCCATCAAAAAAGGAAGTGGTTGTAATTCCCTATATCTTCTACACCGACTTTTAGGCATTGATTATATCTATTGTCTGGTTTTATAGATTCATTCCTATTGTTTAGTTAAATACTTAACACCATAATTCATAAATTTCAAGTTCCTTGTTCACCACCATTAGCAATGCTACTAATCTTCTGTCTCCCACGCATGCATGCCAGCTAAGCACTTTAATCTATTAAATGAAAATTAGGTCTAGATAAGTGCAAAATCGGTTGGTCTAAAATATGTAATATTTCATCAATATGCAATTTTTTTTTTGGAAATCCAGTTCTTCAATCAGATTAGATTCATAATTTCTATATTTTCTCTTTGTTTCATTGATTTTCTTTAAAAATAAACAACTTTAATTCAGGATGTTCTTCTTCTATAGGTGTTGATCTCTCAGATGTAAGCACACAACAAGTTATTTCCCTTTCTACCCTGTCAAAAGCACTTGAAATGACATTTCTAAGATTTTTTGCATCTTTCCTCTCTTTCATATTAAACAATTTCTCTTTCTAATATTTTCATGCTTTTTTCTTTTACCTATTTCTTCTATCAACTAATTACTACTTTCAATTTCTCAATGTAGTTACCTAAACCAGTGAAATTTGAAAAGATAACTTAGTTGGCGCTCATTGATATCCATGTTATGATCACAATGAAATTATCATTTCCACATGCATTAGATTGACTAATTCAATGTACAAAAACCTATTTGAAATTCTGTAAATTACATACTTCATAACTCATTGTAATCTATCAAATATCACATTTTTTATTTGGACAACTCAATCAAGTATATTTATCCTGGTTTTGATCAAACTTATCTCATCACATATATGTTTAAAGATCTTTTAATATGGATATTCCTACAAATTTTGTTTGATTTCATCTTATTGCATTACAACATCGCATTATCTTACACCCATTACTCATTTATCTAATCTCTTAACTTAATCACTTTTCATATATGTCTCGATGATCATATTTCTCTCTATTTTTATCACTATTCATGTGTCTTGTCCATCTTCACACTCTACCTTACATGATTATTGAATATACAATCAATGACAAACAAAATATTAAGAATCAAGCTTTCCAATCTAATCAAACATGTAATTAAACCATAAAAAATTATTCACAACATATGAACAAGAAGTATGTGTGCAAAAAACCTTGCAACAAAAAACACCACCAAAAAGACCCAAGCTTGTATCCATCAAAGTAAAAAGCTACATCAATATAATATGTTTATCATCTTCTCTAATACTAATTTAGCATTATAACTAAACATGTCGTTAAACCATAAATATTAAGGACATGGTGGATAAGTGAACTTAACTAATCTACATTTGTTGGATTTACGATACATATATCAAAGCCAAAGTTTTGGGAAATACCATTTGGGACCTAATACAAACAAAAGGAAATGTGCTCAACTTCCTTGATTGTCGTCAAGATTTGTTTAATGATGTGACAAGATTCAAGAAACATAAGCTACCATTGATGCAAATGTTTGGATAATTTTTTTGATAATACATTTCAATATGCTTTAAATTGACTCTTGCTAGTATCTACACAATGATTTTTGATAATAAATTTTGATGAATATTAATGTTCAAAAGCATGTCTTTAAGAACATAACTTTGGATGCTCAACTAAAATTATAATTTAAAAAATAAAATAAAAAATTAATTGCGAAAATAAGATTGTAATTATGTATGTATCTATATATTATCTATATATACATCTATATGCATCTGTATTATAGATAATATAGATATATATATATAGTACATAGAGATGTGTATATCTATTATCTATAAATGCACTATAGATCTATATGTATGTATGTATATGTACATATGTATATATGTATGTATGTATATGTCCATATGTATATATGTATATATGTATGTATATATGCATATATATATGTATCTATATATATATGTATCTATATATATATGTGTATTCCATTACTATATATATATATCTATACAACCATACTTTATATATGTGTATCAGTATATATACATAGACATACATATATATATATATATAAATGGTCATGATCAACATCATAGATTAGAAATTAACTCCTCTTACACATCTTTACATATCATAGATCCTATCATAACCATCAAAATGAATAGTTTCTCACATCTATGCACTCCATGGGGGTATTTAATTGGAAGCATGTTCTATAACTATTCTATGTATTTCAAAGAATAGATAATTTCCACATCTCATGATGTTTAAAGATCATAAACGGTTTCTCATCTACATGCTTAAATATGAGTAGTCAAGACATAAAACTTACTGTAAGATGAATCAGACACCTAATCCTAAGATTCAACCACTTACCGTTCATGTTGCAAAGACAAATTAAAAATGATGAATCAAGTTATACAAGACAAAACATGCATAGCCTAGATCTACACCAACAAAACTTATATCAGATCATTGGCTTACTGAAAAAGATCCACAATATTAACCAAAGTGTCATTCTTCTATATTGTGACTCTACCACCTACAACCATCTTATGGACAAAGTAATAATGAGCATCTTATTCCTACCACCATGGTAGATTAGGTTATCTGCCTTTTTATGCTCCTTGGTTTCACATTCAAATTTTGGTTTAGATGTTGAAGATATTTTTTATTGCCACTAATATGCTCATCTAACTCTCATGTGATGTGTGTGTTGCAACCTAATTTTTTGAAATCTAGTAATGTATCTTCCTTATAATAGGTAAACATGTGTGTATGTATGCACGTGTGTATGTATGTATGTATGTATATATGTATGTATGTATGTATGTATGTATGTATTTATGTATGTATATATGTATGGATGTATATGTATGTATGTATGTATGTATGCATGCATGTATGTATGTATGTATGTATGTATGTATGTATGTATGTATGTATATATTAGTATTATATTTATAAATTTATACACATGTGTATGCCATTACTATATATATGTATACATCCATGTATTATATACATATATGTATATAGTATATATATATGTATGAGTGTATATACATACACATACATATATAGATATATAGTTATACATATACATATATACATATATACACATATTATAACACTTGACTAAAGATTATAAATTTTATAGCTTGATTTATAGTTAGTGACTATTTTTCATGCTCAACTGCAAATATCCAAAAGCATTTTTTCTCCCTTTGGCAGGGACTTTAGCTTCTTCAGAGCTCTTGTTTCTATTTAATTTATATATGATTTATTTCTTTATATTGTGGTTAATATTGATGTAACATACGAAAAGGGGAACTCTAAGTTTAATGCCTAAACCTAGGATCAATATCTCCCCAATTTTTAAAGGTACATTAGAATGCAAACCAACAAGCTGAATAGATTGAATTTCAACCATGAAGGTGAGTCAATCAAACCTAGATTTGAATTCTTCGGGCCTTGAAATTGGATTGGAAATGATTTTGAATAATTAACTTAATTGAGTTATATGACCTAATATGATAAATGCAATTTATTCAAGAAGCACACATACTGAGATAGTAAATTATAAGCAGATCTAGGAAGTGTCAGATGATGTGTACCTATCATAAAATGATGGATTTGGCATGTGTAAAGGGACTCAGTCACCCAGGGGTGTATGGATATTTGTAAGCCTTTCCAAATACTTCAAAACTTGATCTTGCAGCTCTATGTCTACTCTTTTTTTCTTGCTCTACAAACCTTTCATCTCTAGATCTATGCCTACAATAAATCTACAAAAGAGATGGTTTGGGGTGGCTATATGGGGATTTTCCTCTGTCAAAACACTATTTTGGTATTTAAAACTCCACAAATAGCCAAAGATATAGTAAAATCAGTGTGTGAACCCTAACCTTATGTGTGTCTAAGGTTGTTATGAGCTAAAATGCAAAGAGACCCTATTCAAGTGTGTTAGAGAGAGATTCCTATATGAAATGATAAAATCTGATTAGGGAGAAGTCATACACCATAAGTAAATTTAAAATGAAATGATACATTTATTTAGGCTACAAGAAGAATGAATCTTGAATATGAGAACACTTAGGAAACAAGTCATTAGGTTGACAAAAGTGGCCAAATGCCTCTCCCAAACTTAGAATCCATTATGTTCTTCCATAGACATCAAACTTTAATTATGTGATAAAGCTTGATCAAATCTATAAATATGCTAGAAAAATTGCAAATTCAAATATGTATGTCAAAATATATTGCTCAATTTTTCTTGCATGAATGCTATCTCATATGTTCTAGTTTTGAGATGGTGAAAAAACTAGGTATTTATAGACATTTCTTTAATTTCCAAAAAATTAGATCCCAAAAGCCGATATTTGAAATTTGAATTTTGAATGTTAAAATACCACCAGCAACACATTAAAATTTGGGTCCTAGATAATAAGAGGGACCCATACACCCATGGGTGTATGGGTCGTAGCCCATATTTCTAAGACATTTAGTGTTGGGAAAAAAATAACAATTGGTTGTATTTATTCAATGCTTGCAATTTATCGAAAAATGATAAAAATAGGCCTCATAATGCATAAAAAAGGGAATTAGGGATTTATCTAGTAGGTTTTGAAAATGCATGAGTGCAAGGTTCACTAAAATAGATCCAAATTAAGCATGAAATTATATGAACACCTACAAGGGTGTACAATTTTCTAAGCTACATTTAGCCCCCACTTTAGTGGCCATATGAAACTATGTGCATATATAAGCTAAAGTACTAAAGTAAATCATGCTACATAAAAGGATGCTCATATGGATATTATGATTCATTCATGAACAAGAGAATGAAGCCCCTAGTGTAGTCATCTATAAAACCACAACATTAGGAACCGCATCCAACAAAACCAATTTTTTATCTATTAAAATCATCTTATGCTTTCAAATCAACATGTCAAATTCTATGAAGAGCCAAATTTGAGGGTAGATGTTGTTAGGGTTCAGAAAAATTGGAGTAATAGACATTAGCAATTATATATAGATTAAATAACCCAAAAATAACAATGAAGAATAATACAAAAGAGATCAACACAGAAGTTTAACATGGTTCACCCAATATGGCTACATCCACAAAAACTCAGCCACCCAATGATTTTATTATCCAGTACAAAAAAAATTAAAATCTCACAAATGCCACACTGCAACATACATCACAACTTCTTATAATGAGCTTTTTGGAAGCTTCTAGAATTAGGGTTTTACAAAGTAATTTTTTTCATTTGATGTGTTAACAAGAAAACCTTGACATGTCATCGAGAAAACCTTGATCTATTAATGAGAAAAAAATTGGGGCCTACGCCCCTGAACCCTTTCTATTGGGGGTTGCTGCCCCCGAGTGTACAATATTTGCATGATCAGTCTCCACATACCAACAAATGTATGCCCCTTGATTTTGCTTTCTTTACAGAGGTGGAATTAGGGTAGCAATAGATAACCTTATCGAATTTCTAGGTTTAGTGATGTAAATGCTTATAATAGGGTTATGAGATCACAACACCAACTATCAATAAATATTGAATATGACCAAGGATGAAACTATGAATCTAGCACAATAGATGACATCAAAATTAGAGTTGACTAGCTCTCATTATGGTGATTTGAATGGAATGTTCTATTAATAAATTAAACTATATGTTAGTTTAAAATCATCTTTTTGATCATCATTTTCACATTTACTATTTGGAGATTTTTAGAGAGATTCCTTCATGAAAAGGAGTGAAGATGTTGAGCCAATGATCATACAAGCCCCCAAAACTAGAGGTCCTACAAGAAGAGGTTGTGCAAAGGGCACTATCACACTAGCAGTGAGTTTCTTGTACCTTCTCCCTGTGATTCACTTTAATATTTTGCACTATTTTTAAGAATTTTTCAAAAATCATGGCATCTATGTCTAAATTGGATGGTTGCATCCTCTTTGGGTGATCTTGTCCCAAAATGGCACCCTTATCCTAGAATGGCACCTATACCCTTAGTTTTCCTTGCTAAAATTTTAACCATTCAGGTAATTATTTTTCCATTCTATTGATGATTTCCTTTGCTTCTCGTAGGTCCTACCACATGCACGATAGTATTTTGGAGGACAATTGTTTTCCCTTCTCCAAGAGCAACTCACAAGGCTTACTCAGAAAGAGGAGAAAATTATTTGTACTACTATATTGTACTAGATATACCTCATGCCACTGATGAGGTACATGATGCTATGCTTATGGAATTGGTTGAGTGGTGGAATGTGGATACATCTATATTTAATCTCCCAATAGGGGGGATGATAGTTAAACTTGAGGACATTCACTGCCTATTCAGATTACCTATCTGAGGTGAGACTATTCATTTTGTCAAGCTCCACACACTTTGATAGATGAGACATGATATCCAAAATTGCACTGGCTGCCACATATCTCCCACTAACTATAGAGCTCGCATCGATCTCAAGTGGCTTATCAATGTTGATATTCCCTTGGTTCATCGCATCATGTGTGTTATCATCGTCTTAGCTCTATTACCTAATGGACAAGGTGCACACATTTATGAGGTCCTTGTCCACATTATATAAGAGATGGAGGAGCACTAGATAATATATGCCTGAGGATAGAGTATTCTTGCACATCCATAAATTATGATCTTGGAAATTTTTATATCATGATGCTTAGAGTATTCTTCATTGTACATGGTTTCAAGTATGGGTATTTGAGAATATTACATGCACCAGACTGACCAAAATTCCCACGATAGTAGCTTTAGATTATCCATAAGCCTTTTATTATATAGTTAGGCAAGCCTAGAAATGTGGAGATCTGTTGCACTAGAGAGTAATATTTGATCACTTAGAGGAGGATGATATAGTATGGAGACCATATAGGACTCTATAGCAATAGCCAGGTCTTACACAACTATTAGCTAGGATGCAGTGGGATAGGATATTGGTTGGACAACATGATTATATCATTATTCCATTCTATTATGATCATGTGATAGGATAGTTTGGTCATATATAAATAGCACCCAACCTGTGGTCTACATTCTTGGGATCCACATGTAGCAGTGCTAGAACAAGAGACACCCACCATCCCACACTCATAGATGTCACTCCTAGTGACTCAAAGGATGAGGAGAGAGATGCACCCTCAACATCTAATTTGGATTATATGTAGGCACCTCAATTGCATATGATAGGTGGTGGATGATAACATGACCTCAGCATGTCTTCCCTGATGATCATCCTGTAGGTGACCTTGGACCTTTACCATATCAAGGGGATGAGAAAAAGGATAGAGGCATGCATGGATATATGAATGATGATGAGAAGATGTGATATTGTTCTATGGAGATAGCCACCCAAGATCTAAAGTCTTATGAAAAACACAAAATACTCAAAAGATCAATATGATAAGAATAAATTGTATTCCTATCACTGAATACAAATAGAATCAATTGTGTTGGTTGTACAATATGTGAGATAGCCTTGGTTATATATCCAAGGTGAGACATAGGATTAGACAATATCATTACAAGTGTCTTAATCTTATGAAATGAGACAACTAATAATGAATCACCTATGATATAATGATAAAATTCAACATAATATTATGACAAGTGTCTTAATCTTATGATATGAGACATAAAGTGATAAAATATTATGTGAAACCTAAGTAAACTTAAGTGATAGAATGTGAAAGGAACCTAATGGTGGAACTCATTAGTTAATAACCCTATTCACATCAACACCCCCCCTCTTAAGTGTAACTTAGGGGGAACAAAACTCATGCACACATGCAAAGATGGGTCCCAGATACTAGGCCTAATGAGGTACCCATGTACAAATGCAATCTCTCACAAAAAAAGAAAAACAAAAAAAACAGTGGAACAAAAATCTTCCCAAAAGAGAGAAAAACAAGAAAAACACTCTTTAAAATGATGAAAAGGATAAAACCTCATGTGAGGAAAAATCCCCCCCATAAGAGAGAATGAAGAGAGAAGGTCAAGTGACCCCTCCTGAATGTATCATCTCCTACACTAATGTTTGATACTTGACATGAAACCCTGAAGATGGTCCAAGATCTCCAAACAACATTCCTCCCATTAGGAAGAACTAAAACCAATAATACGTATAGGATTGCTTCCCATTATTGAAAGGAATATGAGGGAAGAAGGATAAAGTGTCTGCTCAAATTTCATAATGTCGAGAGTCCCAATATTGACTAAAGAAGGGAAAATGAAGAACAAGTGAAGATTGATGTAGAGCATTGACCAAGGAAGATAATGAGTCCTCTAAATGCTTCTCCAAAATAATGACAAGCTATGACAAACACTGATAGAAAGAATCGGGTACCACTATAGAATATGCCAACATAAATGGTGACTAAGTTGAAACTGTCAACTCATGAGTAACTACAGAATCTGTTAATGGAGAACTATAGATGAATCCACATTGCAATAGGAATTAGGTTAGAATCAAGGAGACAACTGCACAAGTATCAACTAGACACTCTCTTGATAGATTGGTATATCCGTATCTCAACTGGAGATAGGTACCAAGTCTCTAGATGTACAACCCGACTTTTTGACTATAGGTAGATTGCTTCCATAAGAGGAGTGTCTATATGGTATCTAGTCCATCACACCGAAATGAATGGGTAACTAGCCACTATGTTCACTATGTATATAGGAACTAACATTTGATACATAGATCAATCCAAAGAAGCATGAAATATGATACAATACACTAAAATAGCAAGATTGTGGCACATTATTGTAGTACATTTACAACATTAGAAGAGAAGAACTACAACAATCATGATGCAAATCTAGAAATACTAATGTAGAAGCCATGCAAAATGTGCCATGAAGTAGATAATTGTGAAAGATTCCCTCTAGTTGGATGTTGGTAGGATCAACTAGTGCCTTTTGGGTATCGATTGGAGGAGTGAGTAGTGCAGGACAAGGCTCGATCTGAAGGCAAATAATTTTCCCAAATTTTCTTATTGATGTGAAATTTGAATTTTTTTTTTAACTTAATTAGAATTAAAATTTAAAAACTTTATTAATAAAAATAATAAAGAAAATATTATTATTATTTTAATTTAAAAACTTTATCAAAATTTAATAAAGAAAAAATATTTTTATTTAAAAACTTTATTAAAAATTAGTTAACAAAGTTTATAAAAAACCTTTAATAAACATTTATTAAATTTTTATTAATTATTAAAAATTTAATTAACCAAAAACTTAATTAAAATTTTTTATGTTTAAAGAAAAACTTTTTAAAAAATTAATGAAAAAAATATTATTTAAATTTTTTTTATTAAATGAAAATTATTAAAAAAAAGGTTGCTATGGGGGGCATCGATGCATATCACGACCATAGGTTGTGCTAGGTGGGTGGTATGCCCCAGCCACTCTTGGCAAGCCACAAGGACCGACAGGACCTACGGTTAAGGTACCTAACAGGTACCTTGTACTCCAAGTTTATTTTTTTTTAAACCTTTATAATTTTTCACTAAAAAAAACTTTTACAATTAAAGAAAAAACACTATGATTTTTATTTTTATTTTCTAAAATTTTAATTAAAAATTTTGCAAAGAAAAAAAATTAATTTAAAAATTGTACCCCCTGTGCAAGTAGGGCCGTATGGCTCGCTTGCTAAAAAAAATTCCTCTAAGAGCAATTTGTTCAAAATTGACGATTTGACAGACAATTTATAGGTTTCTGGACCTTTTGAGCATGATGGCAGGGTCAGATTTGATCCAAAATGCTCCAAAAATATGGCTACCTTTACCGACACCCAATCTTCAAACCCTTGTAGATTTGGCCTCTAATGTCCAAGTAGGATGAAACAGAAGACAAATCTAACTTTCTCAAATACTCTAGACATAATGGTGAGCCCATATCTGATGTAAAACACTCCCAAAATGGACTTGCAATATAAATCCAAAAGAAGAATCCATTAGAATCTAATATTTCTATCACACCTTTCTAATTTTGTAAATAATTCAAAGATGCAAGAGAAGTGCATACTCAATACTTCAAGAAAATACAAGATTTGCACTCAAGATCTCCTAAAAGACTAATGAAAGGCACTCAAATTGCTCTTCTACCATGTAATTTTTGGCTATGGAGGCAGCCACCCAAGAGCTAAAGGCCTATGGAAAGCACAAAATACTCAAAAAATTAATATGACAAAAATAAATCGTATTCCTATCAATGAATGTAAATAGAATTAATTGGGTTGGTTGTACAATGTGTGAGAGACCCTTCGTTATATAGCCAAGGTGAGACAAAGGATTAGACAAGATCATGACAAGTGTCTTAATCCTATGACATGACATAAATAATAATGAATCACCTAGGACATAATGATAGAAGTCAACATAAGATTATGAAAAGTATCTTAATCTTATTATATGACACTTAAAGTGATGAAATCTTATGTGAAACCTAGGTAAACTTAAGTGATAGTATGTGAAAGGAACCTAATAGTGGAACTAGTTAGGTAATAACCCTATTCACACCAATAGGAGGATATAGCAGAGGACTTAGAGGAGGAGGAGGAGGAGGATCAAAAATCAATGAGAGAGGAGCCTAAGGAGCTAGTAGAGACCATAGATGCCTCCAAGGAGATACCTACATATCATCCTCATTTCATTTGAGAACATCTATGACTACAAGAGGCATCTATTCTCATGAGCATGGAGAGAGAAATCATGTAGATCCCACCACACTCCATACCCATCAAAGAAGTCTTGATAAGACACCCATAGTATCCTTTCAAGATCTTGATTGGTTGGTTGGTGATCCAAGTGATGTTATTTGTTTTCTATGTAATTAGATTTGGTTATGCTTATTTATTATACCTCTTTCTAATTTATGTCATGTTTTCTTTGTTGCAGTTGGTATACGAGGGTGTCTTGAATTATTTAGTTGAGTTACCACAAACATTGTTCTACCGATGCACCACACTAGGAAACACAGGCTAAGCGTAGGCCATCAACTAGAATAGGGTGCCATGCTAAATTATTTGAGCCCCTATCTAGGTGGAGAACAGCTTATGATGATTCTATGAGGACCATTAACATGGTTAGAGATGAGATTGAGGAGGTATGAGCTAGAGATTCCAACAAATGAGAGCTAAAGATGAGGATCTCAAGAATACATATAAGATGCTTCGAGCCACCTAGGTTCCTTTTGAGAGCGAGGCACAGGCTCTCTTATAGGTAGAACTCGGTAGGGTGCAAGCAAAAAGGGATCAAATAGACTAGGATCACTTTGTAGCTCTTGTATGTGAGGGTATATCCATAGGCCAAGTATAGGGCCTATGAGAGTGGATGAGCTCTATGAGAATCTCCCAACCCACTATCTCTTGATGAGCACCACCACCATACTCCAAGGAGTCCGGTAGCTATAGGCCTCCCTAAATCTATCATATTATGAAACACCACATTTTTCTATCATGGTGACTTAATGATATTTTTATATATGAGTATGTTTCTATTTCTATGAGTTATGCACTTTTATATCTATTTTGAATTAGATGTGAATGTGATCTATTAAGCCATCTTGGTAAGATTATTTAATAAATGCCTCCATGATCTAATTGTTATGTGATCTAACTTATGTCTACTTAGATATGCCACATTTTTTATTAAATGTGATCACGCTAAACTAGATACCCTTATGATCTAATTTAACACAATACACACATGATTGAATAGTATACAAAATAAAGTAATAATTCAATAAAATGAACAATTAACCATAATAATTCAAGACACACAAATTTTTTTGTCAAGAACAAAGAAATACAAGACAAAATAGAAAACCATCTACTTAATCTAACAACATTCTTTATCACACATACTAATCAAAATATTGTTAGGTATAATATCTATGCAAATGTGCATCATTTATAGGTTCTTTGAGAGGTGTACAATGCATTGATTTAAGCGTATGCACTCCAGATCCATAATCTTCATCAATGATAGAAGGTCCTAACCAGTTTGGGCTAAACTTTCCTTTTTCATCTGGAGTAGCATTAACATTTTGTTGATTCTCATACAACACTAAATCCCCTTTATTAAAGTAATGAGGAATGGTGTTATCATTATAATTGTTTTGCATTCTTTTTGAATAATCTTGGAAATGTTTGAGAGCATTTATAAGTCGATCATTGAGAATTTCAAGCTATTGTAATCGTTTTTCTCTATAAATGATCATCAATAAGGTCTCTAAGAGAGATTCTCAAGGAGATAATTTATAACTCTAAGTTCATTATTGCATTAGTACCATAAACAAGGTTGTATGGTGTATTTCCTATAAATGTTTGAATACTTGTCTGGTAGGCCCACGATGTGTAAAATAGTTGAATGTTCCAATCCCTATTATGTTTACTAACTATTTTATGTAATATTTGTTTAATTTTTTTGTTTGTTGCTTCTGCATGACCATTATATTGTGGGTAATAAGGTGTAGAAAGGTGATTTTGAATGTGAAAATTATCCAAAATTTTCTTCACTTCATTTTTCTTAAATGGCATCCCATTATTCAAAACTAAGGTGGAAGGAAGACCAAATCACACAATAATGTTGTATATGATAAAATGACAAATTACATCAATAGTCATGGAACAAAGAGGATTGCCTCTACCAACTTCGTCAAATAATCTGTAACACTGACTATAAATATATGTCCTAAATAAGGAGTAGAAATATTCCCAATAAGATCCAAAACCCACACTGAAAATGGCCAAATAGGAACTTGGGCACAAATTTTAGAAGTGGGAGCATGAATCAAATTGTTATGCTCTTGAAATTTATGACATTTTTTAGCATGATCAAAATAGTCATGTTCCATGTTTCACCAATAATATCCTATGTGGATAAAATTTTGAACTAATGATCTTCCCCTAAAATTCCCCTCACAAACACCTGCATGAGCTTCCTCAAGGGCTATAGGGATTTCAAACTTTTTAAGGCATCTAAGAAGAAGACCATCGAATGACCACCTATACAACACATTTTGTAGGATTATATATTGAGTTGTAAGTTTATGAATGTGAGCTTTAGTGTTATTGATAGTTGGTTCAGGAAAGGTAACTTCTTTTAGATAATTAAATATCAACATACCATTCACTAGAGGCTTCAATATTGGCAACTAATGTTTCCTTCATTTTTCATCTATTCATGTTTTTACGAGAGTGTGGAGAAAAAAATTAAAGTTCATGGAGGAATCCTCGAGAGAAACAAGGGAAGCAATACTTTCCATTGCATCCACATGTCAATTATCCTATCATGGAATATTTTCAATAATGTATGATTGAAATCATTTCAACAATGTCATCGTGAGGTTTTTATATTGTGATAACTTATCATGTTTTACTTGATATGAACCATTGATTTTTTTAATGATAATTGAGAATCACCAAATATATGAATGTGTTGAACACCTAAATACAAGGCCACACATATCCCAACAATAAGGACCTCATACTCCACAGTGTTATTTGTGGATAGGAAATTTACATGATAGGATAACAGAATTGAGTTTCCTAAACGCAGTATTAATATAACCCCTACCCTAGAGCCAGATCGACACTTAGACCCATTGAAATACAATTCCCATGTTTCATTGTCACCAATATTCAACACGTTCTCATTTGGAAATGAGTCATAATATGGTAAGGCTAATGGTGAAGGAGCATCAGCTAAATGGTCAGTCAATGCTTATCCCTTGATTTCTTTTTGAGGAAAACACTTAAGGTCAAACTTAGTTAACAACATAACCCACTTAGCTAAGCATCTAAACAAAAAAAAATTATAAAATAAATGTTTTAAAGGATAAAATTTTGTAATGACATGCACTTGTGTGTTTAACAAATAATTTCTCAATTTACTAGTAGAAAATATGAGAGAATAACATTGTTTCTCTATTGTTGTATACAAAGCTTCATAATCAATCAATGTTCGACTACTATAGTAAACAGGGTGCTCCTTACCATTCTCATCTTGTTGAGCCAATAACACAACAAGACCATGGGTTGATGTTGATATGTGAAGGATAAAATGTTTTCCTTGAGTAGTTGGTTGTAAAATGGGAGGATTAGCTAGGTATTGTTTCAAGTTCTCCAAATATTTTTGACAATCCTCACCCCATTTAAATTTTGACTCTTTCTTAAGTCGATGGGTAAAGGGAAGATTCTGATCAGCCAGTAAAAAAATAATGAATAGCTTGAATCTTTCCTTGTAAGCTACACAATTGCAAAATTCCCTTAGGAGGTGGCAGGTTTATTATAACATCAATCTTCTTTGTTTGCACCTCAATGCCTCTATGTGATACTATAAAACACAATAATTTTCCACTATCCACACTAAAGACATATTTTTTTGGGTTTAGTCTCATGTTATACTGTAGACATGGAAAATGTACAAGTTCGTTCTGGCACACTTGACCCCGATTACTAACAACATTTCTTCTCAGATCAATTTCTCAGCATTTCATCAATTTCTATCCTTTAATTCAATAAATCACTATTTATTGGATTAAGTCTATCACCCCCTTTGATTAAATTAATTAGTTTAATTTAATTAACCCTACATTGCTGTTTAATTAAATAAATCATTTTATTTGATTAAAATCTCTAAAGTCTTCTCATTAAATTAAGTAAGTGTTGTGGAGGGGAGCCAGTGTGGTCAAGCATTTAGCCATTCGCACAAGATATGTGCAGCTAGATTTATCCAAGTGGGAACACAACAAGGTATTGTCTCATCAACCTAGGAGTGTAAAAGTGCTTGGGAAAAAACACATTGCTTGATCTTCAAAACATTTTGAAAAATGAACATACACAAAAAACCTTGAAATTTCAAACACCTTGTGGGAAACAAATACCTATTGATGAACTTTCCCACTCTTTCTTTCCCTAGGAATCACATTCCTAGAGGTTTCTAAGTGTACAAGTTCTACCATCATTTGTTTCCAATAAGGATAAACATAGGGAACTTTTTCCCTATTTTCCTCGATTTCCACACAAAGGACCTTATGGGATGAGAAAGAAAATGGGACACTAGACATATAGTTTGAAAACCTAAGTAAGCAAGTGTCTTGGATAAAAATAACCTCATTTAACCAAGATAAAGAGACAAATTGAACTTCACATGTGTTGTTTCCAATGATTTCTCGCAAGATTAAAATCCCAAATCCAAAGTTCAAGAAAGTGAGTCTAAAAATCTGTGAGCAACGCCTTGAGATGCTCCTTGAAGTAAGGGAGAGACTTGTATACAATTTCTACAAAAAGGCCTCAAGGAATAATCCCGCATTGTATGCATTTTATTATCAACAAAATCCTAAACTTTTTCAGAGGTTTGCATTTCTCCCATAGGAAGTCTAGCATGTTCTTCAATACCGAGGTTTTGTAGAGAGAGTCACGTCTAGGTTAGGTTTCAAGATCAAAGTTGTCATTCTCATCCATTCCTCCATCAACCAAATCTCATTTCATCATCAAACCTTTTCGAGAACTCTAGAATCAATCATCACACTAAACTTAGAGGGCTAAATCAACATCATCATACCTTGGCTTAACACACTTAGCCAACATAGTCTTAAATCATTGGACAATTTTCTTTGAGTTAACAAAACTTCTTAAAGTCTATTGGTTCCCAATCAAATTTGGCATAACACACTTTGTCAATTCATCCATTTGTGCAAGTTCCCTTAGGATAACACAACTTCCTAGGGAAAACAACTTCACAACAATCTTGTTTGACTTAACGCATCTAGTCAAATTATCACAATCAAATCAAATCAAAAGCCCTTTCAAAGTTTAGCACATACATTTAAAATTTTTTCCAAAGGTTTCATTCACTCCTCCCATCCATTTTAACCCATCACCATCATCACCATCTTTGATCTTTTAGCTTCCCTAGTTCTTCTCTTTTTGAACTTAAAGGATTAGGATCGAATAAATCCCTATTTTTTATGGTCCAAACAAGATCTCAATACAAGAAGGACATGGAGAATATTAGAGAAATATTAGCTTCTATGGACATGAGTCATCTAAACACCGAAGTGAACCTAGTAGAATCAAGCAATCCCCCAAGCAACTCTCCCTTATCATCACAAAATCCTCAAGAGGAGAGTCATCATGGGGATGACACAAATGAAGACATCGAGATGACACCAAATGAAATCATGGAAATGGTTCAAAATCCTAAGAACCATAAAATTGTTAGTGCTATGTTCAAATACATAAATTCAATGGGAAGAGGAGGGGTCATGCCCCCTCCCGACCTTAACACAAGCACTAGTGTAGATGCATCCCCATTGTTAAACATCAATTAGGAAGTACCTTGCACAACATCAGTCATCACACCAACCTCCCCAAATGTGAACAAGGGGAGTGCCATGTTCCAAGAATTGCAAAAACACCGCCTTGTGGCTAATAAAGAAGCAATCATCACCCCCATGCCAGCTACATCTATTCTGGAAAACCCATCTCACCCATACATCCCACTCACATTTCATAATCCCACTGGTTCATCCTCATTTCACGCCATACCAACTTATCAATTGAACATATAGCATGAGGAAGTTAGTTTGCTTGGAATGATGGAAGCTATCAATCCTTTCTCTTTCCAAATAGGTGCATCATCCCTTCCCCCACTTCCTTTCACATCCACATCACCTCCTGGAATAGGTCTTCCACCTTTCACTATCAAAAATTGTTCCAATCCAAGCAATCCGACCACCACTTTGAACCCGCTTCTTTTGCCCATATCCTCACACCAAATCACAACTATTCCTGTCAATACGGTAAATCCATCCATTGGCCCTCAAGTCTCCCAAAGCATGCCTCATCAAGGGCCAATCATCTCAAACACCCCTCCGAGAACCCAAATCACAATCACCACCACAATCCCTCCACCTGCCATGATAGTTGGTATGATCCTTGTTCCACCTCCAATCCCACTAAAAGCAAACACAACAAATTCATTCACCACTCTAATCCAAACCCTCCAAAAAGCCAACCAACAAAAAATATTACACAAAAGCAGCAAGCCCAAGCACAAGCCCAAGCGTAAGCTCAAGCGCAAGCTCAAGCCCAAGTGCAAGCACAAGCCCAAGCACAAGTGCAAGCCCAAGCTCAAGCCCAACAGCAGGCACAAGCTCAATACCAAGCGCAATTGCAAGCAATCCACCTACAAGCCTACCAACAAGCCCTACAAGACTTTCAAGCATAGCACCAAGCTAAACAAAAAGCTTTATTGGCACAACAATAGCTCGACCAACAACAAGCATTGTTGACACAATAGCAGCTTGACCAACAGCAAGCGTTACTAGCTCAACAGCAGGCTTCATGGGAACAACAGCAGATGGATCAACAACAAGCGCTATTGGAACAACAACAACAAGATCAACAATAGGCGTTGTTGGCACAAATGCAGGATTACCAACAAGCCTTAAATGCACAGCCAAGCTGCAGCAAACGCCCACCAATACTCCTCCCACCACGCGCACACCCCAAACACCTTATAACTTATTCATCCCACCCCTCGATCCAAGCAAAGACGTCGCAACACAAATCAAACTGCTCTCGCAGTAGGTGTTGGGCTTGCAAGCAGGAAAAACCACAAGGACACCAGGCAACTTGTGCCCTTATCTGTTTGATAGAAGTCTCACCATGGTACCGTTTCCAAAGGTATTCGAGATCCCCAAATTTGATAAATACAATGGAACGGGCAACCCTGAAAACCACGTCAGGGAATTTTAGGTGCACTACATGGAAGTTGCATATGATGACACGTATCTAATGCGGCTCTTCCCCTAAAGCCAAACTGGTCCAGCTATGGAATGGTTTTCTCGCCTACCCACGGGCATTAAAACATTCGAGGAAATAGTGGAGGCTTTCCTTAAAAATTATGCTTTTAATATGGGTGCAGATGTCAATTTAGAAGAACTATCTGCACTCAAACAAGAAAAAGGAGAGTTATTCGCATCCTTCTTGCAAAGATGGTGATCCAAGGCCAATCAAAGCAAGTGGACTATGCCAGAAGAACAACAAGTATGCACCATCATAGCCAACCTTGATAAAAACTTGGCATTCTACTTGAAAATGTAGTGCATCACTTCATACGACCAACTAATTCCAAAGGTGCTCAACATTGAAAGAGCCCTTATAGCACGAGAAGGCGCACCAACATTCAATCCACCACAGGATAACCGCCCATCTAACAAATACAATGGTAAACCTTGAACATGGTTGAGGAACAAAAATATCATGAACGACGGCGTGGTCAACGCTAAGGTAGTCATCAGTGCTCCTAAGAAAAATACCCAAAACCATCATCAACCACAAAATTATAATCATAATAATGTGCAGACTAATGCAATAGTGGCACAACCACCTTCCACTAGCCAAGTCAACAATGTGGGTAATCAAGGAGGACCACCTACCCACAACAAGTTTTCCCCCAAGAGGAAACTCACAACCCTTGGTGAATCGATTGAGTTGGTCATGAAAAAACTGGTCAAGGAGAACTTAATCAAGATCTCTAACTCCGAACAATACACGAAGCCCATGACCAAACCGCCATGGTACAACGAGAATCTCCTATGTGACTTCCACAAAGTCAAATGACACACCACCGCCAACTGCATGAGACTCAAGAATATCATCCAAGACCTCATTAAGGATAAGGTCATCAACATCGAGCAGTCGACCGGAAACCAAGATCTAAAAGTCTACATGAATTCAATGCCGAATCATAACCAAGGGAACAACCAAGGAAACAACCAAGGCAATAATAAGGGTAAACAAAAGTATGCTAGTGCTAATCTAGTATACGCGGAGATAGTCGGATGTGTCGACGAGTTGGTCACTATCATAAATATCAAGGGAGCCAACAATGACTGTGGAGTCACCACACGAGGCGAAAAAGTTACCATTGTCGGGGCACCTGCTAAGACCCCCATTACCAACACAAAGGTTTTCCCCTATGATTACAATGTAATTGACCAACTGAAGAGAAAACCCGCACAAATATCCATCATGTAATTACTAAAAATCTTTGCCGCCCATAGACAAATCTTGGATGAAGCACTAGCTGCCTCTACCATTGCCAGCACCCTTGACATAGAGCAATTTCAAGCTATGGTGGGTAACATCATTACCTCAAACCTCATCACATTTTCTAACCAAGATTTCCCTCCGCAACCATCTCATAATCGTGCACTCCACCTCCAAGTCCTAATCCACAAAAGGAAAGTCAAGCGAGTCCTGGTAGATGGTGGTGCAGGTCTTAATATTTGTTTTCTGAAACTTATAAAGAAATTGGGATTCACCGAGGATTCCATCAATAAGAACAAAAGCATCACCATAAGAGCATATGATGATCAGGAAAGAGTGTCTTAGGGCACTATCAAGATCCCCATCCAAGTGGGGCCAACAACCATGGAAACAACTTGCCAAGTGCTTGACCTTGATCTACCATACAACATCCTCCTGGGATGCCCATGGATACATGGAATGAAGGCAGTGGCCTCAACCTATCATCAATGCATTAAGTTCTCATATCAAAATGAAGAGGTTACTATACAGGGGGATCCTGAAACTTTCACCTACTGCAAAAACTTGGAAGCCAAGTTTTACAAAATCCCTCAAGTACGTAAAAATGATGAAGGACCATCCACTTCATACATAGACCTAGCTAATCTCGCCTCAACTTCTATGATAGAGACACCCGCCATCCCCGACATATTCGAGATCAAGAATATGATATAGGAGAATGGATGCGGTGATTATAGAATGAGGAGAAATGCTTTTGTTGTAGGAGAGTTACCACAATCTCCTAGGTCACATGGGTAACCACAATTGATTGAAACACCTGTTCACACTAGAATGGAACTCGCTGGATTCCACAGTTGGGGGGATCTCAGTCAGGAGAATGTGGATGAGGAGGACATCACAAACATGCTATACCAAGATGAAAGACCCACTCCCACCCTACCCATGGAGGAAACAAACAGAGGGTTACAAATGATGTTCGACATGGGCTATAACAGGAATGAAAGCCTAGGAAGAAACAGTGATGGATGGTTGGAGCCCATCATTGTAGAAAGAAGAATGTGGAACCTTGGCCTCGGCTATACCCCTCCATGTATAACCGTGTGTGGTAGAAATGTTCCTAATAGGGTAGTTAGGTCCTCTCCTCGGGTGTCGGCAACTAACCTTAGATTACCCGTGTCCACAGACCTACCTCTCGATAACTTCACATTTGACATAACTAACATTTGTAGTAGCAGTGATGATGATGACACCATAGGTGGCTTACCTAGGCTCTTTGAAGATTCCATGCTACTGATGATTAGTGCCTCACCCGCTGAGCCAATCCAACGAACCCACCAAATCCACTTAGTGTACCCCCAACTCATCGATCACGACCAACAGGGACTGCCAATTCTAGACTCGTTTGAAAATGATGAGGCTCTCTCGGAATTCATGGGACTAAGGGATAATGTTCCATGTGGAGATCATAAGACAGGATTTGATATCACTCTAGACACATAAGCATACTATGGGGAGACAATTGATTCCTTCAGTCACAAAAGAAAAAGATCGACAATAAGCTTAGAGTTATTGAGTGAAAACCACACTGTGGCACTCTCTAACCATAAAATAGTAAAAATAAAGGACGCATCCAATGGAAAAAACCTCTTTGAGGTGCCAGAGGATGAAGGATTCAATCTCCCCCCTACTGCTCTACACCAAGAGAAGTCAACAGTATTGGCAGAATAGTGCAACCCAGTCAACTTAGGAACTGAATCAGAACCACAAATTACCTTCTATGCAGAATCCCTCCTAGAAGAAGAACAAGAACTATTGGCAGCTTTCCTAAAGGAGAGAAAGGTAAATTTTGCATGGACCTATGCAGACATGCCAGGCTTGGACCCTGAAGTGGTAGTACATCATTTGGCCGTTTACCCCAGAGCAAAACCAGTCAGACAAAAGTTAAGGAAGATGCACCCTCAAATAGCCTTACTTGTAAAGATTGAGTTGTAGAAACTTTTGGATGTTGGCTTAATACACCCGATTGACTATCTAGAATGGGTATCAAGTCTCATACCAATCTCAAAACCAAAAGGGGGCATCCGCATCTGCACTAATTTTAGAGACCTAAACAAAGCATGTCCCAAGGATGACTTTCCACTACCCAACATTGACATGATAGTGGATATGATGGTTGGAAATGAGATGCTTTCCCTAATGGATGGCTTCTTGGGGTACAATCAGATAATGATCGCAAAAGAAGACCAACACAAGACAGCATTCACATGTCCTTGGGGCACCTACTGCTAGAACGTAATGCCATTTGGGTTGAAAAATGCAGGAGCTACATACCAAAGAGCCATGACATTAATCTTCCACGACATGATCCATAAAACAGTCAAAGATTATGTAGATGACATATTGGCTAAATCGAAGAAGAGACAAGACCATATAGCAACTCTAAGTGCTATCTTTAACAGGCTTGAACAATATAAGATTAGACTCAACCCAAAGAAGTGTGTCTTTGGGGTACAAACGGGAAAGCTGCTAGGATACATAGTTTCAATGAGAGGAATAGAGGTGGACCCTGCAAAGGTAAAAGCAATCCTTGAAATGGAAGCACCAAGGACATTGAAACAACTAAGAGGATTGCAAGGAAGACTCCAGTCCATCCGAAGATTCATAGCACAATTGGTAGATAAACAGATTGCCTATTCACACCTACTTCACAAGGGAGTAGATTTTAGATGGGATGACAAATGTGAGCAGGCATTCAACAAAATAAAAGAGTATCTACTTACACCACCTATGTTGATGCCACCAATTGTGGGGAAAACATTAATCCTATATATCTCTACAACAACAGCCACCTTGGGGGCCCTTTTAGCCCAACATGATGAAAAGGGAACTAAGCGGGCTATCTACTACATCAGCAGAACAATGGTGGGACATGAGCTCAATTACATGTCAATAGAGAAAGCTTGCCTAGCACTGGTATTTGCAGCTCAGAAATTTAGACACTACATGCTAGCACACCAAATCAAGTTGATTGCCAAAATAGACCCTCTAAAATACCTATTGTCAAAAGCAGCGCTTATAGGTAGAATGGCTAAGTGGGTAATGATATTATCTGAACATGATATCAAGTACGTAGAATGAAAATCCATAAAAGGAAAAGTCATTGTGGATTAGCTGGTAGAAGCTCCCCTCTTCACAAATAACCCACTCATATCAGAATTCCCAGATGAGTCCCTTTTTAACCTTGGTGCAGCAGACCACTGGAAGTTATACTTTGATGGCTCTCACACACAACATGGATTAGGAGTTGGTGTGTTCTTCATCACACCGCAAAGAGATTGCATACCTAGATCATACAAGCTGGCATTCCCTTGTACTAAAAATATAGCAGAATATGAGGCTTTGACCATAGGTCTCAAGATTGCAGCACAATGGTGAATCATGGCACTAAAGGTCTATGGGGACTCGCAACTTATCATCAACCAAGTCAACGATGAATACCAAACCAAGGATGATAAGCTCGCACCAGACAAGAAGGTGGTAGAAAGCCTCAAGGAATCTTTCATTGACATTACCTTTGAGCAGATACCAAGGACAAACAACAGAGCGGCTGATGCAATGGCGACAATTGGATCCTTACTCGACATCCCTCATAACGTCTCAAAACATGAATTCCTCATAGAGCAGCTTCTCATACCCACATTCGAGGTACCAAAGTCAAAATATGCGTATGAACTTGTTGGTCTCAGTGATCTTTGGTATCATGATATATACACCTACCTAAAGTTAGGAATCCCCCCCACTGACATCACCCCAAACCTAAAGCGCACTTTCATCAAAAGGACTTCACGATTCGTCATCCTAGGAGAAACCCTCTTCGGTAGGAGTACCAACGGAACCCTGCTACATTGCTTAAAACCCGAGGAAGCCCTAACTGCTCTAATTGAGGTACACAATGGCACATGCGGGTCACACTCAAGTGGTATGCCTTGGCTAAAATGTTGCTAAGAACAGGGTACTACTGGCCGACGATGGAAAAAGAGGCGCACAATTTTGTCAGAAAATGCTTGCAATGCCAACAGCATGGAGACATTATTCATGCACCAGCTCAAGAACTACATCCCATTATTACACCTTCACCCTTTTCACAATGGGGGCTCGATCTCATTGGTAAAATATCACCCACCTCATCCAATGGCCATAAGTTCATCATCACCACCACTGAGTACTTCACTAAGTGGGTCGAAGCAATTCCCATGACCTACATCACGGGAAAACAAATATCCAAGTTCATCCTGAATTACCTCATTTGCCGATACGGTGTTCCTCAATCCATTATCTCTGATAATGGGACGCCCTTCAAAAATCAAGATGTCTGTGATTTGTGTGAAAAATTCAAAATCCAACACCGTTTTTCCACTCCATACTATCCACAAGGCAATGGCCAGGCAGAAGCTACAAATAAAACCATTTTGAAAATCCTCAAGAAAACAGTCAATGACTCTAGTCGTGACTGGCATCTACAGTTAAATCCCACCTTATGGGCCTACCGCACCAGCATCCGCACGCCGACAGGTACCACCCCATTCTCTCTGGTCTATGGATCAGAAGCCATACTCCCTATTGAGATCGAGCTCCCATCACTAAGGATATCACAGTAAAACCTTATCATAGATGAGGAATATAGGGTCACAAGACTCAATGAGCTAGAATTACTAGATGAAAGGCGCATGGATGCCCTTAACCATCTACAAGTGTACCAGAATCGCCTAAAAAGGAGCTACAACAAGATGATCAGACAATGCACTTTCCAAGTTGGTGACCTCGTGCTGAAAGAAAACCAAAAGAACGTGCCAAATCCAAATATGAAGGGAAAGTTTGAACCCAACTGGCTGATACCTTTTGTCATCACTGCAAGTTACACATCAGGGGCATATCAACTAGCAACACCAAAAGGCAAGCCTCTGCAGGAGCCCATGAACAGTTCACACCTCAAAAAGTTTTATGCCTAAATCTTGCAAGGAATAGAACCATAAAATACAAAAACAATCGGAAAAGTCCTGAAAAAATGGTTACCTTGATGAAAACCTGGCAAATAGGCGTCTTGGTGATAACAAAAAAATACAAAAAATACAAAAAATCCAAAAAAATCAGAAAAAAAGGATTGAAAATAGTAAAAAGAAAAATTTCGTCCTCTAGTGAAAACCACTTCGGTGGCGCTTTGGATAAGTACCTTGGTGAAAACCTAACAAATAGGTGCCAATTGTAAATAAAACACCCTCCCCATCTACTAGGATCTGCATGACTCATTCCATCACTCATTTATCCACCCATCTGCTCCCATCCATACCATAGCCTGCACCATGGAACTACTTGGCATTTCTAAGGTCAGTCTATCCTGCCTTTATCAAAGTAGTCTATCGCACCACACTAGGGGCACGTTCTCGCAACATCAGATCGGATTTGTGTACATTCTCATGATCTTTTTTTTCAAAATCCATCAAAAAATCCTAAAACATCCAAATCATTCAAAAATCCAAAAACATGTCAAAATATCAAAAAATCATCAAAAATTCATCATTTAGTCTTGTCAGTCTTCCACCTTGTCGAACTACGTCATCTCTGAGCTTGAACATAGGCAAGGTTGATCTTTGATCATCCCTCGAGATGGTTAGGGTCAGTCCTTTAGGCGTCCATCGCATTAGCAATCCATTTTCCCATCCATCTTTTCATTAAGTCAAATTTGTCATTAGTCGAACTACATGGTCTCTACGTGTATAACGTAGGCAAGGCTAATCTATGGATCAGCTCCCGAGACCCCTAGGATAGGTCTTTAGGTTAGGTTTTTTTCGTAAATCTTGAAAATCCAAAAACATTGAAAAATGTGAAAATACCAAAAACAACCTCAAAATATCTGAAAATCCAAAATGGTGCATCCATTTCATCTCACTTTCACCCGTGATCATCTCACTCATAATAAAATCAATCATCTCCTTCACCCTTTGGTGAGTCAATCAGAAGCAAGTATAGCAGGTTCCAAAGTGAGCACCTAATCGTCAGAGTCTCAAGTCTAGAGCAGTAAGCAAGCAAGTTAGTCACCTCAGAGTATCAATAGCTTGTCACCCAATCAGTCTCACCAAAACCATGATCACTACATGTCCTAGGATGAAGCTTTCCTACGATGGGCATAAGCATCAGGTAACCCTCACAGTAGTTACTCTTGGCTAGTGGTATGAAGAACATTAGCTTGTTTGCTTACTTTATTTTGGTCTTTTTGACTTATCTTATTTTGCGCTCATTCCAAGGACCTCTCGATGATGCCTAAACAAAATAGGTTTAGAGAGAAAGGAATGGGGCAAGGATCATTATCTTTTTTATCTGCTATGCTTGTGGGATACTCTTGTAAAATAACTTCGTTGTACATGTTTTGTTCGGTTTATAGGGAGGATATTTTAGGTATCTTGTTGACCACATAAGAAAGCTTGCTTTCTTGTGTTTTGGCCCGAGATATTTAGAATGTCTGAACTATATCTTGAACAAAGTATATATGCTAAGTGTGAACAAGAACACTCCTATCTGATAGTCAAGTCAAAGTCCATCACACTAGGTACCACGCCATCCTGGTTCTTAATACCTCGATGCATCGTACCTATGTGTGTTATCAAACATAATGCAATTGACCCTTTGAAAATCTCAAATCCTATATGCAAATGAAAAAATCACCACCATCATCCTCACTAACTCATTTTCTTCTACCTTCTTTCCACACTAACATGGTATTATAACAGTAATCAAAACATCGCCCATGCATACATCCTGCATCCACTAAATAGTTAAAAAGCATTGCATCATATCAAGATCTTAAGTTATGAGGAATAATATAAATTTGTTATTCTAAGCATCTTAAGACATCATTACACCATTACCATTATCATTTGCATCCATTACCATCATTAATATGCATTACATCATTTAAAGCATGGAAAATACAAAAAGAAATGCATTCATTACATACACTGCATCACATGAATCATAAAAATAGGAAACATCTCATAACATCACATATTTGCATTCACATATTTGCATGTACATCATAAAAGGGTGAATCATCTCATATATATCATCAAAATCACTGTTATAATATAGAATCGGATCAGGTGTCCATTGGATACATAATACAATAAGGCCAAAATACTGCAACCCGTATATCAAAAATGAAGCAAAACTATAAATGATCAAAGGGCGGGCAGGCCCTGCTGGCTGCTACCCTCCCCATCCTTTCTCTCACCATGTGCCTCTGTTGGGCACCTCCCTGTCTATTGTGAGAAGTCTGGCACCCTACGGTCTGATGGCACCCCCTGTCGATAATGATGTTGATAATACTCGGCCTCTCTGATGGCCTCTTGGTAATCCCGAATATCAATCGATCAGGCCCGAGATGAGGATGTTGCACTCTCTAACTGCCATCATCGGCCTATCTCCTAATCCCTCTTGGATCATGCCTGGTCTCTCTCCACAGTCAACACCTGTATCTACCCCTACAACTACTGAATCAGCACATCTCAATGATCAGGCTGTCTTGCTGGTTGCCCTGCTGGCTATCCTACCGGCTACCCTGCTGGCTGATGCTGAGGGTCTACCCTCGACAGACCAGCTTGATCTCCTGCTCAAGCAGGTGACTGTTGAGCCCCACCCCTGGGAGGTGTCTGATGAGGAGGTGCCACAACTCATGCTTTGCCTCTCCCCCTACCACCTACCCGACCCTTGTGTCTGCGTCGCACGACGATGGCACCTAGAACTGTCAGTCTAAGAGGAGGTCTGAACCATGCTCTGTAAGCTATGGTAACTCCTACATCTTTTGGCCCCTGATCATATGGCCATGGCTGAGCCACAAGCTACCTAAATGAGGACACTGCCTCATCTACTGGGATGGGCTGGCCCCATGCTGTCTCCCTAGTAGTGTGGGCAAAGATGGCCACATACTGGTCATCTGGCCTGTCCTGTACCTCCCCAAACTGATGAGCAACCCTATCTGGAAGATACCTCTCAATCATGGTATGCTCTCGCCCCTGCATCCATCTGTCCTGTCAGGTGAAGAAGAGCTACTGATCATCATCTATCCATGGACCAATACCCATCCATGGTCTCCAGATGAACTCTCTCATCTCATCGAGAACTCGCCGCCAGTGCGGAATACCACTTGCGCCAGTAAATTAAAAATTTATCAATGCCCCACCGTACCGCCAAATGAGGGGATTGTCTATCTCTAGGGGAACTAGGGTAATGTCTAGACGAAGCACTAGGATCCTCTGCCATCCCCACACATGCATCAAGGTGCCTCCTGCCCCAATGGACCTATTGTCCATATAAACAAACTCATGAAGATCTTTGTAAAGGGACGCCAGTAATACTGGTCCCCAGGTGAAGCACTCCCTCCGATGGACCATTTGATCCCATGCAAGTCTCCATCCTAGACTAAAATATCAGCCCCACCGATCAGGTACCACAAGGCCTAAGATAATCACAACAATGATCAATCGATATGTATGCACTCGGTCATGATATAGCTCCAGGTCAATCTAACCATTGCAAAACTCAATAACGTCCATCTGCATCACTCCGTAATAGGCCTCTCTGCCAGCATCTAGATCATAGATGACTCAAGTCCCATGAATGGGCAATCAGAGGATGCGCCATACATCCTCAAGTATGATGGTGACCTCGCCAGTAGGAAGATGAAATGAAGAGGTCTCACTGTGCCATCGCTCTGTCAAAGCTGTAAGCATGCCTAGGTGCTCCTGTGAGTAGAGCACACAAGGCTCCTCCTACATAGGAAAGTCAATCGCATCAAAAAAAATTAAGTTTAAAGTCAAAATTTGCCTCAAACTGGCAAGTGCGGCGCTATTTGTCAGTGCGGCGCAGTTTGGAAAGTTCCAAACTACATCGCCGCGGTGGAATTTGCCATTTTTTCAGTTGCAAAGTGACTCGCGCGGTGCACTTTTCATATGCGGTCTTGTTTATTGCAAATCCTAAATTTCTAACTAACCCACGCGGTGAGGAATGGAATGCGGCAGACTTTTGGCTAGCTAAATGACAAATTGCAAACTGCCCCGCATGGTGGAGTTCACATATGCGGTGCAATACAACACTGCACGATTGTGATAAAGGACTTTTAGTGGTGCCATATGGCACCACGCATTTTGAACCGACCCTTAACCCTATTTAATGCACATAAAACGATAAAATCAAAAGACAGATAGGGGTACATACCACGGGTGCTGCACCGACAGGCCGCTGATGTGTCTGAACCCTCTCCGTCATGTGCCTAGGAAGCTGTCGTTGCACCATTTCCACTCAAACTCAGAGCTAAAATTTGAAGTTTTCTAAAGGCTAAGATTGCAAAATGAATTGAAAATAACCCCTTGCAGTCTATTTAAGCCTGAAAATTAGGGTTTTTTGACCTAATTTGACATTCTAGCTTGGGTTTTCATCCATCTGAGAGTCGTTTTGCATCCCTTCTGGCACTTTAGAGCAGTTTTTAGGCATTCTAGGGCATTTCTGGCCTAGCAGGCACCTTGCCATCTTTTTCGCGAGATCATCCAAAAATTCAAAATTTTTGTCCGATCTCTCAAGGGGGCAATATACAGCAATATCCTTCTGCTAGGGCAGTAGTGGGGCATCTAAAAATTGATAAAATTTTGAACTTCGATTACAACAGTTATTCTTTGAACCAATGCAACAAGTACATTGCTTCAAAGAGGGGCAAAATGTAGAAATGGAAAATGTACAAGTTTGTTCTAGCACACCTGATCCTAATTACTAACAACATTTCTTCTTAGATCAATTTCTTAGCATTTCATCAATTTCTATCCTTTAATTCAATAAATGACTGTTTATTAGATTAACTCTATCACCCCCTTTGATTAAATTAATCAGTTTAATTTAATTAACCCTACATTGTTGTTTAATTAAATAAATCATTTTATTTGATTAAAATCTCTAAAGTCTTCTCATTAAATTAAGTAAATTAAACCTTATTTAATTTAATCTAACACATTCCTTCTTTATTAAATAAATCAAATCATTTATTTAATGAATCATTTCCTCTCAATTTTGGACTTAAGTTAATTCATAAATCTAAGTCTAAATGGTCACATCACCTAATTCTTCATTAAGTTAATCAAACATTGATTAAGTTAATCTCTTTCATTAAAATCTTCTAGAGAATGCAAGTTGCACAATAGATCAATTTATTTGATTTACTAAATTCTCTATTTTCCCTCACAAAGCATCAAAAAGGGAATATTCCTCTTTTGAATTCAAAAAGTCCAAGTGGACTTGGTCCTTCCAACAAGGCATTAAAAGCCTCTTACATGTCCTTGACCTTGAGCCAAGTGACATTAATTTCATTCTTTTTCCCTCTTCAACATGTCATTTCTCAAATTTGAAATACCACCTAATTGCATGTATTGGCACATTGGCCAAAACTTGCACACTCCTCATCCAATCACATTTGGACAAGTGGCACAATGCCATTGAACTATTTTTTATCCCACATTGCTTATTTTCATTCATTCTTCCAAGATTGAAATCTATAAATTGGAGACTCTTCTCCTCAATCTTCATCCACAACTCATATGCAAAGTTACTCTCTCCACATTGAGAGCTAATTTTTCCAATTTCATCCAATCATCCAACACATATTGAGATTTTGCAACAAGGTTATGCTCAAATCTCTTTTTGGAGATTTGACCATTTCTCCAATCAATCAACATTTACAATTAGGAATTGGGAAAGGGCCAATTGCAACATACCATTGGCACCAATTCCCCCATGGAATCATCATGTTATTAGCTTAATTAGGATTGAGTTTCTTTCAGTTGAAATTTATTTGTGTTCTTCATTTCCTAGTTAAGTTTGAATAAATGGATTTTTATGGGGAATCTCTCATTGTTTGCATGCATTCTTGAACTAACACTAACAATTTTTGGCTTCTTTGTGCATATGCAGGTTTAGGGGTTCACATATACTTACAAATTATTTCAAATATATTTTAGAGGATTTTGATATGGTCTTGATGTGTTATAGACAATCAAAATATTATTAACATAATCTTCCAAAATGTTATGTATAAAATTATGGAATATCAATGGCATAGCTCTTTGATATGTTGATACAACATTCTTTAAATCAAAAGGAATAACTGCCCAACAAAATTTTCCCAAAGGTGTAGTAAAGGTTGTCTTACATTGATCTTGAGGGTTGATGAAAATTTGATTATATCTTGAAAAAACATCAATGAATGATAATAACGCATGTCCCAGAATTGAATCCACTATCATGTCAATGTTAGGAAGGGGAAAATAATCTTTTAAAGATACTTTATTAAGATCATGAAAATCTGTACACATCCTAATATGATTGTCAAGTTTTGCAACTACTATAATGTTAGAGATCCAAGGTGAATAATTGATAGGGAGGATGAAACCAACTTGTAAAATATTTTCAATCTTAGCCTTAACCAATAAATCTATCTTAGGATTCAACTTGTGTATCTTGTGTCTCATTTTTTTAGCATTTTCTTTAACAAAAATGTTATGTGTAACTATCTTAGGGTCAATACCCGACATATCTGAATAAGTCCAAGCAATTTTTTCAAGAAATTCATGTAGAAATGTTGCATGATCTTCTTGTTCATCTTCATCAAGACATTTTCTAGTTTGTATCACTTTCTCTTTATTAGATTGATCCATTGGCACTTCCAAGGTGTCTCCCATGAGTAATACATTATGGTTTTGAATGTCATGGATTAATTTGTATATTTCTTGTTCATCATCACTTATTGCATTTTATTTCCCATAGTATTACTTAGTATTCAAGTAATGGGAAACTCATTGATTAGGATGAGTACATGAAGTATCATTCATACACAAAAATTCCCATAGGGACTCATCATTTTGAAGCATATCCAATGATATATTCTCACATGTATTGTCTATTGATTCAAGATGTACCAATTTTAAAGTTGTCTTAGCAGAATCTTATGTGATAAAATTGGTATTAAGTTAAGGTCTCCTTGATGCTTCTTTTTCATTTTAAGGGCAATAACCAAGGCCTCTTGTTTTATCTTGTGTATTAAGCTCTATAGGGACATGAATGCCTTATTATTTCACTCCACATCCTTTTCCACTATATCTAAATTGTTTCAAGAGTTGGTAACCTCTTCCATAAAGTGCTTCCATTTGTTTTGAAGAAGGTGGTTTTTCATACTCAATTTCATCAAAGTTATATGTGTAATTTCCTTGGTGTCCTCATTGCTAGAAGTTATGAATTCTTGTGTCTTGGATGTTTTAATTTTAAATTATATTGATACCACCACAACTTCTTTCTCTTTCTCCTTCACTTTTTTTTATAATCTTGTATTCCCCATGAATGTAGGTGTGAACTCTAATGACCCCCAATAATCATTCGACAACTTTTTCACTCATGAAAGATACTCATATTTATCTTTAGGTTGTAAAGGTTACACTTTTGTAGTTGGTGTAAATTTTCTTAGAAGGTTTTGAATGCCTTTGTTAGTTTGTAAGAAATTTTTAGATTTTGGATCAACTTTTATCATGTACACCTTGTTATTATAGGTGAATTTCATTAAGTGATGTAGAATTGAGGTCACTCCTTTCATTTCATGAATCCATGTCCTACCCAGCGAAGATTATATGAAAGATCATGGGGCTAGACATGGATAGGAGTTTGCAACACAACCTTACCAACTTTGACAAGTAATATTATTGCACCAAGAGGTTGTTTACCCACATTATCAAAACCATGGATACACAGATTATTTGGTTGAATTTTAGTCTTATTCGCTCTAATTTTGTCCAAAAGACTCACACTACAAAAATTTAGTCCTAAACCATTATAAATAATGGTATGTCTAATCCCAACCCTATTAATGATATCCATTCTCATCAAAGCACCATTTTTTTCATGTTTCCAAAGGAGGTAATTCACTTTGATGAAATACAATATCCACATTGATCAAGTTCATTCCTTCAATTAAGTTTACTACATCAGAACTTGGTTGCACACTAGGGGGGCCACAACCTTGTGCAAAGAACTTTGAAGCATTCCATGGTAAGTTGATGATGTTTTAATTAGACCCCACAATCAAATATTAGTAGGAGTGGTACGAAGTTTCTCAACAAGATCGTACTACTTTCCACTATACTGCAATAAACAAGGTGCACTAGGAAAAATAGCTTATGGAAGTGGTATGAATGTGGTAATGATTTTTTTTTTCCTTGGTTTCTTGTTATTCCTTATTTTATATGTATGAGTAACTGTGTGGTAACTTGGTTTCTACAACATATTATTACTATTGAGTTATCTTGCAAAGTTTAAGATAGAATCTGGAGGTTTTGGTTTGTTTTGTAGTGGCCCTATGATCAACATGGGTTTGGTTTTGACTTGAGGTTTTATGAAGGTGGGTAAATGATAAGTTGAGGTGTGACTAAATTAATTGTTCATTGTTGTTTAGTAATATTGAAAACCTTAGTGGATGATCTAGGTGAGATGAAGTTACGAAGGGCTTCATCTAACATATCAAAGTCATCACAACTAAATGGCTTGATAGGTATACAATGCACTTGTAGAAAAATATCTGACATGATCAGATGACTACGCTTTCTCCAAGATTAATCATCAATTTTCAATTCATGTATAGGTTAACTAGGGTTAAAAAAAGGTTTACAAACCTTCCATAGTTGTGGAAACTAGACTGCAGACCTATAAACTGATAGCAAATATCAGTTTGTTTCTGAATTCTAAATATATTTTTGGAGGACTGGCATGCCCAAGGGTGTTTGGGTCTTGGTACATATTTTTCAAAATTTTCAGTTCTAGAAGCTTGAGTAACAACAATTACTTTTCTGACTAATTGCAAATAGGTTTAGGATTGGTTCTACTACCTTTTTATGAATTTTTGGTTTGTGTAATGTATTGTAACAATATAGGGTTTTGAATATTTGTAAAATAAAAACTAATCTACCTAGATTATGCCATGATTCAAAAAATGCAAACATTTTCGCTATAGATCTGAAAATTATAAGTACTGAAAAGTCAAACTCTTTTAAAATTTTCAACAATCTAATCAAAATGATAACCTTTTTTAACATGCAATAACATTATTTCATAATTTCAAAACAAATATTCACCAACAAAAACAAAATGAAAGCACAAAGACAAAAAGTATATGCAAAGTTTCCTTGAGTCACCTATAGCAAGACAAGGATGCCCAGGGGCATCTGAGTCCCTAACTGGGGGTTTAAAAACTAGAAAAAATAATTTTTGTGTTGTTTAAGGTTTATGTTTATGTTTTCAAAGTTGTTTCAGAGTGACTATTTTTCTAGAATTTCTTAATGTAAGTGAAATGAAAGTCTATGACAATGTTTGAACAACAAATCACACTTTTGAAGGCAATTTTGAATGCAAATCCCATATAAATAACTAAAACAAACCCTAATTCAAGTGATGATGCAAGCTATGATGTAATATTTTTAGATTTTAATGACTTTTTATGATGTAAATATGAAACCTTAATTGAGAAATGCGAGAGAATATTATGAAAAACCTAGATCTAGGGTCAGATCACTTCAAATTTTAGAAGGTTTTTGATGTCAAAATGTTCGGTTCACTAGAATGTAACATATGAAAAAGGGAACCCTAAGTTTAATGCCTAAACCTAGGATCAATATCTTCCTTTCCAAAGGTACATTAAAATGAAAATCAATAAGTTGAATAGATTAACTTTAAACCATGAAGGTGATTCAATCAGTCTTGGATCTGCATTCTTAGGGCCTTGAAAGGTGATTGGAAATGATTTGGAATAATTGACCTTATTAAGATATATGACCTAATATGATAAATACAATATTTCAGAAGCATGTAGACTGAAATAGTAAATTGCATGTAGATTTGGGAAGTGTCAGATGATGTGTACCTATCATAAAAATTTGGATCTAGCATGAATAAAGGGACTTAGTTGTCAAGGGGCGTGTGGGTCTTTGTAATCCTTGTCAAAACTTCAAAACTTAATCATGTAGCTCTCTGTCTGCTCTCTATTTTTTTCCTTGAAAACATTCCATCTCTAGATCTATACCTATAATAAATCTACAAAAGAGATGGATTTTGTGGCTATATGGAGATTTTCATTAGTCAAACACCTATTTTGGTATTTAAAGCTCCACAAATAGCCAAAAATATGATAAAAGATAGTGTGTGAGCCCTAATATTATGCGTGTCTAATATTGTTATGATCTAAAATGCAAAGAAACCCTACTCAAGTGTGTTAAAGATATCCTATTAGGACAAGATCTAATTAGGGAGAAGTCATACACCCTAAGTAAATCTGAAATTCAATGATACCTTACTTTAGGCTACACTGGGAATGAAGCTTAAATATGAGAACACTTAGGAAACAAGTCATTAGGTTGATGTAAGTGGCCGAATGCATCTCCCAAACCTATAATCCATCATGTTCTTCCATACACATCAACCCTCAAACATGTGATAAAGCTCGATAAAATCTACAAATATGCTTGAAAACCTACAATTCAAATATGTATGTCAAAATATGTTGCTCAGTTTTTATTTATCAGATGTTATCTCCTCTATTCTAATTTTTAAATGGTGAAAAGACTAGTTATTTATAGCCATTTCTCCAATTTCCCAAAAAAAGATGTTGAAATTCGACGTTTCAAATTTAAATTTTGAATGTTAAAATATCATCAACAACACATTAAAAGTTGGGTCTTGGCTAAGAAGAGGGGCCCATACACCCATGGGCATATGGGTCCTAGCCCAAACTTCTAGGATATTGAGTGTCAAGAAAAAAATAACAATCGATTGCATTTATTCAATGCTTGCAATTATAAGAATTGGAGATTAGCTCAATACACAAGACCACCTGCAAAAACAATGAAAACCTTCTACAAGAGAGTATGCAAGAATATGATCTTGCTTGATATTAAGACCTATCAAATGATGATGTATGAAGTATGATACAAATGAGTACAATGACCTTCCTTATATAGGCAAGGTTGAGATGTATTTAAGGGTATGTGCAGGATCATGATGGGCCAAAAAGTGGCGATAAGTAAGTGATATGATGGCCCATGTGGCTAACGATTTTTTTTATCCAAAATTGATGAAATGAAAAGGGTTTTTAAAGGAGATTCTCATATTTTCACCAATATAAATTATGATTTGTTGTGAATTTAATAAATAATTATTATTCATTTTATATTTGAATTACGACTGAAGTCTTGATTGATAGACTGATTGAAAAACATCTATAGCTTTCAAATGGTATCACATTTTTTGAATCTAAAAATGTGTCACATTCTATGCTTTGCATAATATAGGATTAAAAAAAAATCATGAAGTTTTGACCAAGTTAAGGTAGTTAGACATACAAGTTTTTTATATTTTTTAAAATTTGTAATAAAAATTCATAATTAATTATTTACTTGGAAACAAATTACAAAAAAGTATGCATCACATCAGGAAATGATTTCTCTACTTATATCTAAAATATTATCTTTTTATTGTGGTTAGGGTGGTCAGAGAGACACCTACTTCTTATTTTTTCCTTGAAATTTAAGTACTACTACATTGAAATTTCAAATTTTCACCAAATAGATTTATTTATTTTAAATAAACCTAGTAGTTTAGAAACTACATTCAATTTTCTACAAATTCTATTTTTACATATTTTTGAAATAATATAGATAACTTATTCAATTTTTTATGTCAAGTTGCCTAACTTTGATTTTCTAAATTTTCATCGCCACTTAAGGTCCTATTTTTTCCATGATGATCTTGCACATACCCTTAACATGATTTTCACATGTGTCATAATCCTATGACATGTTACAACTAACTAACTACCTATGAAATGATGTAAGATAAGATAAGACTTCTAGAAGGAATATTATATCTTAAGCAAACATGTGAACATATCACCTAGTAAATGATACCTAGGAACATAATGAAATTCCTAAGTAAACTTATGTAAGTGTAATTAAATAATTAATTACACCAGCACCCCCCATATGTGCAACTTAGGGGGGGAATTATAATGCAAATAATGCAAATGAAGATGCAATGATGCAATGATGGGTCCCGACTACATGGAAATTTTAGGTACCCATGTAAAAATGAAAATGATGCAACTAATCTCTTGTAAACAAAGAAAAGGAGAAAACCTAGTGGGAAGAAAACTCCTCTCCAAAAAAGAGATAAAAACAAATAAGTGAGGAAGGATGGAGGATTCCATGATACCCCCAAGTAAACCATATGTCACATAGATACATTACAATCAATATCCCCCCCATAAGAGGGAAAGAGAGATACTATTTATCCCCCCACAATTGTTAATCACTTGCAAAAAAGGTAACTGCCTAAAGACAAAACATGATCCAATATCGACAAATAACTTGTCTCCCTTTTGGAAGAAACAAAACAAAGTACAAATGCAGGAATGCTTCCCATTCTAGATAGGAATTGAAGGAAGGAAGGATGAATATGGGTGATGATGATGTCTCTGAAATTTTCTCATGTGTCTCCTTGCCCAATGAAGATGAAGATGTCACTATCAAATCAAGTACCTGCCCAATCAATGAAGAAGGTGACAAACCAAGACTATGCGAAAACTGATGCTAAACAATATCCAAAGACAACGATGGTTTGAGAATAGTTGTGCAATGGTTGTCATCAAATAGGAGAGATAAACCCTCAAATGTGTCATCCATATCTAAAATATGAGGCTCCAAAAACAAGGATGCAATGTTTGATAGATAGGAATTCCAATCAGGAAGACAATGAGATACTTGTTCTAATGAATCATTGGACGTGCTCAATGAATCACCACCATATGATGAATGGTCCTATTGAATAGAAATTATGGAAGCCTCAATCAATGACTCTACATAATGAACCATTAAAGTGAAGGTACGTCAACTATATTTGATTGAGAAGAAGCATTTGAATAACCCTTGTCATCCTCCTCTGAAGATTCAAAGTATTTCAAATATTCAAACTCCTGCATAGTATCTGCATCATAGGGTATCCTATCTGAAAAAATGAAGAGGCGTAGGACAATCTGAAATAGGATCATCTAGGAATGGCTAAGTTTCACGATCTCCATGTATCTCCCAAATTTTAGTCCAAAGAGTATGAGGAAAATCACTATGATCAATAACTTCCAAAAAGGAAACATCAATATGCATTGCAATGAATCCTAAGACATGATCCCTTTTGCAATTCCATGCAAATTTCTTGCTATCACTACCAAAAGGGGGAATAATATTATACAAATGAGCCAAAAAATGAAGCCATCAGAGATTTTTTATGATACCATCTCTCCATTGTTTATAGTTTCCCTTTTGCAACATAATCAGAGAATGATGAAATGAAAACCCCATAATGAACTATGATATATCTCCAAGATTAAAAATACAATAACCTTTAATATGAATTAGAATCTCCCAAATATGATATATATTGCAAATGAAGTTTTCCCAAACTGATAGAACCTCTCCAAGAGTCTGGATTTCCAAGTAATTAGTCAAAATGCCAAATATGAAGAATATTGAATAAATAATACTTGAGGTTGAATTTGGAAAATGTGTATGAACAAAATGATAAAGCTATAAATCACCTTCACCATGTCATTGGAATCTCCAAAATCCGTTAAAATGGTGAAAAGATACACGCTCGGGAGTCTAAATGGGAGATCTAACTTCAAATAGAAATAAACTATTATAGGAATAAAATTTGATAATAATTCGTGTACCACTAGAAAGTGCTCAGGACACTTTCCAATGATATCTTATTTGTAAAAATATGATACCCAATTCAAAATTTATGGTGATTTTAAGAAAACTACCTAATTAAGACATGATAGGGCTTTCGTGATAGTCATTTGGCCATCAAATTTAAGCCGAAGTTTTTGAAAAATCAATAAAAAATAAATTTACCTCAGAATATGAAGTATTTTATATGAAAATGGAGGTTTTGGGCTTTCTGTACGCAATGGAAGGGTTGGATCTGACCCATTCTACTCCTGAAATTCACCCAAGATGTAAAACATCCAACGTGTAATTAAAAACTTCAAGAAAACCTCAAATTTGGTATTTCTTTCAAGTTTTTCTAATTATCCAAGTCCTCATATGATGCAAGAGAAGAGCATACTCAACCTTACTAAAAATAACCAAGATCTCTCACTAGCAATATCTCAACCCTCAATTCTGAGAATGGTTTTGCAAGGCTTAGTTGTGATACCATGTAAGAGTTGAAGATTAGCCCAATACCCAAGACCACCTATCAAAAAAATGAGAACCTTCTACAAGAGAGTATGCAAGAATATAAGATTTCTTGATATTAAGACATATCAAATGATGAGGTATGAAGTATGATACAAATGAGTACAATGACCTTCCTTATATAGGCAAGGTTTAGATGTAGTATTTAACATGATGTTGACATGTGTCATAATCCTATGACATGTGACAACTAAATAACTATCTAGGAAATGATGCAAGATAAGATAAGACTTCTAGAAAAGACAACTCATCCTTCTATAAGGAATCTTATATCCTAAGAAGTCTTATCTAGAAGTCTTATCTTATCATTGCCTTGATTTTTCTCTTGTCTCTCAAGTAATAAAATTATTCTTCTCTTATATGGCATAGGAGACGGGTCTTGATGCAAGGATCATTGAGCTTCTTCAAATTTTTGGTGATAATTTTTCATTTCTAAATGACATTTTATTAGTTATTGATGAAAAATATTTTCTCAAATTGAATATGATTTTTCTTCCTTAATTTATATCTTATTCTCTTAACTTTCTGAATCTTTTATTAACTATTTTATCTAGGTAATATGCATCAAGGGATAGGAATTTTTCTAGGGTTTTAATAAATTCCATGTTTATTTCATCCAAATAAGTTCTTTAATATTGGACAAATCTAGGGGTTGATGCAAGATGTTGGGTCCACAAAAAGTTCAAAAATTGGAAGTGTTCTTTGAGTTTTTTATATTTTGTCACACTTGGACTAAAAATTTGAAGCACTTACACATTTAATCTTAAAAAAAGTCAATAATATGAAATTTATTATTTTGAATCTAGTTTCCAAATATATAATTTATTATAATACCGAGATGATACAAATTAATTTTTAATAGGCAATTATAAAAACAAATTTTAAAAGACATTTTTTTACTATACCATGCACATGAACGAACACCATAATTTTACCTAAATAAAAATATTTTTCTAATTCCTTTTGAGGAAAGATATGTAGCAACCTAAACATTGATGAGGAATTCTTTTGTAATTTTTTAAAAATATTTTTCTATTGATTTTTTATTGTCCCTAATTTATTTTTTATTTAAATCAAGGTGTATGAACAACATAATTTGACCTAAAATAATCATTTTTTGAAAATTATTTTGCATTGAGTAGAGAATTGTCTAAAGATTGATGTCATATAATTTTTTTATTATAAAAAACTAGATTTTTTTTTTTTGCAAAAGTGGCAAGCCACTGTAATATATTAGAATATAAAATAAAGTATACAAAGTCCTAGTTTAGAGGGCATACCAGAAGGAAAGAAATAGGAAGAAAACCTCTAGTTATAGCCCAAATCATTACAAAATATATGACCTGAGTCTTTCCAACAGATTACAAAATTGTCCCATGAAATTTTACAAATCGAATCCTTCACTGTTCATTATAACTCACTGTACAACCATCATTCAATCATATGAATATCCATCCTTCTCTTTGTATGCTCTACAATGTATATCAAACAACATGGTTGGTTCAAATGCTATACAAATGGTTCAGTTCATTTCCCTTTATAGACCAAGCGTCGAACTTACTAATCATAGAACGGTCACCACCAATGCCACTCAGTTCAAGGTGCTAAAGTCTAGACTAGGCCTATTGACAAGAAAAAATCCATCGGCAAGAGTTCATAGTATCACATAGAAACCTTAAATCACCCCAATGTCTTTAAGCTCAAACACCTTTCAAAACATCTTGTTGGCATGAGTCACACCGATGAATAAAATGAATAGGTTAATCAACAAGACCAACACTATCGGTGAACATCTAAGATCTCACCTCAATATTTGAGGTCTCGCCGATGACCCAACAATAACATCAAGACCCTACATCACCAAGAGTCACACCAAACAAGTCTATTGGTAAGAACAACACTATCGGTGAACACCTAGGATATCACAATGATAGCCCAAGTCTCCCTGAAGTCCCAAAAATTCAACTGTAGTTCAAAACACCTCATCAAAAGATGGCACACTGATGATCAATTAGAACAGACATATTGGTGAAACAACATGCTTCAAAATAAGTTCAAAATGTCAAATTGAGGATCCATGTCTCCTTGAAGACCCAAGTTGGGCAACCTTTCCTTGGATTGGAAAGAGTCACACTAACGAAGTACATCGGCATAACCAAAACCATCAAACCAATCCTAATAACTCATCTTGACAGACCATGTCACACCGACCAAGCACCTTCGACTAAAGATCCACTATCGATAAGAAGCATTCTGAAGTCTCGTGTCAGCCCAACCAACTGTTCATTGGCCACACTTACACCGAACACACCCATTTGCTAGACCAACACTGTCGTTTCAACATTCTCAGGTCTAACCAAAGACCAATGTTACCTTGATGATCTATTCTTCAGCCAGAGTCTACCCAATCACAACCAATTGGTCAGACTGGCACTGCTGATATGATATATACCCAAGCCCAATGTCAGCCCGACAAAGTCCCATCAGCCAGACTCACACCGATATAACTTTTCAACTAGACTTCTACTATCAATGTGAGTTCAAAACCTCATTCTGATAGCTCATCTCACACCAAACAAAACCAATCATTCAGTCTAGCGTTGTTGATATGATACATACCGAAGTCCAGTGTCAACTCAACAAAGTCCCATTGGCCAGACTCACACCGATATAACTTTTCAACTGGACTTCTACTGTCGATGTGAGTTCAAAACCTCATTCTGATAGCTCATGTCACACCAATCCTGACTAATCAATTAGACTGGTACTACTGATATGATACATACTGAAGTCCAGTGTCATCTCAACAAAGTCCCATCAGCCAGACTCACATTCATATAAATTTTTGGCTAGACTTCTACTATCGATGTGAGTTCAAAACCTCATTTTGATAGCTCATGTCACACCAACCATCTTCATCTCTAGGAAACACCAAATTTCAGACCGATGTGTTCAAAGAAGGAACTTCACAAGGAGAACTTAGATCGGGCTAAGTCACACCAATACTGAACTATCTTAAAAATTAATATTTACCTTTCCCTGTCAAAGTCATTAGAACTTTAGATTTCACAATATAAATCTCATTCCCTTTAGATACAAAAGGTTTTCCCTTACTTAAGGTGGTGAACATCCTAATTGATCATTTCTACTAAATGGGGAAAGTTATCAAGTGGAGAGAGATGAAATAAGATACATATTTCCTACTTTGAACTTCCGATGTTAGCTAGAAGATCTGCTAAATTATTTCCTTCTCTATAAGTATGGGTTATCCTATAATTTTCAAACTTATCGAGAAGATCCCATGCTCTTTGAAGGATATATTGGAGGCTCCAATTTTGAATTTTATTTTCTTTACTCGCATTAATTATCAGTAAGGAATCGCCTTCAATATGGAGGTTTTCAATACCTATCTCTAGGGCCATTTCCAACCCTAATAGTAAAGCTTTAGCTTCTGCTAAGTTGTTAGACCCTCTATGAAGATACTTGGAGCATAAAGCTAATACCTTGCCCTGAGGGTCTTGCATGCAAATCCCTACTCCTGATTCCCCTGGATTTCCTTTCAATGTGCCATCAAAATTCATTTTTGTAAAGCCATCCTGTGGGGCCTTCCATTTTACATACTTTCTATTACACTTCTTAGATTTTGATTGCATTAAGCTGCCTAGAAAGGGGAGCTTTATATGCTTCCAATTCTACAATATGGTATTATCCCAGCTAGTAAAAGAAGAACTTATGTCTTTAGTTTCTTGAATGTTCCCATTTACTACCTCAGAGATTGCAATTTCAATTTTTTCACTCACAACATTATTAGAAGAGGATACTTTTATGAAGATTCACAAGTTTTTTTCCCACTGGAGATTCAATATTGCAAGAGTTGGAAAGAATCTCCATATGCAACCAAAGAATGATGATTTGTAGAGGATTGGCCAACTTTGCAACAAATCCCATAAGGATTTCAGAAGGGGTATATAAAAGTTGAGCTTAGTAAGAATGAACCCCTAGCTTTGTTGAGAAAACTTGCAATTAACAAATAAATGATCAACATTCTATAACTCCTCATTGCACAAAGGGAACATAAAAGGATCTACTATTCTTAGCTTAGCTCGTCGATCACTAGTTAAGATACACTTCCTCAGTGCTAGCCATGCAAAACTTCCTTCCTTGTGGACGATTTTATTATCCCAATAAAATGTGTAAGCCCTTTGGGTAAGAAGATGGCCTAAATCCTAATTTAATGCCTTACAACCTTGATTTACCTTGTAATTTCCATCCCTTGAAGGAGCCCATATTAATTTATCTATTCGGATGAAAGATATACCATCCTAGACTCTAGTATGTTCTATAGAACACTAGACTGATGATTAGATAGAGAGGGATGTGATATTCTCTTCCAGGTTACCTTTCATGAGTTGGGATCAGCTAAATGAACATAATTCAACAAGTTATCTCCCCAAGAAACTCTTAATATTTCCATTATAGGAAGAAGATCTGGATTATTTTGTAGTGGAAGATTACCATTCTAAGATTCCATCCAAAATTTAACACTTTGGCTGTTATTTACCTCCCATGAGATATATGAACTTACTAATTTCCTACAAGAAACTAGAAATTTCCAAATAGCTTATCCTTTTGGATGATTAGCAACCATTAAGATCCTTGTGGGGTCATTTATATCTAAGTACTTTCCCTGCATTATCTGACACCACTTGGCCTATGGATTTACATACATTTTCTAGGATAATTTTGCACCAAAACCTTTGTTCCACTTCTAGAGGTTCAAAGTACCCACCCCACCTTGAGATTTTTCTTGAGACATAGCTTCAAGGGATATTAAAGGCACCTTCTTGTGGTCATCCATATTACCTTTCCATATGAAAATTCTGATCACTCTCTCAATTTCCACAATAACATAGTTTGGGGCCTTTAAGACTAGAAGAAAGTAATTAGGAATTGAGGAGAGCACAACTTTAAATAGTAAGATTCTACCAGCTAAAGACAACCATCTTGCCTTCCATATTGATATCCTTGATTTCAGCCTTTCAATTACTTTTGCCTAGTAAGTAGCTTTGTTTGGGCCTAAAAAGAAGTGTATCCCTTGATATGAGCACGATAGAGCTTCTTTTTGAAAGTCTAGTGTATTGAGAATATTTTTCTCATTGGCCTACTTGTATTAAAAATGTGGATTTTGGACTTGAAGGCATTTATTCGTTGACCTGAGGCTGAAGAGTATTTGTTTAGAACTTCATTAATTTGGTTGGCTTCTGCTAATCTTGCTTCCCTAAATCAATTTGTATCATCTGTAGATATGGAATGAGTGACTGCTAGATCTATGGTTTTGATTTGGATCCCTTTCCATAAGCCAAGAGAATATTTCTTGATAATATATATGCTTAAAGCCTCTGCCATAATGATAAACTGGAAAGGGGAAAGAGGATCCCCTTACCTTACACCTTGAGAAGCACTAAAAAATCCTATTGGTGAACCATTAAGAATCATTGAAAATTTGGCTCCTGATAGGTGTGCAATAATCCATCTGCACCATCTCGTTGAAAAACCAAATTTAAGCATTACTTTTCTCAAAAAGCTCCAATTAACCTTATCATATGCCTTCATCGTATCAAGCTTGATGATGATAGAAGGGGTTTTATTAGGTATTATTGAGTGCAAGGTCTCATGAGCTACAATAGTCCCTTCATATGTTTCTTTTCTCGAAACAAAACCCCCCTGTTCTTGTGAAATTATCCTCGGAATAATAGGTTGTAATCTCAAGTATACTACCTTGGAAAAGATCTTATATATTTTGTTACATAAAGATATAGGTTTGTATTCCACAAAGGAAGAGGGCTCACTTAATTTGGGAATGATGACAATATTGGTTACATTAAACTATTTAAGGAAAGATTCAGCTCTTCTTGATTCTTCTAATTCCCATAAGAGATCATAACACATAATTTCCCAATATTTCTGGAAGAAAAGAGCAGTAAAGCCATCAGGTCTAGGGGCTTTATCAGGAGGCAAAGAGAAGACTACATTTTTAAGTTCCTCGATTGTGAATGGCTTCAATAATTATTCATTCTCCTTTACAAATATCAATGCTAGAATTCATTGCAATAATTCTTCCTCATCCTTCTCATTTTGCTCATTTCTATCATTTGGGGCAGTTAAAAGGTCCGAAAAAAATCTGACACATTCTCTTCTTATATCTTCTTCTTTTGTGAGCCAATTACTCGTAGGAAGCTCTTTGACAACTTCAACAATCTTAGCTGCTCTTTTTAATTTGGGTATAAGCATGAAAAAACTTAGTGTTTCTATCACCTTCTCTTAGCCACAGTTCCCTTGATTTCTGCCTCTAGTATGCTTCCTCTCTAGCACTTTGCTCCTCCCAATCCACTTGCAACTTATTTTTTTTCTCATATAGTGATTCATCAAGCCCCTGTTGATTAATTTTTGCATGGATATCTTCTAATTGTTTTTGGATCAGCTCTTTTTGTTGAAAGATGTTCTTAAATGTCTCCTTGTTCCATTGTATGATTTTTTGTTTAATGTATATTAGTTTTTTGCACAACTGGAACATCATTGTTCCAAGCTCAAAAGGGGAAAAAATCCACCATTGGAAAATCATCTCCACAAAGTTAGGGTGTCTAAACCACATGCTTTCAAACTTAAATGATGATTTGAAAGAGGGGGAAAATATATTTGATACAATAAGAGATGTTGCATAATGATCATAGTCAAGAAAATGCAATATCTCAGATGTAAACTGATAAAGAAAATTGAACCAGTTTGAAGATAACATGTATCTATCCAATCTTAATACAATTTAAATGAATAATTTTCTTTGGTTCGTCCAGGTGAACTTACCCTTAACTGGAAAAATACCTCACAAAACATTCATATTAATGAAGGAACTAAAATCAGCCATTACTTTGGGTGGAGGGCTTATACCCCCAATCTTGTCTTGGAGGGATGGAATGGAATTAAAGTCTCCTGCCATAATAAATTTTGCATCCCTTAGACTCAATATAGCTTGTGAGATGTGATCCCAGAGATACTTCTTATCCACTATAGACGATGGACCATAAATGTTGAATAGCCAAAATTTTGTATCAAATTTAGTTACTTCCAGTAGTTGCCAATTGTTTTCATTCTTATTAAAAACCATAGAATTTTTTTGTCGGATTCCACAATGCTACTAAACCCCCTGAAGCCCCTTGTGCAGGGGAGTGTTTAGACTTTCACATGTGCCACTTTTGAATTGTCAATTTATAAGTATCATCCGAAATTTTAGTTTCCTGGAGAAGGACTATGTCAGCTCTGCATCCATCAATTTGACGTTTGATGCAATCACGTTTGTCAAGGGAATTAATGCCCCTAAAATTCCATGAAAGGATCTTCATTGTACCCAAGGAGAGCAACATGCTCTCCTCAGGTGCTTATTTTTTGGAGATATCAAAGATTCATGTAATGTAGCTTGCCTCCCTACATCTATCTCCTCTTGCATTTTTATATATTTTGACTTATGGCCTCTTTTACCTAGAGACTTCTTTATATGAGGTTGATAAGGAGTCTGGGAGATGGAGAGATATTGTGAATAATCAAAATTGAAAGAGGTTTTAAATTCTTCTCCTTCAACTTCTCTCACTTCTTGAAAGTGTGATTCCCTAATTACCTTTTCCTTCTGTACTTGTATCTGATTATGGTTCAACTCAAGAGGCTCCTGATTATTCTGGAAATTTTGATTGTAGCAAATAATTTCCCCTTTAACAACATTATTGTCCCAATCCCAAAAAAACCTTCCTCCAAAATTTCATTTGCGATTTCATCAATAATATTTGAACCCACTATGACTAGAATCTTCTCTACTAATAACTCTATATCTACCTCTTCAATTTTTCTTTTCTTTAAATATTGTAATGAACCTTGTGCTTCAACTATAGAGTCAGCTAATAGAGGTATGTTTCTACCCTACTTGACCAATTGCCCAGACCGGATGAACATTTTTGAGTCTTAAAACATTAAATTTCTGACTATTTCTTCTAGTTGAAACTCATTAATTTGGAAATATGTAGAGTATAGATTTAGAATTTGGCTAGTATGCATTTTCCATAACCACTCATAGACCAAAGAAACATTAATAGATTCTGAAGGTTTCCAGTGTCCCTGAGAATATTTTTTTCCATTTAATCCTCGATTTGTAGGAGTCCTGATAATCTGATTTCTATGTTCTTTCATGATCCCATTAGCCATAGAACTTTGCAAACTTGTGGTTGAATGTAACTTGTCCCCATTAGTGGGAATATCATTCTTATACCCTTGAATAAATTTTGTTGGTTTTCTTTCTCTTTGATACAACTATGGATGTGGTAAATCCTTCCCCTTATTTATCTTGGAAGAAATATGTTTCACGTTGGGAGATTGTGATGAAAAATCTGATAAAGAATGACCGAAGGTGTGACAATAAGCACATGTATCATGTACAGTTTCCCATCTTATATCTTGTAATCAAGTACCAAACTTGGTTTTTAACTCAATATGCATTGTAAGCTTTTTAGTTGCATCATATAATACTAGCATCCTAACTAGTTTAGCAGGATTATTAAAAAATAAAAAGTCATGCTTTTGAAAGATTTCTATCTGATTAGCCATGATTTCCAATAAATGTAGCTCCTTGTATTCCAAGGGAAGGGCAGAAAATTTCAACCAAACGGGAGAAAAATGAATCACAAAATCATCAGACTTGAAATTAGGAGTCCAGTTTTGCATGTATAAACCAAATCCTTGATAGTTCCAAGATTTAATTTTGTATACCTCATCTTTAGATGAATTATTTGAGAATTAAAAAAAAAAAAACCTTTACTATCATCTAAATAGAAAACCTTAATGGCTCCTTACCATTCTTGGAAAATCATATTTTTTAAAGACTCCAGATCCAAATTGAGATTCTAGAACTTACAGATGAGTACTTTTTCCCTAAGGTCTATAATGTGTAGCTCGACCATATGATCTTGGAAAGTTACATGAATGACTTCATGGTGATATGTAGGTTGAAGGACATATGCATGCTTTTCAGAGCCATTCCCTTTATTTTGCATGACAATCTCTTGTTGGGTTTCTTTTCATCTCCATACTTTCTTTTGCTTACTCTTACTTTGTTTTGCTGAAGATTTTTATTTTTTCCTTTTTCCTCTTATTACCCTAAAAACCCTTGTCACCTTTTGAATCTTTCTTCTTCTAAAGTTTTGTGTGATGGGATTTCGGGTGACTTTCCTTAGGCACATCAACACTTTGTTGGCTTGCACTCACATTATTTTCAACATTTTGGGATTTTTTTTTCTGCAGGCTTTGATTGGAACCCTTTTCTGGAGCATTTTCTTTATTAGGGTTATCATTTTCTATCCCAATGGCTAAGGATAGCAATAAAAAATCATTATCAAGTTTGTTTGGATTGAGGGGGTCTTTGAAGGTTGAGGGACCCTTTGCGAATGGACAGTCCTCATATCTTTTTCACTATGTTCATATCTACATTGTAGATGATTTTTGCCTTCTGATGGTAACTCCCTGTCTTCATAGATATCTAGAATTGGTTCCTTAGTTCTATCAAGGCATCTTGGATACTTGTGTCTTCGATACCTGAAGGGTTTTTGAGTAGGCCTCACAAACCTATTCATGACTTGGGGGTTCTATGAAATCACGTGATGCCCTTGGTGTTCATGTTGATTAGATTGTCAAGGATGTTGGTGGGGATGATATTGATGAGATTTGTTAATATTTGCATCTTGATCCCTCCACTCTTGATGACATGTCATTGTTTCCATTGATCTCGCATGATATTGATCTTGATTCTACATAGGATCATGATAACGAGTAGATCTTCTAATCGGACTATGATACCTCTACCTTCTCAGAGACCTGTTATTTTCTGTGGGTCCTCTCACAGAACTTCGATACCTTTTCCCTCCCCGAGATCTATCATTTTCTGAAGGTCCTCTAACAAGACTTCTTTACCTTCACTATCTCAGAGATCTATCATTTTCTGTGTATTGAACGTTGGGCGGCCCTTGTCGTCGTGACCATTGTAGAGCCATTAATTATTCAAATTTTTATGTCAAGTTCCCTAACTCTTTTTTTTTTTAATTTTTATTTCCAGTTAAGGGCTTGATTTCGAATCCCATGATCCTCCAATGACCCTGATAGTAGACTCAACTATGGGACATTCTTTTTTTTCCATTCATAAAAAAAATGAAATTAAAAATCTAGATTAAAAGTTATTTAAAAACAAAAAGAGCCTGATATTTTAAGTTTATGGGAAAATTTACTTAGAAATTAATTAAAAATTAGAAAAAATAATCAAATATTTAAAAAATTTACATATTTGAAAACTAGAAATTGTGATCTATAATGGGTTTTATTTTCATAAATTAATTTTGAAAAAATGTCCATCAACTATATTGCCAAAGTTAGACATTTCTCTTGAATCTGCCTTAGTTTTTTAGTTGCAGGTCAAAGGCTAAGGGTTGGGTTGCCAAACCTTTCACGAGCCTAAAACCCAAGCAATAAGTGGCTTGGGGATTCTATCTTTAGAGAATGGGTACTATTTTAAAATGGGTACCTGTTCTAAAATAGTAATGGGTACCCATCCCCAATTTTCCTATTTTAAATTAGGAATAGGTACCCATTTTAGTTTAGAACGGGATCCCATTCTAAAATAGAATGAGTACCCATTTCTATTATATCCATTTTTTCCTAATTTGGAAAAAACTGACTAACCACCTTTTTTCTACAACATTATTTTTTTGTAGTATGGACCAACAACACCATTTTCTACAATTTTTAATTTAATATTGTATTGTGTAATCTCTTAAAAGATCATATTCTATTCTGTTTTTTGAAGGAGACAATCACAAGTTGAATTTTTTGAAGTGGAATCAAGTATAAGGAGTTTTCTCAAGAGGAATTGAAAAAGATGGTTTTTGGATATATTCATATTTTTCTACACTTCAAAGTTTGTAGAACAAAGGATCTCTATATGTAGTTTTATTTCAAAATTTGAAGGAGGTAGCAATTTGAAAATAGTTTAAAAATATTTTTTTTATCAAGAGGGTTTGGTAATCATGGAATCAAAACAAAGGAAAAGGAAAAAGTGTAGAAAGTTAATGGCACATGAAGAAATTGAAGCAAATAGAGAGATGGAGGCAAAAATACAAAGAGATAGAAGAAGAAGAATTTTTTAGATGAATTTTTTTGAAGAATCTAGTTCAATAAATCTTGAAGAGGAGACCATGAAGGATGAGATGAATGTAGATGACACAAATTTGGAAATGGTGAATATGGAAGAAAATGCAATTATAGAGACAAACCCAACTATGAATTCAAATTCAACTTTCAATGATATGAAAATAGTGACTATGCAAACAACTTTGGGTATGTATTCAAATCCGCCTTTTAATGATATGGAAAATGCACCTATTTAAAAAAATTATCCAAGTATGTCTTTAAACCCACATCTTGATGATATTGAAATTAGTTATTTATATGAAGTTGGTACACCAATAATGATATCAATTACACTAATAAAAGAATGAGAAAAAATAATGAAAATGAGAATGAAATCCTTTGTAAGGTTCAATGTGAAAATGAAATCCCTTGTATTGACGAAAATGAGAATAAAATCCCTTGTATGGTTCAAAATGAAAATGAAACCCCTTGTATGAATGAAAATGATTTTTTTTTTAACAATTGAAAGAGATATCTTAGATAACCTTCCTGGTAAAATTTCTTGGAGACAAATGAGAACTAATGGAAATAGATTATATAGAATTCTTTTTATGGAAATAAATTAGGATTTCAGTGTCAACTCATGATGCAATTGATGAAAATGTGGAAAATACAAAAAGTGATTAAAAATTAGGTATTTTTTAAAACCATGAAGGAAAGATGATTTAGTAGTACAAGTCATATCTAGTGTTACCAATTCTATTGATTCTATAGGGAAAATTGATCTAAAGAAAGCCCAATGGAGTAAGGTGCATGTTCCACCCAACCAAGTGGAACCCAAAGGTCCACCCCCGTGCTAGGAGATAGTAACCAAAATTTCTAACCAAGGATGTCTACCTCTAGACATAGGCTAACATAACCATACTGAAATAAATACAATGACATCACTGACACAAGGTTACAATGCTTCCATATTGTCGACCTAGGAGAAGTGTCATCACAATGTTACATGGGTTATCCTGGTGAGTCTTCCTAGGCCGTGGCCCCCATTTCGGGTTATCCTAGCAACCTCTAACGACTTTCGGCCCCTCATGTAAACCAATGCGGAATCCGTTATCTTTCATAAAGACAAGATAATGATCTTTCCATTCCAAGCCTTCTCGTCTCAACCCAAATCTTTACAAGCCCTTGTGTTCATGAGCGAGGCATAATTATCTTATTAAGTGTTTGATACTACATGATGCTCTAATCAATTAATTAAGTTATCACTGGATTAACTAACTTACAACGAGTTATTCTGGCACCACTTCATGTGTCGGCCCTCGTTATAAGCCACTCCTCTAAGATGACATGTGGAACAACTCCACAACCCAAGGGTACACAAGTGAGACATAAGGGTACCACATCTCTAACCATGACATATAGTCAACACACTCTCGTTTGTGATAACCAGGAACAAACTGGTTAAACGCACTACCCAAGGCCATCTAAGGTTGACTACACAGTACGACAACCCACAAACTTGAAAATCCAACTGGAAGACTTGATTAAATGTTAAAACCAACATTTCCCGAATGAGGACATGCATAGATCAAAACAAGGAGAGAATCAAATCTACTTTGGGTTCACTAAACCCATTTCCTCACTAGCATTCAGTAATCAATGCGTTAAATGAGTTGATTTAAAATATGCCATTTAAAAATCATTTTATTTCCACGTGGCATTTAAATACATGAAATATTAACCCGTCTATCAACAATTCAAATAAAAGCAAAATCCCATTTTTTTTAAATAAAACATTCATTCCATATTCAATAAATCTCATTTCCAAAAAAAAACATCATTCCCTGTTAACAATATAATAATATAATCATATTATCATTTTTTAAAATATTAATATTAAAGCATTAAGATTATGATATTATTTTTAAATCTCTCATAACATTATAAAGGAATAATAATATTAAAACTATTAAAAGCATTTTAATATTATATTGAATCATAATAATATTATGTAATAATAAATTGTAATATTAAATTATTATAATAATTATAATATCAAAATATTATAATTATTATAATATTTAAAATATAATAAATTTATTTTATTTTTCTTTTCTAAAATTCTAAAAAGTCCAAGGCCATGCCTCGATTTGCATGCCAACCCTAGGGTTGGGCCACACGAACCTCGGGCTGCATGGTTAAGGTGGTTGGGTCGAGGTCGGTGGTGATTTGACAGTGGGCGGTTGCAGGAGGCGGCACCACCGAAATGGGGAGGTCACAAGCGGAGAGGAGGCAGGTGCTAGCGCGGGTGGCAGAGTCGGCCACCAACCATGGTGGCGCGGGTTGCACGGGGCGCAACCAACCACCACTGTTGGTGGTCGTGCGCTATGCGGTCTGCCTAGGCCTTCGACGGGGGTTGCATTGGGCATGCTCCCCCACTCCGCTTCCCTTGGGAGCGGCGGTGGGGTGAGCCCCAATCCCCCCAACAAATTTTCAAAATTTATAAAAAAAAATGACTGCTTTTTTTTTCAAGAAAACCAGAACCTTAAAAGGCTAAGAAAAAGGATAAAAATGCTGGCAAAATTTTATTTTTATAAAATTTTACCAGCATAACCTTATATGGGGAAAATTATAAAAAAAATACATATACTTATAACCAAGTATATGAACATATATTATCAAGAAAACATAAAGAAGACTACAGAAAAACTCCATTCAACTAGATTGAAACTCTAAAATTGAAGAACAAATTGAGAACAAACAAAATGAAGAAAACAATTGCAATAAGAATTTTCGTTTCCAACTTGAGCAAACTTAACAAATTTTGAGAAACACCATAACCAACAAATTTGTTTTGCACACAACAAGGAATGCAATTAGTTTTCCATCCACACAAAATCCATTGAATTCAAAATAATTCAATTAAAACAAGATAAAAACCTGATTCTTTTGAAGTATGTTGAAGATCCTGGTGGTGCTATAAAACCCTCTTAAGCTCTACAAATTCTTTGAGCCTTTTCTCCAAACCCACAAAATTCAGCAATCCTTCCCCTTCTCTTGTCAATTTTTCTCCAAAAACTCCTTTTTTTATTTTTGTGAAGAAATTCAAAGATATGCAAAATTCCTTCCCAAAAATCTTACAACCACCCTCATAAATTCCAAAAAACAAAAAGAGGAAATATCTTTTTTTTTGAATTTTTGAATTTTCAAATTACTAAATTGACTTTTAATTCATTTTCCTAATTTCCAATTTCAACTTAAATATGTATGCATTTTCAAAATGAATAATGTAAACCATTTCAACATAAATAACTTAATCAATTAATAAAATAATTCTACCAAAAGATTAAAATATTTATTAATTAAATTAATTTACTCAATAATTTAATCACATTTCCCACATTATCCTAACCTCCAAAATTAACTGAAACAAGGCAAATGGAACAAAATAGAACCACTAGACCATACTAGGACTGACGACTTACTACGACTAGGGTGATGACTTGGCACAGAAATCCTAGCTACTATCTCCCAATTGAATTTTGTTGGGCTTTGGACACGCTCTAACCTATGAAACCAGGTGGAGTTGATGTCCTGTACCTGTCAACTTGCAAACAAAGAATATATCCACATGCAATAATATGTCATAAATAAGGCACACTGTGAAGAGGAAATCACGAGATCACAAGGCACTCGCAAGCAAGTGATGCGATACCATCCTCTTCACCAATACAGTAGTTCTAACTGACGCATCTAACATAGCAGCATAATTGAAAGCATGAAACATAATAAATTTAAATATACACTTATGCTAATTCCAAACATGCCATAATAATCACATCAAAATATAGTATCATCCCATCAAGATACATCACGATAAAATGGTGATCAACTGTAACCAAGTACATAGTCCAAGTACAACACAAAACTAAAGCATAAAGAGGAGACAACATAGTTCGCACAATAGAGCAAAATAGAGGGGTATTACAGAGCCCAAGGTTGAACATGAAATTAACTAATGAAATCAAATCTTTAATTGAAAAATATTGGCATGATAATACAAGAGTATCACCTAATATGAGATATGTTTTTAAATTAAGGGTGGGATCAAAAATTTGTGACCCTCATCCAAAACATCTATTAGATATGACTCAAATTGAATTTTATTAAAAAAGTAGATTATTCAATCTTACTAAATATTAGCATAAGTCAAAGATCATTTGAAAAATGTAAACCTTTCTATGTCATAATTAATAAAAAATGAACCTCTTGTTGTTGTAAAACTCGTGTACAATTTCATTATTATTATGATATTTTTTGATATATATGTTTTACTTTGCATACTAATGAAATTATGCAGGAATGTGGTATTACTATGCCACCTAAAATAATCAAGGATTTTATAGCAAGTTTTTTTGTGAACCATCTAATGGACACTTATTTTATTTTAAATGCATGCATTTCTAGATAATGCAATAGATGTGGAAACCTTTCACTATTAGGAGAATTTATGCATGAAAGTAGCTTACATGAATTTAGACAACAATTAGTAGATATTAAAAAATTCAAAAATGTTGAACATTCTTTAAAGGATGGAAAATTTGGAAAATGTTGTGAGATAATTATAGAAAAAAATAGTGTGCATGCATTTATTAGAGAATTTAAAGATAAGATTGCACCCAAATATGTCAAACACTCTCAATATGCTTGATGTCTTGATGGTCAATTTAATACATATAAAAACATATTTCCAATTGGAACGATATTGCTAGTTGTTGATTTGATAGAAAAGTATACTCTTTCTCCTCAAGAGGAAATCCAATTCCAATATTATCAGTGCAGGTAGCCATATTTGTTCATTTTTTATATAAACATGCAAATGATAGTACATAAGATAATAGAAATTTTTTGAGAGTATCATTTTTATGTGAGTGATCATCGATTACACTCACTAGAGTTTGTTCTATAGTGTTTTAATATATTTTATAAAAAATAAAAGAAAGAGAAATTTAAATGAGAGAACATCTCATATGGTTGGATAATTGTATGAGACAATTTAAGAATGATGGAATGTTTTATTGGTTATGTATAGCTCACAAGGAAAATAAAATCCAACACATGTGCAGTGTTTTTGAAGCTGAACATGGTAAAGGAGAACATGATGGAGCAAGTATATGTGTGAAAAGAGATCTTGCTAGAGAGCAACTATAATTTTAGGATGCAACGAAATTCAAAGATGCACATGCAATTATAGATTTTTGCAATACAAAATTATCTACAAGAACAAGTGAGAACTTAATAATTTGATACTTCTTTTGGTTAGTTGAAGAAAATAATATTCTTACTTGACATGATTGTGAAATAATTAATGGATCAGAAAAATGGCATTCATTTAAGAGTTCAAATGCGAACAAGTGATCAATATAGACAAGATATCTTACATGTTTTTGTCAATTTTCTATTGTAGATAATTGGGAGGCATGTGAAAACACAAAACGGGTTGATGAATAGAAAAAAAGAGCCTTAACACCTACATTAACACATAATGAACATGAAACAACAATTGAAGAAGATAATCAAGTGTTTGCATCAAATGATTATGATCATGTTTCAAACCTTGTACAAGAAGTTATTAAATTGAATTCAAATTTTTATTACATTATTTTGTAATATATATAATTTTATATGTATGCATGCTTATATGTGTATTATATTTTACTCTATTGAATTAAATATTTTTGTGTAGGACATGTGTATGTTGTTGTTACACCTGAGAGGAATGAAGAGGAGAAGGAGTATTGGTTGGCTATATTTATTGAAATAAAACATAAGTTGGTACATCCTAGAGTGGATGATGACAAATTTGAGTATCCAACTAGTTTTTTGCTTGTTGTTGGCACTTGGCTATGAAAATATCTCTTAAGAAAGATGGTTTCCCTGTATTTGAAGACTATGAAAGATACAAAAATATTATAGATTACTAACATTTTATTTTGGTAACCAATATAAAATTAATCAGATATTAGGGGAGGCCTTCTAATAAATTTTTATGGACACTTCAATGGATGAGCATGAGACAATCATAGATGCATTAAAAAAGAGAAAGGATGTAGAAGGTACAATGGAATAAATAAATACAAGTATATAGTTATATAAATTTAATTGATAGTCTATATATAGTAAAAAAATTATCACATAACTTAGATTCAAGTCTCAAGTGTATCTCCCCTTAATCCATCTTCTTATGCTAGTCTTAAGTCATTTCCTAATTATAGTTAAATCATTTTTTCTTTCAGGTCTCCCAAAACTAGATGCATTACAAAAATGATAGGATACATATGTTACAATGGAATTTGAATAAATATAGGTAACTATATAGTTCTATACATTTAATTGATAGTCAAAATATAAAGCTACATATCATTGTCATTTTATAAATTTTTTAAAATTTATTCCATATCCCCTTAAGTCATATCCTCTTCGGTCCCCTAAATTCATCCTATAGTATATACCCTTTTAATCCATCTCCTATTTATAGAACTAATAAATTTTGACATGACACATAAATTGATTCAAGGCTCTTGTTTCTCCACTCAATCCATCCTCTTAGAACCCCTTAAGTCATCGTCTTAGCTATCCTTAATCTATCCTCTTACATCCCCTTAAGTCATTGTCTTAAATCCTCTTAATCCATCCTCTTAAGACCTCTTAATTCATCCTCCTAGCTACCCCAAATCCATCCTCTTGCATCTTCTTAAGTCATTCTCTTAACTCTTAAGTCATTCTCTTAACTCCCATTAAGTCATTCTCTTAGGACCCCTTAAGACATATCCTCTTAGGTACCCTAAATCCATCCTCTTGCATCCCCTTAATTAATTCTCTTAACTCCCCTTAACCAATCCTCTTAGGACCCCTTTAGTCATCATATACCTACCTCTTTATATATCATCTAACATCTCTCCCTCTGTAATATCCTCCCAATCTCTACTAATCTCTCTCTCTCTCTCTCTCTCTCTCTCTCTCTCTCTCTCTCTCTCTCTCTCTCCGCTATTTACCTCTTTCTCCATCTCAACTTTTTGTCTATCTCCTCTTCCTACCTCTCTCTCCCTCCCTATGCAGATATCTCTTTCCTCTATCTCACATATCTCTCTTTATCTACCTCTCTTCTCTCTATCTCACCTCTCTCTATCTCTCTCCCATGTCTCTCTCTCATATCTCCTTTTAATATCTCTAAACTATTTATTATTTAAGGTGTATTTCCTATGGTTTATTGGTTTAGGGTTTATTTTTTATGATGCAGAGTTGAGATTTGATGGTTTAGGGATTGAATTTAATTATGCAAGTTTAGTGTTAAATTATTATTATTGGGTTTAGGGAGTATTGGTTTATGGATTATGGTTTAGATCATAGGGAGTAGGTTTTACAGTTGATGATATAGGGTATAGAGTTTAGGGTTGAGAGTATAATATTGAGTTATAAGGTTTGGTTTGAGGGTATAAGAACCTTCAGTGTTCAAGGTATAAGGTTTAGGGTATATTTTATAGGTTTAATGACCTAGGGTTGAGTTTAGGGTTTACAGTTGAGGGTATATGATATATTCTATAGGGTTGAAGGTATATTGTTTAGGATTGAGTGTATAAGGTCAAGTGTTCATTCCCTAGGATTTAGGGCCTAAGGTTGAGGGATATGGTTTATGGTTGAGGGTATATGATATAGGGTTTAGGGATGATTGTGTATGGTTGAGGGTTTATTATATTGGCCTTAGAGCCCAAGGTTGAGGAGTAGGGTTTAGGTTCAAGAGGGTATATGTTATAGGTTTGATGGTTGAGGTTTTAGCCTATAGGATTTAATGCCTAGGGTTGAAGGTATAAGGATAAGGGTAGAGTGTATAGGTTTTACAACCTAGGGTTAAGTGTAGGATTTAGGTTTGAGGGTAAATGATATAGTGTATAGGGATGAGGGTATATCATTTAGGATTGAGTGTATACGGTTGAGGGTTCATCCCTTAGGCTTTAGGGCCTAGGGTTGAGAGATATGGTTTAGGGTTCAGGGTATATGATATAGAGTTTAGGGTTGAGTGTATATGGTTGAGGTTTTATAGTATAGGCCTTAGGGTCCCAGTTTGAGTGATATAATTTAGGTTCAAGAGGGTATACAATATAGGATTGAGGGTTGAGGGTTTAGCCTATATTATTTAAGGCCTAGGGTTAAAGGTATAAGGTTTAGGGTAGAGTGTGTAGGTTTGATAACCTAGGCTGAGTGTAGGGTTTATATTTGAGGGTAAATGATATAATGTATAGGATTGAGTTTATAGGGCCGAGGGTTCATCCCCTAGGATTTAGGGCCTAGGGTTGAGGGATATGGTTTAGGGTTGAGGGATAGGATTTAGATTTCACAAGATTCTTTGAATAATAAATATAAACAATTAAGATGAAAATGCAATGATGATAATATTTTTAGAATAAAAAATATAAACACTTAAGATGAAAATTCATTAATGAGAAGATTCTTAGAATAAAAAATCTAATTAGGTGTATTTGGAATACAATAATTGAACTATAATGTAGAGAGTACTTAATTTTATAGTGCATGTGATACTATACACCGAGGTATGAGGACTAACACAAAAAACACATAGGTTGAGGGTATAGAATTTAGGATTGAGTGTATGGGGATCAAGGGTGTTGAATGAACAAGAAAAATGAGAGGGGCGGTAAATCAGTTGTAACTTATCTAAAAATCAAAAACCTCATTAACATTGAGACCTACATGCATTCATTAAACCCTTAATCTATTATGAAGTTTTAAAATGAAAAGCAGATAATAGAAACTTTAAAAACTCAACAAAAAACACAAGAGAACGCTAGATTTATGTGAAAAACACAAGGAGAGAAAAACCATGGTGAGGATTAGCTAATAATATAAGTAATTGAAAAACTAGTACAAAAAGGCTCACTGCCAGGATAGGACACACTTTCTAGAAAGGTTCACTGCCATAATAGAAAGAAGAAATGAAGAAGGAATGTTACACAGAGAACATGATATCAATGCAATAGAGAATCCACCACAATATCTCCAACAACACTCATAGCTCTCAAGATATCAAGACACTTTCATCTCACTACACTCAACAATCTTGCATTATATATCACACTACATTTTGCATTTCTACACTTCACTACTCTAAATTTTGAATCAAAACACTCAACTTTATTCCACACTTCATCTCACATCAACTCATCTTGTATTTATACCATCCACAACTTGAAAAACATCTCCAAGTTGGATATAGATGCCTCACACTTAAAAATTCAAAAATAGGTCACCACTAAGCATTCCTGTTGTGGATAGGAATGAAAGAGGACCACATAAAAACTTAATTGGGACCCAAAACAAAAACAACAACACTTAATCACAAGATACCACAAAAAATATTTATCCTTTGCATGTAGTTTAAACACTAGGTCGGTCATTACCCATGCAAAAACCATTAGTAAATTAATTACATGATTCATCAAACTCAAGATGACTTGATAACCACACACTATGCCTGAATATAATCTAGAATATTCCTCAAACACCCTAAAATCCATAAAATTTCTTCACAACAAATTCCATTAGAAGAATGTACAAGGTTTGTACAATTAGACAACTCTGCCGAACATTGTTACTTGAAATCTTATCTTTTAAAGCATCAAACCTCAAATCCTCTTGACACAAGAAAGTGACCAACACCATTAAATCTCACTTAGAACTCCAAGTCCTAAAACACAACTACAAAGAAATTTGGAGCAAGGACATTTCTCTCAAACACTTATATAATACTCAGTGACATAGAGGTGAAAAAAAATTCTCCTATACAATGATCTATCATACCATCTCTTGAATATAACATCTTTGAACACCCATAACCAACATATCTAAGCCACACAAGAATATATTCAACCTAGAAAAAATGTGGAGAAAAACTAGAACACACCTCTACAACATAGAACAATACTACAATAATCTCTCTCAACCACTACACAATTGACATCAATGACAACACTAGCCTATTGACATCAATGGAAACACTCTCATACTTGAAAAATTATCCCCCTTTGTCATTGATGGAAACAAAAGATGTGAAAAACCATCAAATACAACTCTCATTTTTTTAAGGATTAGACAATCTACACGACATTTGTTAGATAGCCTACATAACATTTGTCTCCTTGATAAATTTCACTTTTTCACATGATTCTCTCTTTTCCCCTTTCAAATTTTTATTTTTTACATGTCTCACTCTCCCCCTTTGACATCAATTGAAAAATATTTTAAAAAATGCATTGTTCTCCCCCTTTGACATTGAACCAAGATGCTTACTACTTCTCCCCCTCATACAAACTTCTCACCACTGTTCTGCAACATAATTTTAGTGCTCTGAATACTCCCCCTTAGGAGTACATACCAACCAAATCAAAAACCTCTACAAAATGAAAACACTCACAATATCACCACCTACTGCCCCTGAGATGTAGCCACCAACATCAATCTAGAATAAATGATAAATCATGAGATCCACTAGACTAATGCATCTCCTTATGTATCTAGTTCAGAGAAGGAGGTGAAATGACCCCCAACTTCTCTCATAGGTACTCAAAATTATCCTTAGGAAGAACCTTAGTGAATATGTCAGAAATCTGATCCTTTGTAGGTACATATTCAAACTTCACTTCATTATCCACAACCTTATTTCTAAGAAAGTGATATCTGATTGAAATATGTTTTGTTCTTGAACGAATCACTAGATTCTTTACAAAAATTGCACTTGTATTGTCACAAAAGATAGAAATAGGTTGATCATACACTAATTTGATGTCCTTCAATGTTTAACTCATCCATAACACTTGTATGGAACATGATGTTGTTGCAATATACTCATCCTCTATAGTAGATAAAGAAATTGAATATTGTTTCTTACTTAGCCATGACACTAATCTAAATCCAAGAAAATGCACCACCACTTGTACTTTTTTTGTCATCCACTCAACTAGCACAATCTACAAATGTGTAAGAACTCAATGTGAAATTAATTTATTTTGGATACCATAGGCCATTATTTAGAGTGCCTCTCAAATATTTGAATATCCTCTTCACTACTATAATATTTGACTCTCTAGGATCTTCTTAAAATCTAGCCACAAGAAAAATTGCATGCATGATATCCAATCTAGTACTAGTTAAGTATAGCATTCCACCAATCATAGATCTTTACTTGCTCTAATCAGCCTTAGGGGATTCATCATTCTTTCCCAATTTGCTACTAGTAACCATAGTATTACATATCGGTTTGGAGTCTTCCATTCCAAACTTCTTCAAAATCTCTTCTACAAAATTCTTACACATAGCTTCATTTCCTCCAAAAATTATTTCATCAACATACACAACTACAATCAAGAATTTTATCTTTCTCAACCTTAGAGTAAAGGTTACTATCTTCGGTACCTTAATTGAATCTTTTTTGTATCAAATACTTATCCAACCTTACATACGAAGCTCTAAAAGCTTGCTTCAATCCATATAGTTCCTTTTTCCAATATTCAAAGCATATTAGGTTTATCTAATAACTAAAATCCTTCTTGTTGTTGCATGTATAATTCCTCTTCCAATTCTCCATTCAAGAAACTAGACTTCACATTCATCTAATAAAATTAGAAATCCTTATGTATTTCAAAATCCAAGAACATCCTAATTGTTTCCATTATAGCCATTGGAGCAAATGTCTCCTCAAAGTCTATTCCTTCAACATGTGCATAGACCTTACACACAAGCCTTGTGTACTATCTTACCACTTCTCCATTCTCATTTGGCTTATTTCTGAACACCCACTTGGATCCAATTATGTTTTTATTTCCTGGTCTTGGGCCAAGTTCCCAAGTCTAATTATTCTCAATCTACATAAGCTCTTCTTCCATAGCTTTAATATAATTTTCATTCTTGCATGCCTCAATTATTGTTTTAGTTTCATCTTTAGAAAGTAGACATAAATTTACCTCTTCTTTAGTAGCTTTTCTTCTTTTCAACACACCTTTGATTTTGTCTCCAATGATCAGTTCTTCAGAATTATTTCTCTTCACATAATTAGGGGTTCTAGGGGTCTTTTCTAGAGTGTCTTCCTCTTCATCCAATGCTTCCTATTCCTTAGATTTTTCTTCTTCCTCTCTACAAGTAGGTTCATCTGATTCATATCCATCTATCACCACTGAATTTTGTAGATCTTCATCCACTTTGACGCTTGTACTCTCAATTATCTTTCTCAATATTTTATTGTAACATCTATAAGATTTTCTTTTAGTAGAATATCTAAGAAAGACACCTTCATCATACCTTGCATCAAACTTTCCTAAGTTTTCATCATCTCTTCTAATATAGAATTTGTAGCCAAACACTCTGAAGTAATTGACAATAGGGATCCTTCCATACCACAATTCATAGGGAGTCTATGTTTGGTTTTCTTTTTCTTTTTCTTGAATCAACCAAATCAAAGTGCTAGAAGTCTCTAAGCGCTAAAATCTGGCATCAAAGTGCTACAATTCGATTCCTAAGCGCTATATCGATGAAAACGCTACAATACCCTATGGAAGCGCTCAAGATTTTAATGCAAATGCTAAAACTCAAAGTGCTAATCTACCTAATGAAAGTGCTACACCGGAGTAAAAGCACTACAGTGCAGCTTGAAAGTGCTAAAATAGAGAAAAAATGCCGAAAACTATAAAATGCATAAAAAACAAAAATGCACAAAAATTGAGGATAAGGGGTACATACCGGAGGTCCACACGGGGCTGGCCATCGGTGACGTCGAACATGCTCGAAATGGTGAGTATGGTAAGGGATTGGCATCCTTCTCCAGCTAGCTGAAATGTCTCTATCACAAGGTTTTTTAAAACTCAAATAGTGCAAATGACTTTGAAAATGACCTTTTGGACTATATATAATTTTTGAAAAGGGATTTTTGAGGGGTTTTATTATATTTTGATTAATTTTATTCATGAAATTAATTGAAATCCATTTGCGGGCTATATTTCTTCATCATTTATTGGGAGATAAATTATTTCTTCATCATTTCACCATAGAATCATCAGAAAATCATAAAAAAATTGAAAAATTCTAAAAAATCATCAAATCATTAATTTATCTCCCGAGGGGGCATATTATTGACAATCATCTAAAAATCAATTTCTACGGCATACAGAATTATTTTTTTATATCATCGATCTTGGCAGTAGCAACAAAATTTTCTTCAAAGCAACGCGTAAACACATCACTTCGAAGAGGGGAAAAGTGTATACACCTAAAATTGGTTTGGAGCATCCAATTAATTAAATACAAATTATTTGATTAATTAACCTAATTTCCTCTACTATTTGAATAAATAGAGATATTTATTTAAATAGTTCACATTCACACCACATTTAAATTCTTCTAATATCTCATCTTAATTAAATAAACAAAATTAAATACTTTGTTTAATTTAATTATCAAATCCTTATTTTATTCTATCACATCAATCTTAAATTAATTAAATAAAGATTAAACACTTTATTGATTAATTGCCATATTCTTCTGTTTAATTTAATAAACAACTTCTATAGTTCATTTTATTAAATTATTTATCCATCTTTTGCTAATTTAAATAAATTAAAATATTTGAATAAAAGCATAAAGGAATATTCCATCTATATTTGCTCAAAAATGAATTAGATATCCTATGTCTAAATTATGTCACAATTAATGCTTTGAAACTTCATGGGAAGTTTTGGAAACAAATTGGAGACAAATTCCAAAATCTTCTCTCAATCCTCCTCCATCAATCTTTCCTCTTCTCTTGCCTGGTGTTTTCATGGGTAGAGACAATCACCAAAATTCTCTCAATCTCCTCTATCTTTCACCATTCAATCCTCCAGATTGAATCCAAGCCTCTCAATGTCTTCCTTGTGCAATTCTATAGCCAGGAATTTTATAATACAACCTCATTGAACCAAGAAAAAGGATCCAAATAATCTAACTTATGCACTCTTACTCTGCAGGAATCAAGCATCAAGCATCCAACATCCAGCATCCAACAATCAATCTTTCATATCATGGCTGCCTCCTGTAGCTGTATTTATCTATTTCATGTCAATTCATGCTAGTTTAGTTTCTTTATCATCTAGTATTAGTTTCTTTATCATTGAACCAAGAAAAAGGATCCAAATAATCTAACTTACACACTCTTACTCTGCAGGAATCAAGCATCAAGCATCCAACATCCAGCATCCAGCAATCAATCTTTCATATCATGGCTGCCTCCTGTAGCTGTATTTATCTATTACATGTCAATTCATGCTAGTTTAGTTTCTTTATCATCTAGTATTATCACATTAAGCTCCATATCATTGTTTTAGCATCCATCTCGTTCTTTGAATTATCATTTTTACAATCATAGTGCACTCATGATCTGAGAGCCATTTTGTTTTAATAAATCTTTAGAGATAGAGAACAATATGACTCTTTCAGTAGATTATTGCTTTGAATTGATTCAATTTGATTTGTCTTTGATATAATGTCATATTAAGAAGTGTTTTGTGCTTTACACCTCATTCCACACTTACAATTTGGCACCCACCATGGGGCATTAACACCAATTTTATCAAATTTTCTAGAAAGTGTCACACATGTTCATGGCGTGTTTTGTTTTAGCACTTCCGTCAAATACTATAGCGCTTCCGTGGAAAACTACAACACTTTTGTGCTCTGTTTCGGTGCTTCCATGTTACTACGACACATCCGTCGAAAGTTTCAACATTTTCAACTTTAGCGCTTCCATGACCTGCTCCAACGCATCAGTGATTTAGCACTTCTATGTCAAAATTCAGTGCTTCAATGTCCTATTTCGGCTCTTCCGAGTTATAGCGCATCAAGTAACTATTTTAGTACTTCGGTGGACTATTCTAGCGCTTTTGTAATTTCAGTCTAGATCTGACGCGACCACAGCCAGATTTTATTTTTTTTATAGTTGAGCTAAAATTTATCAATCCTAGGATAGTCACTTCCGGTTTCTAAAAATTATCAATCCTAGGGTAGTCACTTCTTGGTTTCTAAAATGTTTCAATCCTAGGGTAGCCACTTTTTGTTTTCTTAAAAGAAAATTTATCAATCCTAGGGTAGTCATCACATTTTTATAGTACAAGTTAAAAAGAACAACATGATTTATGTGAAGCAACACCTTCACATAGATTAGAAAATTTATTTTTGGGCTTAAAATAGAACAACTTATATGCTATTTTTGTGGTGATTAGGCTTATGCTCTCCCCTTAACTGGGTGACCAAAGTGCCAGATTCACTTTTTACTTCATGCTATTTGTGTTTTGTTAAATCCTTTAGAAGGTCTGTCGTAGTGGGAAAAAGTACTCACCCTGCGGGAATGACCTAAGTGGGAACGCCTAAATCCAAGGATTCCAACCCACTATAATAAAAATGCAAGTTGTTGATGAAAGTCCAACTTGATGGTAGTAAGCAAGATAACCATCCCCAAAATCTTTGTTCTAAAGATTGGGAGGTCTCTTGAGGGAGTTTATCTATTTGTTACACCACACGAAAGCCCTATCTATGAACCATAGAGTAGTATCTCATCGAGTCAGTATCCATACATTGTCATACTCACAGTGCAAGGGGAGGGAAGAATCTGCCCCCAAGACACTCACCATATAATTTCCAAGGATCGTTTGCTCAGAGGACGAGAAATCCAACACTGAGTACGCACCTGGAAATGATAAAAACACAGGCACCCTCTAGGGGGTGACAAGGCTATGTGTATCAATGCAATTCAAGATGTGGGTTGTGAGTATAATGATGACCTACTTGTCCTTAAGTGTGAGTCTATTTGAAATGTGTACAATTGTCAAAATAACCCATCAAAATCAATACGAACCATTTGTGGCTCTTGAACATACATGATCTATTCAGTTAAAACAATTATTCACAATTGCTTGTTGTGTTTTCACAAATTCATTAAAATCAGATTAAAGATCATCCTGAAAACCAACAAAGTCAAGTTAGATCAGAAAATCGATGCTGCGAAAGTGGAAGTCCACCATGTTTGTCAAGAGAAAAATCAAAGTCACAAAATCCAAAAAGCCTTTCGGTTATCGAGATAAATTAAGAAGACAACATTTTCTATATCAAAATCGGAAACTCTTTTTACAACATAGAACATTCATCCACATATATCATGATTTTTCTAGGGGTCACACTTTGGATTACGCAGTAGAACCACTCTATTCACGAGCCTTCTTCCAAAGAAGAGCTCTTACTCAATGTCACAACCGTAGTCAGTGCATACATTGTTCTTATCTTCCATAATCCATGATACAGTATGCCACAAGACCAGATCATATTTTACAATAGAGAGTCATAAAAGTCATATTTTTAGCACTCTGGAAACCTGTTTCAGCACTTCAGGTCATTGTTTTAGCGCTTCTATGAAATAGCACTTTCAGGCACTGTTTCAGCGCTTATAGTCTATAATTTAGCGCTTTCATAAAATGACACTTTCATCATCTCTTCCAGCTCTTTCAGGCACTATTCCAGCACTTCTATCAAGATAGCGCTTCCATCAATTTTTGCAGTGCTTTCGTGCACTATTTTAGCTCTTTTGTCAAGATAGCACTTTTGTCGTTTGTTTCAGCACTTCGGGACTCTATTCTAGCGCTTCTGGGAAATAGCGTATATGTACTTTGTTTTAGCACTTCTAAAATAGAGAGTTCAAAAATCCTATCAGTCAATTAGTTTGTCATTTTATCCACACTTTTTATCAGAACCAGGTTTCTTTTTATCAGAATCACTGTCTAAAGACCGAAAATAGATAATTTTATATAGACTTCCAATCTTATCAATTGAAACAAGATCTTGTAAATCACAAGTGTCAAAATCAAATACACAATCGATTACTACATTGAAGTTTCATCATCAGAATACTATCATCCTTTATCATGAAACCAAGTATAGTAATCAAATTTTTAGAATAGTCTCATCAATAAGATCAGTCATCTTATTCGACTTTGTTAAAAATTCAATTGACATTTTTCCAGCATAGAAGATCAGTATTTTAGAAGAAAGGGTAAAATTTGTATGTCAATCTTCACTAGGTCCCAAAAATAGAGACTCTTAGAGCAAGAAATTGAAACATCTCAAACAATGGCAAAAGAAAATCCTTGGAACAATCTGAACTAAAACGATAAGAATGAAATAACTCTAGAGGATATTCAAGCAGCTCAACAAGACCCCAAGTTCCATATATTTATGGAAAATATCTTAGAACAAGATATGGAGAAGTATCTTTTGATGTTGGTTGAATCAAATGCCAAACTTCCCAAGGATTTTGACATAAATCGTCTAAAGGAAGCACCTGGAACAAATGAGGCAGAAATACCACAACCAACACAAACAATAGATCCATTTGCTGCTTTGAAATCCCAAATGCAACTATTACAACAATAGATACAAGATATGATGAAAGGGAGTACCAAAAGATATGCAATACAAGACATTTTTCCTTATCCTTTCAACACAACATTTGTTCTGATACCTTTCCCAAGACAATGTGAATTCCCAAAATATGACATGTATAATGGAAGAACGGATCTAATAGATCACATCCAAGAATTCAAAACAATGAGCCTTGAGTTTTCCCAAGAGGAAACTTACTTAATGAGGTTATTCCCAAGAAGTTTGGGAGGTGCATGTATGGAATGGTTCTCAAAACTACAACCAGGTATTAGGAATTTTGAGGAACTTGTCAACAAGTTCATCTCCCAGTATTCATTCAACATCCAACATGATGCTACAATAAAGGATCTTTACAACCTAAAACAGAACAAAGGGGAAATATTCTTGTCTTTTCTACAAGGATGGCGACGACTGTTCGCCAGATATCCTCGATCTATTCCTAAGGAAGAAAAGATGGAGTTGTTCATTGACAACTTGACAGAGGAAATCAGTTATAGGCTTGAATTACAATGTCCTCCCACATTCAAAAAAGTAATAGCAAACGATCTTAAAATTGAGGAAGCATTAGTCAAGAGAGGAGTTATTAAGCATTTCAATGATAAAACGAATAACACAAAAAACTCCTCCAATCAATACTCAAGCAATGACAAGCCAAAATTTTGGCAAAAGAATCAAAACACGATTACAAATGAAACAACAAATGATTCTCATAATGTCAAACCAGTTTTTAAATTGACAGCATCTACATCAAAGAATCAAAACAATGACCAAATTGTCAAGTCAAATATCATACAAAGCAATGAGATTGTAAAGACACAGTCATATTAGAAACCATCAAATCGGCGTAGGTTCACACCTTTAGGCCAATCGATAGAATCAACAATGAAGGAATTAGTCACCGGTGGCCTTAACACTGCATAGGAAGCCTGATTTTGGGATCCAAAGGTCAAACCACCATGGTGGAATGATGTTGATTACTGCAACTTCCATAATAACAAAGGTCATAAAACCAATGATTGTATGGAGTTGAAACACGCAATACAATGTTTGATCAACAACAATAAAGCATATGTGGAAACACCTCAAAACAACAACGATCATTCGGCCTTCAAAGACCCTTTGCCAAACTATGACAAAGATGCGTCATCATCTTCAAACAACAAAGGGAAGAACATCAATCATGTCTATGAAAAAATAATCCTTTGTTTATCTGAAGTGGAGAGTGATCATATAGTTGATCATGACATTAGCAAACCCAAAATCAACAACATTACCCCTTTGGATTTGCTCCCAATCATACAAAACTCTGACAATCAAATCAATGTCTTAAAAATTAGAGACCGTCAAGAACATCAACCAACTTATGACTAGGGGGCAATCTAATGTAATGTTGAAGGGAGTTGGATCCACACATTCAGTTCCACCTCCATCTCATTATAACATTGTTTATCAACTGCAAAACATTCCTGCATAAATATCGATACTAGAACTCCTTAAATTATCACCATTGCATAAGGAGGTTTTAGAACAAGCATTAGTAGCCACTACGGTACCAATGAATCTAAATGTTTTCCAGTTCCAAGCTATGGTGGGGCATTTGACTACACCGATTGTCTATCATTCTCTGAATAGGATGATGTCTCATTAAACCATCCTCATAATACTGCACTCCACATCGAAGTCTTAATCCATAATCATCGTGTCAAGAGGGTCTTAATAGATGGAGGAGCTAGTCTAAAAATTTGCACTCTCAAGTTAATCTGTGCACTAGGATATTCAGATGATGTTATTGATGCTCGAAGAAAAATGACTATCAAAGCATATGATGAGGAGGAAAGATCATCCAAGGGATTAATTGTGTTACCCATTCAAGTGGGGCCAATGATGAAACATATAGCATGTCAAGTGTTGGAAAGGGAGTTAACATACAACATTCTCTTAGGACGACCGTGGATTCATGAAATGCAGGCTGTACCTTCAACATATCATTAATGTTTGAAGTTCCCAATAAATGGATAGGAGGTGACTATATCTGCTGATTACAATCATCCTCAACATTGTGACACAATTAGAATCTCACAAGATACCTTGGTGCCTCACAACAGGGAAGCATCTAGTTCAAGATCATCCAATGAAGAACAACATCCAAGTCTCATCACAAAGTGGGTAGAGAAAAAGGGTAAATAAAAAGAAAAAAGTCCTGTTGAAACTCAATCAATAGATAATCCGAATCAAAAAACTTCTCTATCACATAAATTTCAAGAACAAGTACAATTGACTGACAAATGAATGGGAACATATTATATGGAGCAATCACTTAACCTATCACAGTTAATGCCATCTCCTAAGACATATGGTCAACCATCTATGATAAAACCTCAAACATCATTACCAGTCACAGTTCTTCAAGAAACGTTTGTCAGAAAGGGTACCATAGAGGATGAAATGGACAACAAGCAATCTTGGATTGGCTCTACAAAGATGAGGAACCCTCTACATCAAATAATAGTGTAAAAAATGTCAACATCAACACTGACAAATATGGAAAAGGAAAAGCTATTTTAGGAAAAATTGGGGTATGAAGGACAAGGACCTGTGGGATTAAGAAAAGATGGAATCATAGAGCCTATTACACCCCTCACTCTCGACTCAAAGGAGAAGTAGGAACTAGGATACTCTAATGAAGAAAAATAGGAACTAGAAAAGAAGGTTGTGGAAAGAATTCTTCAACTTAGAAATAGCTCTGAGACAGATTCCAATGAATATGAATGGGATTCATGTTCTGATGTATCTCTCATAGATATTCATATCGATGTCATCCAACAATATACACCTATACATGAGGAGGGCCAAGGCTCTAGGCCTGGACCAATCGTGGGAGAGTCACTAAATATCGATGATTCAAGTGGGGATGAATAGATCTCGAGTGAACTAGAAAATCTTGAAGAAAGTACCATCATGGACCTCAATATTCCAATAAACGACTATGATGAAATGGATGTCCAAATCCTTACATCCATCACCTTGAATGAATTTGATAACCTCATGCCTTTAATCCATCCTGAACTAATTGACTGGGAAACTGTCGAACCCCTAATTGTTCCAAGATTTATAGATGATGATGCCATCATAAATTTCCTATGTCATACCGAACTTGGTACAAGTTTTGGCTATAAAAATCATAACAACGTGACTCGGTAGGAGGGTGTCAAATCTTCCAGTTGCAAAAATGAAAACAAGGAAAATAGATCTAATGGTGAAAACCATTCTATGGCAGCATTAGATCTGGAAAAAGAAAAAATAAAGAACGCATCTAACTGTGAAAACCTTTCTGGGGCACTGAAGGATGGAAGATTTGACACTCTTTTGGAATATTATCATGAGCAATCATCAATTCTGGTAGAACCAACACAGTCTATGAATATCGACACTGAAGAAAAGACAAGAATCCTACATCTAGCGGAATCCATGATAGATCAAGAAAGACCAGAATTCATCAAATTCTTTGAAGAAAAAAGCATCAACTTCGCTTGGTCATATTCTGATATTCCAGGCTTAGACCCAAATCTGCTCATGCATCATTTGTCTTTGCCTGCAGGAATCAAACCTATCAAGAAAAAATTGAGAAAAATGCATCCCCATATAGCATTAATGGTAAAGAGAGCTAAATAAATTATTGGATGCAAGATTCATATGGTCTATAGACTATTCCGAATGGATATCAAACCTTGTACCTGTTTCAAAGCTAGACAATAGCATCAAGATATGTACAGATTTCAGGGACCTAAATAAAGCATGTCTGAAGGATGATTTTCTGCTACCAAATATCGACATCATTGTGGACTTGACGATAGGACATGCCATGTTTTCAATGATGGATGGTTTCTCTGGGTACAATCAAATAAAAATAGCTCTAGAAGATCAAGAAAATATGGTTTTCACATGTCCATGGGGAACCTTCTGCTGGAATGTCATGCCATTCAGTCTAAAAAACATAGGAGCCACTTATCAAAGAGAAATGATGAAAATATTCCATGATATGATGCACACCTTCATGGAGGATTACGTGGATGACATCTTGGCAAAATATAGTACAAGGGATGAACATTTTCATATCCTAGACAAAATCTTCACACGGATGGAGAAATTCAATGTCAGGTTAAACCCCAAGAAGTGTGTCTTCGGGGTCATATCAGCAAAACTATTGGGATACATTATCTCAAAACAAGGCATTGAAGTGGATCCAAAAAAATTCAAAGCTATAATGGAGATGCCACCTCCTAAGAATATCAGTCAACTCAGATCACTACAGGGAAGACTCCAATCGATCAAAAGATTTATCTCCTAGTTGGTGGATAAAAGTCATCCTTTTAATCATCTATTGCATAAAAATATAGTTTTCAAGTGGGATGAGGGGTGTGAAACAACATTCAATCAAATAAAACATTATCTAATGTCACCACCCATTCTCATGCCACCAACAAAAGGAAAGCCTCTCATATAGTATATTGCCATGATAGATATCTCTTTGGGGGTAGTAATAGCACAAGAGGATTACAAAGGAAAAGAACATGCCATCTACTATATCAGCCGGAAATAAATGGATATGAAATAAATTACACTTTCATAGAGAAATCTTTCTTGATAGTAGTGTTTGCTACTCAACAACTGAGACACTACATGTTGAATCATACAATCAAGTTAATAGCAAAGATTGATCCTTTAAAATATCTACTCAGTAAAGCTGCCTTAACAGGTGGACTAGAAAAGTGGGTCATGCTATTAAGTGAATTTGACATTCAATATGTAGAGAGAAAGGCAATCAAGGGTCAGGAAATCGTTGAACAATTGTTTGAGGCTCCTATACCAAATGATCAACCAATGACAATGGAGATTCCGGATGCAGACATTCTTACAGTGATGCCCCAACAATGGGTATTATATTTTGATGGATCATACAGACAGCGTGGATCTGGAGCAGGGATTTTGTTCATCTCTCCAAAAGGACACACCATTCCAAAATCATATAGATTAATGTTCCAATGTATAAATAATGTGGCAGAATATGAAGCATTAATCATTGGGGTCAAAATAGCAATTCAGTGGAAGATCACAGACTTATAGGTATATGGGGACTCTCAACTAGTCATTTATCAAGTAAATAATGAATATCAAACAAAAAATGAAAATTTGATGCCCTACAAGCAACAAATAGATAATCTAAAATAGACCTTTGTCAGTATCAAGTTTGATCAAATTCCAAGGGTAGAGAACAAAGTTGCAAATGCTATGGCTACAATTGCCTCATTATTACAATTGCCTGAGAAGCATGTTTGTTATGATTTTATGGTAGAACAAGTATCATATCCTTCCCATAACAATCCAGAATCTACTACCATCTGCCATATAGAAACCACTGAAACCTCCATCTATGAAATGACCTATGCTTACTTGAAAAATGATATCCTTCCTCCTAATCTATCCATGAACCAAAAATGAAACTTCAGCGGCCAATCTGCACGACATACTTTAATCGTCAACATACTTTATCATCAAGGTCTTGATGGTACCTTACATCGATCTCTAGAACACGACAAATCTGAAACGACCCTACTTGAGTGGGATAACTCTAGCTAAATAACTCCTCCGTTTGGGATATTATTGGCCATGCATGGAGAAATAATCCTATCAATTTGTTAAGAAATGTCAAAAGTGTCAGATTTACAACAATTCGATTCATGCACAAGCACAAGAACTACATCCCTTCATATCGACATGGCCTTTTTTTAATGGGGCTTGGATCTGGTAGGAAAAATAAATCCAGCTTCATCCAATGGACACAAGTTCATTATAACAGCTACAAAATATTTCACAAAATGGATTGAAGCAGTGCCTCTTACAACCATCACTGGGAAGAAGATCTCATCTTTCATCTTGAATTACATAATATGTCGGTATGGAATCCCTCAATCCATTATCATTGATAATGGATGACCTTTAAAAAATCAAGATGTGCAAGAGCTATGTGAGAAGTTTCACATCCAACATCATTTTTCACAACCGTACTATCCTCAAGGAAATGGCCAAGTAGAGGCCTCGAACAAAACAGTCCTGAAAATTCCCAAAAGGACGGTTAACGATGTTGGATGTGATTGGCATGTTCAACTCAATCCTGCATTATGGGCCTATAGAACAAGTATCAGGACACCAACAAGGGCTACACCATATGCCTTGGTATATGGATCAGAAGCCATATTGCCCATTGAAGTTGAAATTCCATCCCTTTGTGTCTCTCTCAGAGGAATCATTTCAGATCAAGACTATAGGGTATCTAGACTGCAAGAGATGGAATTGTTGGATGACCGTCATCAGCAAGATGTTAATCATCTAACGACTTATCAATAGAGGATGTCAATAAGTTAAAACCACAGGGTAAAACCGAGGGTCTTTCAGGTTGGTGACTTGGTACTAAAAGAAAACCCTAGGAATCAGTAAGACAGGGAGAAGAAAGGGAAATTTGAACCTAATTGGCTTAGTCCTTTTGTTGTCATATCAGTGTATGGATTAGGGGCATATCAACTATCAATGTTAGAAGGGGATTTGTTTGATGAACCTATCAATAGTATCCATCTCAGAAAGTTTTATGTTTGAATCTCCTAGTGCACGGGTCAACTTTTGAAAATGGTTTCCTTGATGGAAATCTGGCAAACAGGCATCATGGCAACACAAAAATACAAAAAAATAAAATATATATATACATATAGAAAATGTAAAAAGAAAGAAAAATGAGAAAAATACACAAAAAAAAGAGTGAAATCAAAACATATGGTGAAAACCTGGAAACAGGCATCGTATGTGATTCTCAGATCAACTTTCCCATCTATTTAGATGCATATCAGGATCATTAGTCTGGTAGTCAGTACCATTTCATATTATGTCAGTAGTCTTACCATCTTTGCATCCATATCAAAATCATTCACATAGTCAAGTCTCACTCCAAAGCTTGGGGGCAACATCTGGATATCACTAGGGGCAACAAAAACATCAATTTCATCGAAGGGAAAACAACAGTATGGCAGGAAAATGAAAGCAATGATCAAAGTACAAACATCAATCATTGTCAGAGAGGCATCAAACATCCGTATTCTATCGAAAATCCAAAAACATGTCAAAAAATAAATCTAAAAAAGCAAAATCCAAAATAACATAGGTCTATGTCAGTCGAACTACGTGGTCTCTGCATGTGTAACGTAGACAAGGCTAATCCTTGATCAGCCCCCGAGACCCCTAGGATAGGTTAGTAGGTTAGGTCTTTAGGTCAAAAATCTTGAAAAATCCAAAAATATGTCAAAATCAAGATGGATGATCTACAATCTGCATAATGAATGAAACACTCTAAGTAAACAATGGATAAATTATATTTTGATCATTTCTTTGGAGTAACTCAATGATGTATTGAACTAGAGAAACAAGGAAGAAGAAGGATGTTTTTATTATCTGTTGTCTGTAAGATTGATCATTTACATGTATGAATTGTCGGGGGATGTGCTATGCAAATGTATCACTGATGACATTCAAAATTCACACCTGGAAATGATTAACCACTGCCCGTCTACACAATGAATGCTTAGGTCATCTCAGTTCAATTATACTTAGATTCTTGTGTTCATTTGCAATATCAAAAAAATCATGAAAGTAGTACTCAGGTCGTCATTGGTCTAACACATACCATTGATGTTTGTACTCACTTTCAACATCCAATAAAGCTCTATGATGACAAAAAGCACAAAAATACTGTTAAAATGACAATCATTTTGCATATAGTTGCATGTTAAAATTAGATTGCATTCATCATATTCATTATTTGCAGAGTATTTGTTGCATAAAGGGTTCCAATCAATGATTATCTAATCTACAATAAGACTGAGTATACTTGACATAATTCCAAAAATCATCAAAACACATATAGGAGTCATCATCGCATCATTTAATTTCATCATTTCATCATACATCAAATTAATTATTAATCAAATTGTACCATAAGTACATCATATTCATTTTACCATAAAAACATTCATTACATTATCATCCATTAAAAATCATATGCATACATCATTTACCATCCCACATGTTATCACATATAAAATAAATGCATTTATACATCCATCCATACATTTACATCACATCATATATCCATGTATCATATATTCTATAAATACATTTATCATTAAATCATTACATTAAATAAAAGCATTTATAATTCCATCATCACATAGAAATCATAAACCATCATAAATCACATCAAATGCATCTCATATATATATATATCATCAGTGCCAAGTATACAAAGAAGTCTGAAGATACATCATCAAAAATGAGCTACATCATAGTGTACATCATCATGTCTCAAAAGGATAGTCTCAAAATCATAGGAGGCATATATGACCTACTACTGCTAGAATGTGTAGGCCCAACAGGACCAGTACCACCACCACCCCCAGAAGGATGAGGATCTCTGGGATCTCTACATGGAGGTTGTGTCACCCCCTCACTCACTGTTCATGTGTGCGTCCGCCCATATCTTGATGAGGCATAGTTGACTCTGCGATCAACAGGCATTGCATCATGATACCTACCTCTATAAAACTCTGCCTCTCAGCCCGCCCGCAAAACCTCCCTCATATAATCTCCTACTGAGGTGCCATCAGCCACTCTTTGTAGGGTCTCTTCTATCTCTTGTGCCCTCTTGGCAATCTATTGAGCACTGTCTCACTCGGCCATCAAAGTGGCAACCTGCATCTGTACAGTGGCCAACTATCCCTGAACCTCTGCCAAAGCCTGGGCATGAGCCTGAGCCTAAGCTTGCATCTGTGTCTGGGTCTAAATGAGCATACCCCTGGCCTATACCAACTGCCCTTGCAATGTCTGAACCTATGCCTAGAGACCTGCAATCTGTCTCTAATGGTCCACTGACAGTACTGTCACTGCTCGCCTCTTGCGAGGCCTATTGGATGATGGACCACTGCTAACTGGCCCTACCCCTTTGTCCCCTCCATTGCCACCATCATTTTCATCATTGTTTTTGTCATTGTTTCCACTCTCTGTACTACTACCTATCGGAGTATTGCCCTCGCTCTTTGCAAAACCCTCTGCCACATCCTCCTCTACTGGTAACGGTGTTGGCTCATCTGGAATAGTAATGTGAGGATGTGGAACCAAGGCCAAGAAGGCTGCATACTCCTCTGTGACTAGTGCCTCTGCAATGTCTCTCTGCATGTCCTAGGCTGATGGTTGCAGTGCCCTATATCCCTCTACTAAAGCATCATACAATAGATAGGGCCCCCAATCAAGAATATCTATCTATTGCCTAGCATAATGGGCTACCCCTAGTGGCATACACTGAATAATGCCATATTGTCTATATACTCGATGAAGCAAAAATCTCTCTAAGACAAATGGTGTCCACCCAATCAGATACATAGAATCAAAAAGGTATCCCAATACTGCATCATCCTCATCCCATTGCTCACAGTCTAAGTATGGCCGCCAAGTGATAGTCTCTGTATCATCGAAAACCTGCCTCGAGTGCTCTAACTTGCACATCCAAGCCTGTGTAAGCCAACCTCTGTATTTGAAAACATAGGGTCTGCTTGTTGGTCTATCTACTACTGGAAATGGTCGAGCAATAGCGAAATGCTCCCATGCCCACACCTGTAACAGGGTCATCCCTGCTGATAAGCTGCATGCCCCTAGGTACACAACTGAGTGAAGATCATGATAAAGATGTGCCAGCATACACATCCCCCATGCATATCTGGTACCATCTACCATCATGCTCTCCAAGGTCCTGCTCCAACCCACGAGGAATCCCTTTGACCTACGATTAGGGCAAAGGAAACCTCAAATAAATCCAATGAGCATTGTTGGTAGTGTCACATATGAATCAGCGATCCTCCTCCATCGAATGCTCAGACCCTTAATATCCTGATCCTGGAATACTCTATGAAGAGCATCTCTACCACCGGTCCTATGGGAATCATATGCTACAATCTTCCCCATGAAAGGAATGTGCAGAATCCGCCACATGTCCTTGGGTGTGATTGTCATCTCGCCAGTGGGTAGATGAAAGGTGTTGTGGTCACTATGCCACCTCTCAGCCAAAGCATTCAAAAGACCTTGATTAATCCTAAGCTAGGGCATATCCAGCAAACTAGTCAGGTCGCATCGACCTATAACTTGAAGTTCATCTGGTGTCAGATGAGGTATCAAGTTTGTCATCCAAGGAAACCTCTCTCGCATCTGGAGAGTACCTAGATCCTCCTATCATCATAATGAAAAATCCACAATCAATGAACTATGTCAAGAAATCAAAAGTCATTCTAGTATCAAGTCTATTCCAAAAAAATTGGTATGAATTTTCGATCAAAATTCATGGATGAACATCAACAAACCTCACCTATCATGAGGTTCATCAAACATTATATAATCTCGCCTATCATGAGATTTATCAGATATTGAATCATTTCCTCGCCTATCATGAAGATCATCACAAATAGGATTTCTTCTCACCTATCATGAGAATTAGTCTTATTTAAATCATCACAATCCAACATCAAAAATTTGGATTATCAATCATACCAATCCAAAGAATGGACATGATCAAAAGTGATCAAATCAAGGGTACCAGAGTCAAAATCTTCAATTCTGACATAGAAGTGCTAAATCAGGCATCCAAAGTACTAAATCCTAAAAGCACTACTTTATTAATCAAAAACACTAAATCAAGCACCCAAAGCACTAAAACTCGAAAGCGCTACTTTAGCACTCTGATGCGCTATAACAGGCATCCAAAGCACTATTTTACTTGAAGTGTTGTTTTACCGCATCAAAGTGCTAAAATAGTCTGTCAAAGCACCACTTTATTAGAAGTGCTAGAACAGACCATGAAAGCACTAATCAACCAAATCAAAGCGTTAGAAGTCTCTAAGCATTAAAATCCGGCAACAAAGCGCTACAATTTGATTCCTAAGTGCTATATCAACGAAAGCACTACATTACCCTATGGAAGCGCTAGAGATTTTAACGCAAGCGCTAAAACTCAAAGTGCTAATCTACCTACTGAAAATTCTACACCATAGTGAAAGCGCTATAGCATGGCTTGAAAGCGCTAAAATAGAGAAAAAATGCCAAAAACTATAAAATGCATAAAAAACAAAAATGCACAAAAATCAAGGAGGATAAGGGGTACATACCAGAGGTCCATATGTGGCCGGCAGTGACGTTGAATGCACTCGAATTGGTGAGTATGGTAAGGGATTGGCATCCTGCTCCAGCTAGCTGAAATGTCTCTATCACAAGGTTTTTTTAAACTCAAATAGTGCAAATGACTTTGAAAATGACCTTTTGGACTATATATAATTTTTGAAAAGGGATTTTTGAGGGGTTTTATTATATTTTGATTAATTTTATTCATGAAATTAATTGAAATTCATCTGCGAGCTATATTTCTTCATCATTTGTCAGGAGATAAATTATTTCTTCATTATTTCACCATAGAATCATCAGAAAATCATAAAAAAAAATTAAAAATTTCTAAAAAATCATCAAATCATTAATTTATCTCCCAAGGGGGCATATTATCGACAATCATCTGAAAATCAATGTCTGGGGCATGTCTGGGGCATACAGAATTATTTTTTTATATCATCGATCCTAGCAGTAGCAGCAAAATTTTCTTCAAAGCAATGCGTAAACACATCACTTCGAAGAGGGGCAAAATGTATACACCTAAAATTGGTCTGGAGTATCCAATTAATTAAATAAAAATTATTTGATCAATTATCATAATTTCCTCTACTGTTTGAATAAATAGAAATATTTATTTAATAGTTCACATTCACACCACATTTAAATTCTTCTAATATCTCATCTTAGTTAAATAAACAAAATTAAATACTTTGTTTAATTTAATTATCAAATCCCTATTTTATTCTATCACATCAATCTTAGATTAATTAAATAAAGATTAAACACTTTATTGATTAATTACCATATTCTTTTGTTTAATTTAATAAACAACTTCTATAGTTCGTTTTATTAAATTATTTATCCATCTTTTGCTAATTTAAATAAATCAAAATATTTGAATATAAGCATAAAGGAATATTCCATTTATATTTCCTCAAAAATGAATTAGATATCCTATGTCTAAATTATGTCACAATTAATGCTTTGAAACTTCATGGGAAGTTTTGGAGACAAATTGGAGACAAATTCCAAAATCTTCTCTCAATCCTCCTCCATCAATCTTTCCTCTTCTCTTGCCTGGTGTTTTCATGGGTGGAGGCAATCACCAAAATTCTCTCAATCTCCTCTATCTTTCACCATTCAATCCTCCAGATTGAATCCAAGACTCTCAATGTCTTCCCTGTGCATTTCTATAGCCAGGAATTCTATAAATACAGCCTCATTGAACCAAGAAAAGGATCCAGATAATATAACTTATGCACTCTTACTCTGTAGGAATTAGGCATCAAGCATCTAGCATCCAGCATCCAACAATCAAGCTTTCATATCATGGCTGCCTCCTATAGTTATATTTATCTATTTCATGTCAATTCATGCTAGTTTAGTTTCTTTATCATCTAGTATTATCACATTAAGCTCCATATCATTGTTTTAGCATCCATCTCATTCTTTGAATTGTCATTTTAACAATCATAGTGCACTCACAATCTAAGAGCCATTTTGATGTAATAAATCTTTAGAGATAGAGAACAATATGATGCTTTCAGTAGATTATTGCTTTGAATTGATTCAATTTGATTTGTCTTTGATATAATGTTGTATTAAAAAGTGTTTTGTGCTTTACACTTCATTCCACACTTATATATTGTATAAACCTTTGATAGTATCAAAGAGACATTGGGATGATATAAGCATGGATTTCATATTGAAATTACCAAGAACATAGAGAGGACATGATTTTATAATGGTAGTAGTAGAAAAAATTCTAAGATGGCATATTTCATTCCTTGCAAGAAGACTAACAATGATGTACATGTTGTTGACTTATGTTAAATGGAAATTGTGAGATTGCATGGATTACCTAAGAATATAGTTTCAGACAAGGACACCAAGTTTGTTGGATACTTTTTTAGGACAGTATAGAAAAATATGAAGATAGATCTGAAGTTTAGTTCAGCATATGACCCACAAATAGATGGACAAATAGAAGTGGTAAACAAAAGTTTGGGTACTTTAATAAGATGTTTGGTTGGAGATAAGGAAATAAATTGGGACATAGTTCCACTAGAAGAAGATTTTGCATATAATAATTCAATGAATCAGATTACAAGGAAGACACCATTTCAGATTATAATTGGAATACATCTCAAAGGAGTTACAAAACTTAGAGACATCAATATGGATATTAAAAGGAGTGAAAAATTTGAAGATTTTTTAGGATTCATGGAAACATTGCATAGTCAAGTCCAGAAACACTTCCAAAGGACATGAATAGTAATTATAAGTAGAAGGCATATGAGAAGAGGATACATAAGGAATTTTTATTTCGTGATGAAGTTATTGTTTATCTCAAAAAGGAAATATTTCTAGTAGGAAAATACAATAATTTGAAGATAAGGAAGTCTAGACCATGTAAGATTTTTAGGAAGTTTGAGTCCAAAAATGCATACAAAGTGAAGTTATCAAAGACACTTTGGTATTTCACCTATTTTCAATGTTGTAGACATCTATGAGTAACATGAAGGATATTCAACTAGTAGTGATATATAAGTGGATTTGAAGGAGCATTTACCAGATCAACCACTGGAGGATATTGAACAGATCTTGGATACTAAAACTGGAAAGAGCACTAGGAACAAGCAATACAAGGAATATTTGGTGAATCGGATTAGCAAACCAATGGAGGGTTCATCGTGGATTTCTCAAGATGAGGTGAACCAATTTGGTCTTCCTCTAAACCCTAGAAATTGAGGGACTCTATTTTCCTCCAATCTCGAATATCTCATGCAGGAGCATCCTTAGTTGTAAAGCAATCTTGTATCAACAAAAAAAAAAAAAAATTATTGCATTTCAATATATAGCAGTTTTAGAATTTCATTTTGCATTTCACTGTAGAGTTATTTATCAGCCCAATAAGAAGGATATAGCATCTACATGAGGTCATCTACATCATATCCCATTTTTAGTTGATTTACATTCATTTGCAGAAAGTTATCGCTCTCAAAATTTTAGTGTAATTCACAGTCAAAGCATTTGGGGTGGACCTAGTCCAAAGCATGTGGAGCTTAATGGATTATCATACAAGAATTTTGGGTCCAAGGGGATCTTTCTTGGCTAACTACAATACATTTCAGTTCGTGAATGATTATCTTTCATGTTTTAAGGCCAACCTACACACTTGATCATTCATTAGGGTTTGTATATCATTGAGGCTAACACGGACCATTATTAGAGCTAGCAAATCATATTTAAGATCATTTTTAATTCATGGTAGTCAATCATCAATAGTGAGAGATTATATTTAGGATCAAAATTCAAATAATTCATATATTTAGATTTGACTATCGAATAAGGCCTTAAAGATAGTTGCAATATTGTAATGCACTTGTGGTAGGCCTATGAGCCCTAATTCTTTCACATATGTTGCATTCAATATTTCTAGTCATTGAATCAATGAAATTTCATGTTTTCTAATCAGTATCTTATGTTATTTCCATTGTGTTGACTCTAAGCTACATGATTGGATATTTATTTTTGGACCCTCCATCCATGATTGTACCAAGTGCTTGTTTGATTTACAACAATGTAATAGTTAGGTATTTATAGGCATTTCTCCAATTTCCTAAGAATTAAATCTTGATAGCCAAAGTTTGTAATTTAAATTTTGAATGTCAAAATGTTGGCACCAACTATCCAAAATTGATCCCTGAAAAAGTAGGGGGACCTATACACCCTAGTGTTAATGGGTCTTGGCCCTATTTTCTAAGATAATAAGTGTCAGGGTAAAATAATAATTAGATGCATTTTTTCAATGCTTGAAATTTCATAGAAAGTGGTACAAATAGGCTATAGAATGCATAATTTAAGAAAATAGGGACCCAATCAGGCTTAATAATTTAGGGGGAGCAAAACATAGTGCAAAATTGTCAAGGGTGACAATTTTGACACTATAATATATTTTATGTTGTTTTGTTGCATTGTATACATGTGTGTTCCTTTGCATCTATGTTGGTTTTTGATGAGATCTTCAATCCTAGGGGCTTGTTCACTCCCCCTAGAATCATTGTGATCATATCTCTTCAACATTTGTACAATCAGACCCCTCTTGACATATTTTTCTAGTTTAGTGTCAATCTGAGTGTAAGTTCATACTCTCACTAAAGTGGGGAGTAAATGTAGTATCATAAATTGTCACCCTTGATAATTTCACACTATGTTTTGCTCCCTCCTAAGTAATGGACCTAATTGTACATTTAATGTCCTAAATTATGTATTTCGTATCCCATTTGGATATTTACCAAGAAAACCTATTTGCAAAATTTAAGCATACATTTAATATTTTTCTCCACACACCTTGCATCCCATAAAATAGGGCTAAAACTAAGTCACCCTAAGCAACTTGGTCCCCTATTTTTCCTCCAAAATTTAATATGTCGAAATGGGAATTGTATTATTTGAATTTCAAATGTCAAATTTTCGATATCAAGATTTAATTTTTGACAAATTAGATTAAATGCCTATAAATACCTAGTCACTTAATTTAAAAACTAACTAGCAATTATTGGTGATTAAGGACTATTGAGAACAATCAAGATCAATTCAAGAGCAGTCAAGAGCATAGTTATTATAGAACTTTAATATCAAAGCATCATTTCAAGTTTTATGAGTTTGTTCATGTTTATGTTATCATTTGTTTATGAGAACAAACCCTTGTAGGTCTACCAAGCATTCAAGCCAATTTTTAATCAGGCCTTGAGGTGATGTGCATGAATTTAGTCCTTCAAGGAAATCAGATTTGAGTGGTGAGTTGCAGTCCATTGTTGATTCATTATTAATTTATCATTTAGTCTCTATTCAAAAGGATAAGCTCTCTTTATCATTGATTTTTCCATTATGGGGGTGGAAACACCAAAATGGGGTTTGATTGAGGAAAGAACCTATATGGAACAACCCTTCCTCTCTCTTTGAATGTGTAGGTCTTAGATCTGAACAAGTTTAGAGGAAGATTGTAGATCATTTATTCATTGTTGCATTCAAACCACACAACTTAATAACATATGAAAGCTTAGTTATCTCTGCATTTAATGAAGATCCGAAAGAAGACTCTGAGAAAGCTAAAGAGGACTATGAAATTAGTTTTTAGATTCAGTCATTAGGACATATTCTCCCTAGGTGACTTGCTCTTCCAAATTCAACTCTGGATTATTATTGGACAGCTGTATAAAATTATTCTCAGTCTGTTTTTGAATTTTGAATTTATCTATGATTACCTAGATTTTTATTTTTTTTGCATCAAAATAGGTTGTTTGCATAATTTTTTATTAATAGCATTGAATTTATACAAAATTCATTTACAAGTCTCAAAATTTAGATCCTAGGGTTGGTTAGCTCACCTTTCAAGTTGCAAGTCAATCTTTTATCTTAGACAATCTTGAATTTAATGATAAGAGGCACCCTGCCACAATAGTGAAAAATCCTTGAAATCCTAAGGGGAAGTCCTATGGTTTCACTTTTCCACCTTATCAAAAGTGATGAGGTAGTCCTTGTCTCTAGATTCACTAATAAACATGAAAAGATGGAAATTTTTAAAACATGCATGTGGACTCTACAAAATCATGCTAACTCCTTCCACTACTACCTTCATGGAATTTCATTGGATATTTTGTATGTGGCAATGATAGTATTACCTCCCTTCGTGCAACAACATGAAGATCCTCTACTTTAAACATGAGCATCAAAGCATGATAGTTTAAAAATATTAAAAGAATCATAAAGTTCTAAAGATTTTAGATGGAATAACATTTATATATTATATTTTAATTCCTATTCCTTGAAAGCCTACAAGGATTCATTTGTATCTAGGGTGTTTACACTATTAGGCTTCTAGCATAATAAAGCCTTTAGTTACCCTCTTTTCTTGTAGGTCATCTACATATTAATATGTTAAGCTATTTTCTACAATGAGGATCAATTTATCAATCTAGATTCATGATATCCTTATTATAGAGTATTTAAAGAAAATATTAACATAAATTAATTGGATATTTATTCAATAATTTAAATCAAAATGGCTTGATTGCAATGAATTAAATGTGTTTTGTATATTTTTTGAAAGGACAATAAGTTCTTTAGAGAAAATTTAACTCAATCTTCTTCACAAAAATATTTGATTTTGAAACTAATCCTTTAAATTAGGTCACCTAATAAAGAAAAATAATCTAATATTAAGTCATCAAAGATTTTAATCAGGACTTAAAATTTAATGATATTTTTTTTAATATTATGTTTAAGGTCAAGAGGTTTTAAATAAGTTTTAGAACTTATTAAATAATTTGACTAGTTTACAAGGAGCCTACTAAAAATAAGCACTAAATCTTGATAATGGGAGATGTATATCCTTCTAAAATAATTTCATCTTATACTTTTTTAAATTGGACTTCTATCAAAATTCATGGGTTGTTTTCTTCTTTTTTCTTCTATTTGGGTAGCAATTGCATGGAGTTTGGCACAAGTTTGAATGGACATGTTGACTTGTCTTTTGCAGAGATGGTGATGGGGGTTGTCTCTTCTCCATATGATCATAGAAATGCAATGAATTTATTATACATCATGGAGCCTTCATAGAGAAAACCTTTGTGCTCACCAAAAGTAAATGGGTGTTTGGAGAGGATTTCATCTCGGCCTAATTTGGTAATCCAACCAGATTTGATGGCTAAGGAGGTTAATTATTTGAATAATCATGGCTTAATTTGTAGATTTATGGGGCTTTAGGTATATATTCCTTTCCTATAATTTTGGGCTTTTCAAACTTGGATTCTTGAAGGGGATGTGGAGGTTATGCATGCAGCCAATAACTATTTCATAGTGGTGTTTTATTTCTTGGCTGATTAAAGTAAAGCATTTGAACGAGGGAATTACTTCTATAATCAGATGGGGTTGTTTATAAAACCTTGGCATGTTGGTATTAATCTGGTAGAGGAGTTTCCATGGAGGGTTTGAGTATGGGTGACTGGTGTAGTCACGATAGGAGGGTTCCAGAAGGAATAGTCTAGATCATGCAATAATGAATTAACATAGCGGAAATAGCATGAAATTTTAAAAAAATATGAATCTTCCTTGATGTATAATTATTACATGAAACACTGGCCACAAGGGTGAAAATTCTAGGCTCATAGGCCTTGCCTTAGAGGCTTACAATAGCATAAATGGTTGAAGGCCTTCTTACATGCCCCTAAAGGGTTACTACAAAAAGGACAAAAACTAGAACTATTAATTATCTCTAATGATCATGAACTAAAAATTGGTTGCTTCCTAAATGATTAAAATTCTTATATATATGCTTCTTGATCTCCCAAATAGGTCTATGTTCACCTCAAGGGTTAATAAGCCGATGGAAGATCGGTAATGAAGGTCATCCTTAAGATAAGAAAAATTAACTCCACGTACAATGATGTAACTTGTAGATCTCCAAGATAGGTCCCAATGAACCCAAGATGCGTGTATGATGTATCATTAGGATCTACATGATCTAGAATAGGTTTGCACTAAGAAACTAAGCCAAGTCAACTCCAAATGCTCTGAATGGGAAAATACCATGAGAATCTGAGAGTGATAACTTTTGATGAACAAGTACAAACAATCTGAAATATAGATATGTGGTAGATATTCATGTGTAGATGTTGTATCCCGTACCACAAGCTAAGAAACAATAATATGGTGAAATGCAGAATGAACTAGTGAAACTGCTACTAAATACAATTCAAGAAAAGAACTTTGTTTTTTATGATGCAAGATTGCTCTACAACTAGGGATACTCCTACATCAAACACCTAGGTTTGGCAGAAAATTTAAACCCTCGCTTTGTGGGGCTAAGATGAAAACCAAGATGGTCCACCTCCACCTAAGATATCCATGATGAATCCTTCATTGGTTTTCCTTTCCACTTCCCAAGGTATTCTAGTATCCAAAATCTGCTCAATTTCCTTTGGTTCCTAGTGTGGTAATTGTTCTGCCAAATCAACTTCATCACTACTACCACTTGACTTTCACACATGAAACTTGTATATGTCTAAAACATTGAATATAGGTGATATACCCATTGTTTCTAGTAACTTTACTTCATATGCATTTTTGAAATCAAACTTCCTTAGAATCTTGCAGGGTTCAAATTTCCTCATTTTCAACTTATTGTACGTTCCTAATGGGAATATCTTCTTCCTTAGATATACCATCACTTCATCCCCTACTAAAAATTCCTTGTCCTTGGTGTTCATATTCCTTCTCCTTATACTTTTTATTCATGTCCTCTAAATGCATTTGGACATGTTTATGAAATGTGTTCATGAAATTTGTGAACTCTTCCACCTCTACACTCCATTTATCCTTCATGCTTATGTCTCGTAGCTCTACAACTCCTCTAGGATTTAATCTTGTCATAATTTGAAATGGTGTCTTCCTTGTACTCCAATTGACTAAACTATTATAGGAAAATTCGGCTTGTGGTAGAACTAGATCCCAATTTCCTACCTTGTCTCCTACCAAACATCTCAACAGGTTACCCATACTTCTATTTAACACCTTTGTTTTTCCATCGGTCTATGGGTGATAATTTGAAGTAAAATTCAAATCAATCTTCATCGCCTTCCATAACGTTCTCCTAAAGTATCCAATAACTTTGGTGTCTCTATCTAAAACTATTCTCTTAGGTACTCCATCCAATCTCACAATCTCTTTGAAAAACAAATCAGCCACATGCACAACATCATTAGTCTTCTTAAAAGGAATAAAATGTGTCATTTTAGAAAATTTGTCCATTACTACCATTATTGAATCATATCCTTTCTATGTTCTAATAAATCACAATATGAAATCCATGCTCAAATATTCCCAAGGTTTCTTTGGTACTACCAAAGGCTTATATAGTCCAATATTTTCACTATTCTATTTTGCAACTTGATAAATTCTCCAACTTTTAACATATCTCCTTACATCCTTATACATTTGTGACCAAAAATAATATTCACTAACTAAGGCTATTGTCTTATCCACTCTGAAATGTCTTGCTAAACCTCCACTATCATTTTCTTTGATAATATTCTCCCTCATTGAACTCCTTGGAATGCACAAATGACTTCATTTGAATAACATACCTTCCTAAATAAAATAGTCCAGCCATAGGCTCTGGTCTATCATAACTGGTTCCTTACATGTTTTCCATGCTTCGCCAAAATTTGTATCTCCTTCATACATATGCTTAAACTTTTCAAATCCCAATACTTCCACTCTCATCTCTATCAGAAAATTTCTTCTTTTGCTCAATGCATCTGCAACTTTATTTGACTTGCCACTTTGATGTTTCACCACAAATTTATAACTCTGCAAGAACTCAACCCATCTCATGTGTCTCTGATTTAATTTCTCTTAACTATTCAAATACTGCAAAGATTGATGATTTGTATACAACATGAACTCCTTAGGTATCAGGTAATGTCTCCACTTCTTCAAGGCTTGAATTATAGCTTAAAATTATTGATCATAAGTTGATTATATTCTTTTGGTGTCATTCAATTTCTCGCTAAAATAAGTTATGGGTCTCCCTTCTTCATTCAACACTTCTCCTATTGCATTTTCACTTGCATCACAATCAACTTGGAACACTTTTTTCAAAATTTGGTAATGCTAACACTAGTTGTTCTATCACTTTCTGTTTCAACAATTCAAAACTCTTCTATGCTCCATATGTCCACTTAAAATCCTTCTTGTCTCCTCTCCTTGTCTTTGTCATGGAGTTACAAACACTATTGAAACTTCTAATAAACTTCTTGTAGAAACTAGCTAGTCCATGGAATGATCTTACTTCTCCAATGTTTTTCGATGTAGGCCAATCTAAGATTGCTTTCACTTTCACTGGATCCATCTTCAATCCTTCAGTAGAAATAACAAATCCAAGGTATACCAATTTTGTCCTCATGAAACTACACTTCTTGAGATTTTTCAGCAACTTCTCTTAGCTTAACCTCTGCAAGACTTTTCTAATGTGCAAAAAATGTTCTTCTTTGGTCTTACTAAAAATTAGAATATCATCCAAGTAAAAAATTACAAACTTACCCAAGAATTTCTTTAATACCTCATTCATCAACCTCATGAAATTGCTTGGTTTTTTATTCAATCCAAAAGGAATTACTAACCACTCATGCAATCCCTCATTTGTCTTAAATTCAGTTTTCCATTCATCCCCTTCTTTGATCCTAATCGGATAGTATCCACTCTTAAGATAAATCTTCATAAAATATTTTGCTCCACTCAAATAATCCATGATGTCATCCATCCTTGGCAATGGAAATCTATACTTGGCCATGATTCTATTAATGGCTCTGGAATCCGTACACATTCTCCACTCTCCATATTTCTTTGGTGCAAGTATAGTAGGTACTCCACATGGGCTCAAAATTTCATAGATCAATCCCTTCCTCACAACTCTTGTATCTAATGGTTCAATTCTACATTTCTCTGTTAGTGTCATCCTATGCACTACCTTTTTTGGTAAATTTACTCCCAATATTAGATCTATATGATGATTGATGATTCATATCTCTAGTAAACCATATGGTCCATTGTCTTATATGATGTCTTTGTATTTTGTCAACAACTCTGCAACTTCTTCATTCTCTCTGGTGTGATTCTTTATTTTTGGATCCTTTCTTTTCTTTGGAATCAATGAAAAACACATATTCTCATGCCTCAATTCATCAAGAAACTCCCTTCCATCTACCAAACATAGTCTGGAAGTTCTACAAATCTTACTCGTATCTTCTTCCTCCAAAGGTATCAACTTGATTCTTCTTCCATTTGATGTCATAGTGTAGGTGTTTCTTCTTCCGTCATGAATATATTTCTTATCATACTACCACGATCTTCCTAATAGTAAGTGACAAGCATCCATATGTGTAACATCACAGAAAACTTCATCTGAATATGATCTAATATGAAATTTAACCAAACATTATTCATTTACCAACACCTTATGTTCATCTTGAATCCATGTAATTCTATAAGGGTTTGGGTGTTTCAACCTCTTCAAATTCAACTTGGTCACCATTTCCTCTGAGACTAGGTTATCAGTACTACTGCTATCAATGATAACTTTACATACCTTTCCTATAGACTTACATTTGGTTCTGAATAGACTTTTCCTTTGTGGTGGTTTCACAATTACTTATTCATGCATCAAAGATCTATGTATCACTAGTGATTCTCCTTTCTTTGGTTTCCCCATCAAATTAGGTGTAGAAATCCAAATTTTACCACTCCCATATGGTCAAAATCCTACTATTTATTCATCCATCTCATCAATATTAATTAAATAACTTATTTAATTAATATTTACCCTTTCTCTAAGGTGTTTAAAGTATTTAATTTAACAATTAAATACTTTATCATTTCTTCTCTAAATTAAATAAATATATCAATTTATCTAATTTAGTCATTTACCTTTCTGAATTTAAATCAATTTTAAATTCATTCTTTCTCTCTCCTTGTCCCATCCTCCATAACCTTTCCTCTAATTTGGATTAATATAATTAATCCATGACTAAGATCTGCACATCCTTAATCAGGATTAATGTCACATCCTCCATATGTGGCCACTTGCCTCTAATACTATTTAATTTTCCTAATCACATGTTTGCAAAACCTTAATCTAATCATTTACCTTTTCTAGTATGTCCTCTAATTCAACATTTCATAGGTACTTGCCTTATCAGGCATTGACCTCTTCCCCATGTGAATTTAAAATTCACATTTATTTATCCCATCCATTTCTCTTCCCCATAACCTCTCATAGGTCACATCAATCACATGGGACAAGGACCTCCTTTAGGAGGACCTTGTCTTATCCACTAGGTACTTCCAATAATGTGAATTTAAAATTCATATTCATTTCTCTAACAACTTCTCCCATCCCCGTGGTGACAAGAGTGGACTTTCTAAAATTCTTCACTTGTCACCATCAGCCCCATATGGGGACAAGGACTTCCTTTTTGAGGAAATCCTCTCCTAATCCCAAGGTATTGGCAAGTACCTCCACCTCATATGCCCTTTTCCACATCATTTTTCCTCTTCACACCTCACACTCCACATGGCAAGAAGTGAGGACTTGTGAGTCCTCAACTCACCACAGCCCTCATCTTGTCCATGATGGATAAATCCTAGTCATTCATTCTTCTTTAAATTGGAAGACTTGGTCTAAAATTAAGAATATTAGACAAGCATTAGATCATTTGCATTCACTCTCATTAGCATTCTCAAGCATTCAAGCCAAGCAACTTAGCACTTAACATTTGCATTCACTCATCCTCCATTATTGCAGCCATTGAAGATTTTATTGCATCCACCTACCATCTTTATCACAATACCCATTTGCATTATTACAATCCTCATCAACTCCTCTCCATTTTGCATGCACTTTTGCATTCATTTTCCAACAAAGGAGCACACAATCAAGCATCATGAAAGGGCCAACCAACTCATCAATCCAATCAAGGTATAAAATTTCATTTCTTTATTTTTTTGTTTGGATTCAACTTAGGCTAATCTTGAGTGTTTGTTTGTGTTTTTCTCTTTTGCATTTCATTCTTGTTTTGCATACTAGGTAGATAAAACACTTGCACACATTTTTGGCAGGCCTGGTGGGACCCACAAATGGGTCTATTCTATTTTATATTTACTATTTTTTTATATTTTGTAAGTTTAGGTACATAGAGGCGGCCTTGCCCATAACACAGAGGTGACCCTGCCCTAATAGAGGACACCCTTCCCTGAAAGGGGCGACCCTGCCCTAACAAAGGTTACCCTGCCCTGAAAGGGGTGACCCTTCCCTAACAGAGGTGATTCTACCCACAAAGGGGCGACCCTACCCATAGAGCTAACTCCACCCAGAATACAAAGGTGACCTCACCCTGGACAAAGGTAACTGAGGTAAAAATAGAGACTTAAAATTTTATTTCTAGAGTTCAGTTATTATTGTTTTCTTTAGTATTGACCCTCTAACTTTTTTTGTTTGTGAGTGTGTTAGTTTTTGCTAATGTTTGTGCAGCTATTTCACAATTGTTGAAGACCAAAAGAAAAAAACTTCTAACATATTTGTTGCAAGGGGAGAAAAATCACCTTCTTTAGTTAGATTATTGCTTATTGTTTTCAGTTTAACTAGGCACATAGATCTTACTAGGAGGAGTCAAAGAACATGTTTGTGGTGTTTGAAAGGTGGACTATTGACGTATCCAATCCCCTTGCACCATTTGGAGATCCTGGGTGAAGAGAAATCATAGTCCGCTTAGTCCTTTGTTTACCTTATTTTTTCTTCACGGGACCTACTTGGGGATTTCATCACCCCAAGGGACAATCCCAACCATGTGTTACCGATGGGATATATAAAGGGGGGAGAGTGAAATTTGTACCTTAATCCATTCACATCTTTTCTAGTAGAGCATCAAAGCTAGGGTGATACCTAGACAAGACGTGAAGAGTTGGTCTGAGCTTTCAGTATCTCATTGGAAGTTCCCGACTCATGCCTGTAGATGGGGTAGTTTTTACGGTTATGCCCCATGTACCATGCATATATCAAGGACTCCCTTAGTTTCATTGTTCAGCATAGTTAGAGCACCATGTTGACCATACCTTCACACTAATCTTAGGATTGTGCTACTTAAATTATCTTCTTTGTGCAAAACCAGTGCGTCTTGCTCTTTTGCTTGATGTTTGCTCTATTTTTGTCCTTTTCCATAGCTATTTTTGCCTAAGTCAAGTTTGGATCGACTAACAGAGGTGACCCTGCCCTCAAAGGGGTGACATTGCCCTAAAAGGGGTGACCTCACCCTTCTGTCCCAATTGTTTTCCACCCTGTCCAAGTCAAATTTGATCATTTTTCATAGAACAAGCAACCTTGCCCTAAAACAGGTGACCCTAACCTAGAAGGGATGACCCTGCCCAAACAAGGGTGGCCTTGCTCAAAAAGGGGCAACCTTTCCCTTCGAACAGTCAATCCTATCTTCAGTTTGTCAATCATTTTCCCATTTTGAGCATCATTCCCCCATTCTGAGCATTTGTTTTCCTATTTCGTACATCTGTTTCCCCATTCTGAGCATTCGTTCACCTATTCTATACATCCATTTTCCTATTTCGAGCATCATTCCCCCATTATGAGCATTTTTTTGCCCATTTTGTACATATATTTCCCCATTTCGAGTGTCCATTCATCCATTCCTTGTTTCAAGTATTCATTTTCCCATCTTGGAAGTCTTTCTACCCTATTTATCAACATTGCTAGACTATTTTTCAGACTTAGTCAAATCTGAAAGAAGTTTGGGATACCCTGTCCTAGTTTGGGTGACCCTACCCTAACTTGGGTGGCCCTGCCCTAGCTTGGGTGATCCTAACCTGGTCTGGGTGACCTTTCCCTCATTTGGGTGGCCTAGCCCCAAATTTGAGTGACCTTGCACCTATTACAAGACATTATCTTTGTAAGAAAAGCTAACTTGTTGGGATCCCAAAAAGCTTGTTGTTTTTCTTAGTTGTTTACACATTTCATTCACTTATAATCCTCATGTCAGTCCATTTACATCCAATCATTATCTAGATCATATAGGTGTATCCTTAATCATCCTTAAGTTATACATCCATTACAATTTTCTTGATCCAAATCCTTTGAACTTCATTTAAAGTTATTATTCGAATTGACCTAGATTTCTGAAATAGATCGTCATCTTTCAACATCTACATAGGATTTCCATCCATCCTAAGTAATTTATCATCCTTGGCCCAATAAATCCCATTCCATATCAAGGTGGATTTGGTGTCGTGGTCATCTATTCATCCTTTAATCCGATCAATCAACACCTTAAGTCACCTAGGGTGATTTCTAAAATCAGTTTAGAACCCCTTTCCAATCATCCAATCTTATCAATTGTTTTATTGATCAATCTTATCCAACCTAATCCAATCACATCCTTATCCAATTATCCAATCAATCGATCCCCCATCCAATTCAATCAATCCTCTAATCATCATTTAGGTCATCTTGGCATTGCATCTTAGATTTTAACCACATCTTAGTTCACCTAGTTGTTTTGCACTTTCATGCCCATGCAAAAACGATCACAAGAAAAGAAGAAAATGGTAGAACAACAAGCCCAAGGTTCCCAGTTAAATATCCCACAAGATCTTAACAACATTCCAAATATCCCATAAGATCCCCATAACGGTGCTTCATCACAGTCTAATATTGACATTCAAAACACAACACCACCTAGTGATGAAAACATGGTAAATCAACCTACGATAACAGTTGACGAATACCTTAGTGATCCTATTTATGTTCAAATGAAGGATCGCCTCCTCAAAAAGCATGGGGATAAGATCCTCACTACTCTGATCATAAGAGGAATAAAACCACCATTTGATTCTGATGCATCACAATACGTCGGTACCCACACCCTTCTAGCACCTACAGATCCACAAAATTCACAAAATATTCTAGGGAATTCGTATGTCCCCGAAGGTGGACCTATAGAAATTTGTATCACCCTAAGTTCAGAAACATTTGATACATCAAGTTTCCAGTTATCCTCATCTCCCAGCCATAGCTTCTACAACACCACCCAATCATAATGACCCCTATGCCTATGACATGCCACCGTACATTCCATTCACTCCACCACTTCCAACTCAACATCCTAGTCAACCACCCATCAATACTGGGGGCACACATTTCCTTGCAGGATCTACACCCACTGGAAATTTACCACCACCTACATTCCAGCAACCACCCATTAATCCTCAACAATCCACTACATTGCATGCATCGCATCAATATATTGTTACTATTGTTGCTTTGTCCCAACCACTTCATCAGTAACCTCCATAGCACATTGTCACAATCCTGCAACAAATTTTTTTGATTCCTCAACAACACTCTACCATTCCTATGCAACCACCCCACCAGGTGACGAAATTATATCATAGCCACCGCAACTGCCACATGGCTTTTTTGTAGTAGTCCCATTATAGAAACATATCATGTCTCACCCATCTTATCAGCAACCAACAAAGCAACAACATCCACCCCAACATATGCACATTCCCACACAAATGCAACATAATCCTCTTACGCAATATCTCTATCATCTGTCCAGCACATATACCGCCTATAATGTTTCATTCAATCGTAATCCAAACCCCCATCACACCTCTCAAAATCCACCGTGAACCCAACTGCCTCTTTACACCAACCCTTTGCAATCACATATGCATCCTTACCAACAGCCAACAAATCCATAACCACCTCCATATGACACACAACAACCACCATTGCATACCATTACTAATCTAATCCACCCTATCTTCAACAACAACCGTCATATCAGCAGGGTGCTCCATCCACCTCTTACTATCAACAACCATTGCCATATCAACAAGGGGCTTCCACCTCTTCATACTATCAAAATCTTACACAATATCAACATGGTGCTCCATCCACTGCATATTATCAATAGCAGCCACACTACCAACAAGCAGCTTCCACCTCTTAAAGTCAGCAAATGCCTTCATATACTCATCAACCCACTTACGATCCAACTATTGTTGCACCATCCTAATCATACCAACAATATCATCTATACAATCAACCTACTCTGACTCCTACATCACCTATCAATAAAGACTTGGAAAAAGTGAAAGCTCCACTAAAGGATCTACAAGCAGGGATGGGCAAAAAAACATTTAAATTTGAGGACATTTGTCCCTATCCATTTGATCCCTCCATTTCCTTGGTACCTTTCCCAAAACATTTTGAAATTCCAAAATTTGATAAGTACAAGAAAACCAAAGACCCTAAGGCTCATCTTCAAGAATTCTATTCCCATTGTCAAGAAGTCATGCATAATGACAATTACCTCATACGATTGTTTTCTAGGAGTGTACAAGGAATAGCTCTTGACTGGTTTATGGGTCTCGAGAAGGGATCTATTAAATCCTTTATGCAATTGTCAGAAGATTTTTTCTCCCACTTCTCCTTTAATCTAGGGAAGGATATCAACACATTAGACCTCCTGAAAGAGAAACAGCAGGATAAAGAAACATTTGCCAGAAATCTTCAAAGATGGTGAGCCTTAGCCAATCGAATGAAATCCCCATTGAAGGAGAAAGACATGGTCACCCTGTTTGTCAAAAAATCTCATCTGAATATGGCCCACAATTTCAGACTCCACTATGTCACAACCTGTGGGGAAATAGTAGAGAAAGGTCCTATCCTAGAGAGAGCCCTTATTGCCAAAGGGTAAGTCAAAATCTTCAATTCTGATAAAGAGAAGTCATCTACTGAAAAGCCTCGTTATTGGAATAAAAATAAGAATGTTGTCAATGATGGTGTCACAGCCACCAAACATGTCCAAGTGGATAATGCCTCGCAGAAGCCACAATATCCTCCCCCATAGCAGTTGATCCCAAATGCCATATTAGTGCCACAAGGAGCACCTCGTCCTCCCCAACAGTCAAATCAAAACAACCAAGGAGGAAACAAATGCCAGTTTACTTAATTACGAGAACCCCTCAATTTTGTGTTTAACAGGCTTCTTCAAGCTAACTATCAAATCAAATATCCTATAACTAAGCCCCTTGACGAATCCAAGCCTAAACCAACCTAGTTTAAAGAAAATGAGTATTGTAAATTTCACAAGATTAAAGGGCATACATTGAACAAGTGTCAAGGTCTAAAAATGTACATCCAGGATCTCATAGATCGGGGTGACACACATGTGGATGCCAACATGACACCCTCATCTAATGCTCAATTTCAAATATATCATAATGATTTCTCCAAGCATAACCAAGGTCCCAGCACGTCAAACTCCAATCCAGGGCCTAGCAATAATAATAATCAGAATAACAACACTAATAACATCAGTAAAAAAAATGTATCGTATAATTATCAAGGCCTTTCCATGAACATCGAGCAAGCATAACCATGTGTGTCTATGATACACGTCAAAGGAAAGGACCCATAATGTTCTATCACCACCTGTCGTACCTACATCATAGTTTCAAGAATCTCTGAATCCACTCAAACACCATCTGTAAGTTCACAATACAACATTCTTCATCATCTAGGAAAGACCTTGGCCAAAATTCCTATCTTGGATTTGCTTAATTCCTCTCTTGTGCACCAAGAAATTATAAACAAGGCCTTACAGAACACTCAAGTTCCCAACAACATAGATCCCACACAATTTCAATCATTGGCAGGACACCTCTCAATGACCTATCAATTAGGCTTTAGTCAAAAAGATATGCCCCACATTGAATCAAATCATAATCATCCCCTCCATCTTGAGATTGGTGTGAATTGTCATAAAGTAAAAGGGTCTCGGTAGATAATGGTTCTGCCCTAAATCTTTGCATGTTAAAATTCATAAAAAAAGTGGGATATACCCAAGCTGGCCTAAAAATTCAAGTCATCACCATCATGGCATACAATAACGCAGAATGAGATTCTAAGGGCATTATTTACCTTCCTATTCAGGTGGGGCCCATTGTACAGTATACCATGTGTCATATTTTAGACCTTGATCTTCCATATAACATCCTCCTTGTCCACCCATGGATTCACTCTATGTAAGTCCTTCCATCAACCTATCACCAATGTTTTAAATTCCCATTTCAAGGGATGGAAGTAACCATACAAGTTGACCCTCAACCATTCGAATATTTTCATGAATTAGAAGCTTCCTTTCCCCATTCTCATTACTGCCCTAGGGTAGAAATGGGTGAATCTTAGACATCAACATCCCATTCATCCACCAATGCACTAACCACCACTTCATCAACTCCATCATCCACATCTGATTCCACCATTACCAAGGTCCAGATCATCGACAAAGGGTGTGGTGAATATGAAATGTGCACAACATTGAACACGGGAACCATGCCACCCTCACCACACATGTACGGCCAACCTTCTTTGTCTATCCCAAAATAGGAAGAGAATACCATCACCCTCAATGCTCCAAATGTAGGGTCCAATACCTTCCACTCTCTTGGGTTATGAAAATACACACCAGAATATGACATCAGCCAGTGGGTGTACCATGAGGAACCTGAACCCTCTCCCACTTTGAAAGAATACTTCCAAGAGGTCTATCCTTGGCCTTCTAAGTTAATAGAAAAACACAACTATCGGGGGGGAGGCCTTGGTGTGGAAGAACAAGGAAGATGATAGTCGATAGAAGCTTCTATGTGTCCAAGAAAAATGTGCTTGGGCTATGATACCAAACAAAAGGGTCTTATGGCATCATCTAGTTCCTCTAACAAAGTTATTGTGGACAATGGTTCCCTCGAAGATATACCCGAGGAAGAATCCGCCATACATGTGTATGATGATGTAGATCACATTGACCTTCCTTTCATGTTTGAGTACCTATCCATTTACACCATTTGCCTATCCCTTAAACATCCTGAACTTATCGACTATGACCTACAAGGTAGCGCACATCTCAACACCTTTCCCTCAATGGATCAGTATGTGCATCTTATGTGATTGGGGGAAGATGAACACCCTAGTTGCAAAAGTAAAAATAAGCAGAACCAAAAAGCGTCACCTAAGGAAAACCCCCCCGAGGCACTTTGTGGCTTTGAAAAATTAAAAACAAAGGGTGTATCTAATAGCAAAAACCTTGATGAGGCGCTAGAAGATGGGGACATTCATCTTCCCCTTTGGAACTCACTTATTTGGACATTCATCCATCCTAATTGAAGAAACACAAGAAATAAATTTGGAAACTAAAGAGAATACCAAAATCACCTATGTAGCTAAAGCCCTATCAAAGGATGAATATTCTACCATCACTAAGCTTCTCAAAGAAGGAATCATCAACTTTTCATGGACATATTCAGACATGCCAGGTCTTGATCCGGCTTTAGTGGTACATCACCTAGACATCCATCCTCATGCAAGACCTGTCAAGAAGAAACTCTGAAAAATGCACCCCCAAGTGTCCTTGCTGGTTAAGAAAGAATTAGATGAGTTGTTAGAGGTTGGATTCATCTGACCGATCGACTATTCTGACTGGATCTCCAACATAGTCACAGTCACCAAACCCAACAGAGATATAAGGATCTGCACAGATTTTTGGGATCTTAACAAAGACTGCCCCAAGGATGATTTCCCTTTATCGAACATCGGCATGTTGGTAGACCTAACTACAAGGCATGACATGCTTACCCTCATGGATGGCTTCTCTGGGTACAATCAGATCAGGATCATGCTTGAAGATCAACATAAAATAGCTTTCACCACACCATGGGGAGCCTTCTATTATAATGTTATGCCATTTGGCCTTAAAAACATAGGTGTGACTTATCAACGAGCCATGATAGTCATCTTCCATGACCTCATTCAAATAATAATGGAAGATTATGTTGATGATTTTTCAGGGAAATCAAGAACAAGGGAAGAACACTCGACAATCCTCAAGAAGATCTTTGAGCATCTAGAATAGTATAAGCTATGCCTAAATCCGAATAGATGTGTCTTTGGCATCACATCAGGAAAGATCTTGGGTTTCATTGTCTCTTGTAGAGGTATAAAGGTCGATCCTACAAAGGTTAAGGAAATCATGGAAATGCCTCCACCGCACAATCTGAAACAGTTAAGAAGTCTATAGGGTAAGCTCCAATACATTTGAAGGTTCATTACTCAACTAGACAACAAGTGACATTCATTCATGCATCTGCTAAAGAAAGATATTTCCTTTAAGTGGAATCAACAATGTCAACTTGGCTTTGATCAAATGAAAGAATATTTGGCTTACCCACCCATCCTTATGCCACCAATTCCTAGTAAACCACTCCTACTTTATATTTATGCTACTTTTGTGGCACTGGGGGCATTGTTGGCATAGCATAATGATTCATCCAAGGAACAAGAAATTTACTACATCAGCCAGACCTTAGTAGGCTATGAGCTAAATTATTCCCCAATGGAGAAGGCTTTCCTAGCCATGGTCTTCAGTTCATAGAAACTCTGACCTTATATGCTCATCCATCTAGTAAAACTCATCTCCAAAGTTGATCCACTTAAATATCTATTATCTAGAACAACTTTGACTTGTCGCATGGCTAAGTGGGTCATGTTGTTAACTAAATTTGACATCTAATCTATGGATCACAAAGAAATAAAAGGACACAAGTGATTGTGGATCAACTAGAAGATGCTCCATTAGTAGATGGTTATCCTTTAGAAATAGAATTTCTTGATGAAGGGGTCTTCACAGTTTTAGAAGGTACCACATGGACACTATACTTTGATGGATCATGATGGAGCTTCAAATTTTGTTCTTTGAATTCCATTATTATTTTGCCTTTGTACTAGTCTGTCATGCTATTCGGAAGAAACCTAAGGTTGGGAGTTTTATTTTTTCCTTCATACAAATCCTAATGTTCTATCTAATACCTTGGGTAGGATCTATTCCGTCATTACCTTTTTGAAGGAGGTTTTAAAATGACTTATGTCCCATTGACTCATCTAGGTGTGGCCCCTTTTAATAAAATATGTTAAATATTTCACCTAACTTTATTATCTCCTAAGTTTAGGTTGGCCCATGTCCCATTTTTAAGAACAACATTAAGCCATCATTTTTCATTGACCTAGGTGATGTCCCCTTGTCCCTTTAATAATTTTTTTATATTTCGCAAGGAAACTTTTTTGGTGACCGTCAATCATCAAATAGTTGATCCTGACTGTTGCCCGCGATCCCGTGGTCTCCTCACTATTGAGTTTCAACCAATTGCAATATCATGGGCGGGTGCAATGTGTCTCAGCTATCAATGCCAAAAAGGATTAACAAAGTGTTTCAAATTTTATGTTGGGTTTTAATACATTATATAGTGGGTTACTAAGGCAGTTGTGAAATGCACGTGCTCAAGATCGACGATGGTGTTATAATCTTGATGAAAATTTTCTTGACGGTTATGTTCAGTACTAGTGATTTCTATGAATGAACACAATTGTTGATGGTGGCGATCAACGGTTGCCTACCATCACGTGATCCAAAGATGTAGGATTTTTAGTGATTACAATATCACAAGCGGGCACCACGTGTACTCCTTTGGCATTACATATTGTGGTGGGCCCTCGATGCTAAGATAGAGATCATATCAGCCCTTTTGAAGGTGGACGTTTAATGATCTGACGAAGGTAAAAGATCAACCATTGGAATTTAAATTCACATCAAATGTGATTGGAACCATTGGCGCAACATGCAAGTGAGCTTTAATGGTGGATGAGACGTTTACTGGCTCAATTCGAGCGAGATAAAGCATTATTCCTTTATCTTATTTCACCACAAAGAATTCAAGTATTTTTGAAGCAGTTATAAAGCTAGTGACGAGTTTTCAAGCAATCATAGCAAGAGTTTGGTTTTTTATAAAGTGTAATCCCAAAGAGGGGTTTATTTTTGATGAGTGGAAGAACCCTAGGCGAAGGACTAGTGAGTAAGAGTTATAACATTGCAGATGCTAGGGTTCCTATGACTGGTTTGGAAATGTTTAACTTGTGGTATGGACAGAAAAACTTACCTCACCCCTTTTCTAATAGTTGGAGATATGACATGGGGAAGCCAGCAGTGCCAAATGTGTTCCCTAATGTGGACCTACTCAAAGCGGTGGCAATACGATATAACCCTGTTACAAGAGTACTAAGGTGAATGAGGTGGTGAATTTTTATTGGCCAACAGATGAAGAATATCAGAGATGGGTAGACAAATATTTAACCGAGGAGGAGTAAGATAGTGTCTGCTACCAACATTTAACATCTCAGTGGTTATGGTTATAACAGTTTTAGGATATGTCTCGGTGGTGTTTTTGGTGCAGGTTTTGAGGTTTGGCCAATGCAGCAGCTATTCTCTAATGAGTGGGATTAACAAGAAGATTCTCCAAGGACTCAGTGGTTGTAATCATTTTTTTTGAAGTGTCATAGAGCGGTCCAATTGATCGGTGGCATGTTTATTTTTTGGCCTGATGCTTGTTTGCTCCTTCATTCTCTATAAGAAGGATTTCAAGGCCAGAAATACAGGTTACAAAGTTAGATATCTTTAGGTCGAGTCTAAGTAAATTTGCAGAGCGAATTGTAAAGAGCTTAATGTTATAGGTGAAATGCTTCTCTTAGGTTTTTTTATTCTATCGTAGGTTTTAGTTTCATGAGGGTTTGATGTTTTCAGGATAGTACTAGCATCTGAATGAACATTACTCATTTCAAGCTCATGTCTCTCCATTGTATGAATATATCATTATCTTGAATAGAATGATCAAGGGTTTTTTTTTTCATCTCACTGTTGTGGTGTGTATGATTCTCATTTTAGCTTTAATTCAAGGAATTAATTAAAATGCTTAAGTGAGGTTATAGATGGATATGTTCATGTAAGGATTTGATAAGTAGTATTGAGTTAGAATATAGATTGATAGTTTTGTAAGGCAATATTATCTGATATTTTATATGTTGTGTCTGAATCTGTCATGGGTCCTTAAATGCATATGAATTTGACTCCTCCAATGGTATATGGCACTGGTCTAAGTTGTAATTGTTTGTGAGGTTCTGTATTCATTTGTCTTTGTTTAGAGCTTGCTACAAATTGAAAATTAATGACTATCTTAAGTTGTGTAATATTGTTGTAGTATCTCATGCTCAAAGTAGTTGGTATTATTGATGAATACATAATTCGTTTCAATCTTATTCTATTGTGTTGAGCTATTAAGTGAGATGATTTGTTATCATTGATGTTGTTTATAAGTTTGGTGTAGAGATTATAAACACATTAAGGGATCGCCCTCCCGGGTTTTGTAGAGCCCAAAGTGTAGGAGGTTTATTAAAACCCTCATCAGTTGGTCCAAGTCCTTCGATCTGCCCCTAATTGGGATTGGCAATTCCATAGGTAGATTAGGAGATAAACTTGGTTACAGTAAAAATAACCAACAAAATGGCGACGCTACGGGGGATTGTAAATTTGACTATTTCTTGTCAGTGATCAATTTTCCATTTTCCATAGAGTTATCATAGTAATTTTTTCATTTGAAGGTAGATCCCATGGTTTTTGTGTTTTGTTTATCCATTTTCTTTGGTCATTCAAAAGGTTTGTGTTATCCCATGAAGTATTCTTTGTACATTGTCAGTACAAGAAGTTCTAAAGGTCTTTTAAAACTCCACCAAGTGTTTCTAAACAGTTGGTATTCCCAAGATAATTGGGTGGTGACTCTGAAGTCTCTACACGAGTGTGCATTTTATTTGAAAGTTTAATACTAATTAAAATATCTTTGGATAAGCACAGAGAATGAAGAGCACCAGGTCGTTCATGAAGAATCACCCAGAACAGAAATTGGAGGGTGAACTCCCTAAGATGATGAAGAAGGACTAGATAAAGAAGAAACCATAATCCAATAGTGTTGCTCATGCATCATAGAATCCGGTACACCAAGGTACAAGTAAGCCTTTACATCCTATTCCTGAGACTTTTGAGAAAGTGTCTAGACATTCAAAGTCAGATAGTTGTGGATTTTTTGATGCATTGTTCAATACACATGTCCAAGAGGATGTAGCATGTCATAATAAACATCTTGTTAGTGTCCAATATGCTGAAAAAAGAAGAATTATGAGTAGAAGTCGAACCCATCACAAAGAATGCACCAGTGATGTGCCTCCTCCTCCTACTGAAGCTGATAGAACTCCTTTATTATCTAGGCATGAAGAAGTAAACCTGATAGACCTAAGTGATACATCAAGTTCTGAAATGACCTTGCCTGACCCTAATGATGTTTTTGGAGATATTGATTCTTTAAGATGAGAGATCCAAAAGCAAGTTGAACTTAGAATGAAAAAGGACAAGGAGAAGGAAACGAAACTGATGCATGTTGTAATTGAGAGGGATAGATTAATTAGACAATTGGCAACAATGAAACTCCTAAACCAAAGTAGACCTAAGCTAGAAGAGGAAGGTCCCATTGTAATGGAAATTTTTGATAAGGGGGTAAATCCAGTGTTTAAAGTGAGTCTTGTAGGTCAGACTGATTCCCAACCAAAGCCTGCAGACCCAAAGCCCTTGAACCCTGTTAAGCCCCAACCAAGTAATCCAAATCCTAAACCTAATTTGGACAATGGAAAATAAAAGGTTGAAGGGATTAAGATAAATGAAAGGGTGGCTTCTCACCCTCCTAAACAATACCCCCTTCCACATGTGTCATCACAAGTAGAAACTGCCTTGGAAAAGGTTAGGAGGGAAGGGGAAGCTCTAACAAAAGAGCTAGAGAGGACTGAAGTTGAGCTTGCAAATGCAGAAAAGTGAAGGAAAATAAGTTTCCTAAGAATTTAAAGTATGGATGAGGATACACAAGCTAAAACTTCATCAGGGTACCAAGACGTTTTGAAAAATGATCCTAAAACCAATTTGGAAAATATCACAAATAATTTTGGCCCAAAGGTTCATGCAATTAAATTTGTAAATCTACATCAAGATGGTCCTAAGACTCATAATAAATGGTCTGATGATGAATCTCAAAGCACTGATGGACTATTTCAAAGGAGACCTATACAATTGGAAAGGTATAGGTAGTTATTCTTTGATGGTATTCTAGGTTACCCAAATCCCATCCCTGATGAGCTAAGAGAAAAGATGAATAAGTTTATTGAAAACAATGTTTTTTCAGCAAAGGAACATTTGAAAGCCTTCATGGATATGTTAAATGACTATGAGGTAGAGCATGAAGATGTAGTAATGAAATTATTTGTACAATATTTGACAGAAGATGCAAGGGATTGGTACAGAGGTCTACCGAATGCTAGTATTGGTTCATGGGAAGAGTCTGAAAAATGTTTCAAAGAACAATATGGTGATAAGACTAATGCTAGTTTCATGCTAAATGAATTCAAAAACATGAAGAAGTCAGTGAATGAGCCTGCAACAAAGTTTAACCTTATATTTCAAAAGGCAATGTATAAGTTGTTTTACGTGATGAGACTTGACAAAAATGTTTGTTTAATCGCTTATTTCAAAAAAATTGATGCCAAAATGGCATATCTCCTCAGAGATAAGGACCCTTGAACCATGAGGGATGATTTTAGAATGGCCATTAATATTGAAAGTAATAGGAAAGCTTCTGCAAAATATGGTAGGAGGGAGGAACGTACTCTTTTAAAAATTCCTAGGGATAAGACTGAGAAGGTCTCTACTACAAACGCTAAGGATGATGAGAAGTGGGACAAGGTCCTCAGCACTTTGAAGGATATAAAGTATATTGTTGCTAAGCAAGAGAAGGGTCTTGGAAATGATAAGCAGCAGTATAATAAAAATGAAAGACCTCCTAGATTGCAAAACTATCCTTACAATACAAATTGGAAGGATGGAAAACCAATACTACCGGCCTAGAAGCCTAAAACTGATCAGCAGACACCAGATCCTTTGCAGAAGCATTCTATAAATTTGATACAAGATAGACCATGGTGTGAGGTGTGTGAACACCCACATGATCAAAATTATTGTGGCATCGCTCAATTGCTTGTGGCCAAAGGAAAAGAAGAGGATGCTTATGAGAAAACTCCTGATTATGAATAGGGTGATGTAAATGTTTGTATGGCCCAGTCACATATTGATGAAGTTGAATGTTCTTTTGATGTGGAGTTGCAAGAAGTTGATGTGAATGATCAATGACAAAGAAGTGGGATTTATCATCAACAAGTTTTTTCTGATGAGGAGGGTGATTTTGACCATCATGCTTGCAATATGGAGCAGGCTAAAGATTCAGTGTCTCTAAGGAGACCATCAAAAGATGAGATTGTCCAGTTGAATGGGTAGATGGTTGCTCAGATGAGAAGTACACTTCAGCTAATAAATAGAACTATGGGTGGTGATTAGGGTAAACCTATTGGCCTTTTTATTAAAGAACAGAAAGATAAAAATAAGGGTGTTAAAGTAGATAGCAAAACTGATGTTGTCAAAATCAAGGAGGTCAAGAATGACAAGATATGGGCGAAAAAGAATGAAATCCCAAAGCCCCATGAAGATGTTACTCCTTTATTGGTAAAAACCAATGTGATTACCAAGTATGTTGAATGTTCTCTAGAAGAGAAGCAAAATAAACTTGAAGGAAATCAGCAACTGGAGAAGAAAGAAAATAATGAAGGTATGATTCCTAACCTACCTAAATATACACCCTTCAAAATGTTTCAAGTATTGTCCCAGGTTAAATTTATTGTGTCTTTTCTAGAAATTGTGAGAATAGTTGAGCATAAGGAAAAATCAATAGCCTTGATTATAGGGGTTGCTAGTAGTAAAATTGAACAACGAAATTGTAAAGAAGCAAAGGACAAAGAAGAGATAAAAGAGAAATAAGTGGAGGGAATTGTGACACAAATTCCCCCTGTGTATCTAGGGAATTCTATCAATATGTGCCTTGAGAATATAACCCCCTTTTTCCTACGTGTTGATATAAATGGGAAGACTCTGAAAATTTGTATGATAGACTCAGGGGCATCAAATAGTGTTATGTCAGTCAAGATCATGGAAGCAATGGGCTTAATAGTAGACACTACTCAAGGTAAATTTTATGCATTAGATTCAAGAGAAGTGCCAATTATTGGGACTATTAAAGCATTGCCTTAAAAATTGACCCAATACCCTGAGAAGGTTTTGGCCATGACTATTTTAGTTGTAGACATTCCATCTCATTTTGGGATGCTCTTGTCAAGGAAATGGAGTGCATCAATGGGAGGTAATATTCAATGTGATTTATCATTTGCTACCTTCTACATTGATGGGAAAGATTTCAAGATTGAAAGAGAGTCTAAAGTGCCTCATATGATTGAGCATGATCCGACTAAAATTTTGACATGTTTTACTAACACTGACATAAATGATTTCAGGGCTGAGGAATCCCCTAGTAATTGTGATAAACCTGTTGCACCAATTGATATAGAAGTAAAACATTTTTCAGAGTCTAATTACTTGTGGACTATGTATTTTGATGGTGCGAGTTCAAAGGAAGGATCTGGTGCAGGTGTTTTTTTAAGGTCTTCTAGTGGAAAGACATTCAAGTTTTCTTTCACTTTGTTATTTGAATGCACCAACAATGTGGCTGAATATGAAGCCTTGTTGTTGGGGCTGATATTGGCTCAAAAACATGGGATCAAGAAGCTCAAATTGATTGGAGATTCTAAGCTTGTGATTTCCCAAGTCAAGTTTAGATATGTGTCAAAGAATAAAAGGCTAAAATAGTATAGAAATGTTGTTTGGGATGAATTGGAGAACTTTGATGCTTTTGGTATAAATTGGATGGAGAGAGGCCACAATAAGGTGGCAGATTTGCTATAAAATATTGCATTGAAACTAGATGACATGACTTATGCTAGAATTTCAAAGGTTGAAGTGCAAACCAAACCATTTGTTCCTGATAATATAAAAAACTGGCAAGTTTTTGACAATGATGATGATATATTGAGGTTCTTAAATTTTGTGGATGAGTATGAAAGTTAAGAAATTGACTTTGGAGATTTTGTTGAAAAAATTGATGGTAAGGATACTATGTTTGGGAATGAAGTTATTCAGCTAAAGACCAATACAATTCCTAAAGGTTTAGCTGTCCTTGAAAGAGTGTTTGAAAACTAGGATAGGACGAAGGCTAATTGTTTTGCTTCCCATCCTGATGACTTGGAGGAAATAAACCTTGGAATAGAAGCATCACCGAAAAAGGTGTATATTGGAAAGAAATTATCACCAAAGGTGAGAAGGATGTTAATTTATTTGTTAAGGAAATTCAGACATGTGTTTACTTCATCTTATGATTATCTCAAGGCTTATAGGGAGGATTTATTTCAACATGAAATTCCTTTGAGTGATGGTGCTAAGCCATTTAGGCAAAAACAAAGTACTATTAATCCTACCTTGGCTCCTAAAATGAAAGAAGATTTAATGAAGTTGAGAGATGTAGGGATCATCAAGCCAATCAAACATTCATCTTGGGTATCAAATTTGGTACCTATGAGAAAGAAAAATGGAGACATTAGGTTATGTGTAGATTTCAAAAATTTGAATGTGTCTTCATTAAAGGATAAGTACCCATTGACAAATATGGAAGCCATGTTACAGAGAGTGATAGGTTGTGAGCTAATTTCTATGATGGATGGGTTTTTTGGCTATAACCAAGTTATGGTTAAGGAGTCTGAACAGTTTAAGACAACTTTCACTACACCTTGGGGAACTTATGTATATGTGAGAATGCCTTTTGGTATAACAAATGTAGGGGCTACTTTCTAGGGAGCTATGGATGTGGAATTCTTAGATTTCATTAACATCATTGGTCCGCACCTTATTACCCCTAGGGTACTAGACAGGTGGAGGCCACCAATAGAACTCTGATCCAAATCCTCAAAAAGATGGTCAACAAAACTGGTCGAGATTGGCACCTTCATATCCATCTTGCCCTTTGGGCTTATCACACTCCTACAAATGCCACCCCATATCCTCTCATCTATGGTGTCGATGCAATATTATTGATTGAGGTAGAACTCCCATCATTGAGAATATCCCTAAAAAATCTTATCAGTGATGAAGATAACCGAGTTGCAAGGCTCAATCAGCTAGAACTCCTTGATGAAAAAAGAATCAAAGAATATGACCATCTTCAGGCATATCAAAACCATCTAAAAATAAACTAAAACAATAATTTTTTTCCTTTCCAATTCAATTTTGGTCACTTATTTCTTAAGGAGAATCAGTGCACCTAGCAGGATCAGGAAAAGAAGGGCAAGTTCGAAGCAAATTGGTTGGGCCCTTATGTCATCACAATAAAATATGGCTCAGGAGCATACAAACTTGCTACACCTAAAGGAGAGACCCTAGAGGAGACCATTAATATCATGCATCTAAAAATATTTAACACTTAAGTTAGTTGGGGTATCCTTCCTGTAAAATCCAAAAAATACAAAAAAAAGTAAAAAATTGTCAAAAATACAAAAAACTCAAAAAAATAAAAAAAATCCAAAAGTAGTCAAGAGAAATAATCCATCCTATGGTGAAAACCACCTTTGGTGGCACCTAGGATAAGTATATCTGGTGAAAACTTGGCCACATGCACCATTCATATAGGGATTAATCATTATCTACCTTACATCCTAGTTATTTTATGTTTTTCCCATCCTAATCTCGCATCTTCATCATCCTATCAATCCTATTCTTCCATCTACATACATCATCTGGTCACTTGGTATATTTTCATTGAGCATTAAATGCACTTCATCGGCTATCCTCCATCCCGATATTTTATCCTAATCTGAGCTTGTGTCATCTATCATGTCATATTGTGTGTACTCTACTTCCATCTAGGTTCTTTCATCGTGTCGTTCTTCATCTAGATCACATCTTGTCCTTGGTGAAATAAGTTGCCCCTACACTTTCATGTAGGAAAGGTTGATCATTTGATCTACACCCAGGGCTTCTTGTCTAGTCTTTCATCTATCTACATCCTGGTTGAACTATGTTGCCCCTATGATTTCATGTAGGCAAGGTCGATCATTTGATACATCCCCAGGGAATCTTTTCCTTCATCGTGTGTCGCCATTGTCCCCTTTTCACTCTTATCCATCCTTGGCCTTTCATCCTTTTCAAACTATGTTTCCCCTGCGCTTGCACGTAGGCAAGGTCGGTCATTTGATCCACCCCTGGGGCCTTTGTCTTTGGTTTTGTCCTTGGTCAGTTCAGTTGTTATCCTCCATCATCTGTCTTCATCATCCTCTTTCCACTTTTATCCATTGTCTTTTCTTGAACTACGAGGGCTTCGCAGTTTCACATAGGCAAGGTTGATCTTTGATCAACCCTCAAGCCCCTAGGTCTGTAGGGTGTGTCAATCTTGTGCCTTGTGTCTTTTGTTTCATACCTTGTGTCGTCTTGTCAAGTATGTCCTTATATAGGTGGTTCTTCACAAATGGAATCCATTCATGTCACAAGATTTAATTGGTTTTAGAATCTCCTACATCATAATCAATCTTCTAGTTTAATATCCATCTATGGTCTCAATAGGATGTATCCTTCCTAATAGACATCATCAATCCCATCCATCCTTTCAATCCAATGGAAAAGGATGTTTTGAAATTGATTGCAATCTTTTGATACTTTTAGCTTTTATTTATCATTTGATCTCCCTATCATCACTTGTCAAGGCCGCCATGATCTATCATATTATGGGGTGTTTTGACCGGTTCACATAGGGTCATATCTTGATCTTCATTTTTTGTTGTCCTCTTAGTTGTCCCACATCGTACCCACCAAGATCCCTGAGTTCTTGTGTTACGCTGGGACATCCTTTTGTTCTTGTGGTTATCCCAATGCCTAGTCTGAGCAAATTCATCATGACTTTGGGGTGTTGGGATAGCCTTCTTGTTTGTTGTGTTTGTGTATGCATTAGACACTAATCTACCTTGGTTCCATGTACCATGGTACTTGGTGTCTTATGTTATAGAAAAAATCAGTGCTCTGAACATGGAAAATTGCATTAGGACTGCATTTCATTTTCTCTTCCATTGCATTACATATATCCTCCATCCCTTCTTCTTCCAACCCATGACTTCTGATTTTAGTTGTGCAAACATTGATTCCTTCCATTTTCCTTTCTCCTCAGGACTCATATGGTTCTTCACAAGTGCATTTTCACACCCATCATCTCCTTCACTTCCATCATTATGTGAGCCCTTATTTACATTCATGTTCACATTGCATTTCATTTACTTATTAGGATTTAGTTGAATTTCATCCCACATTTTAGGTTCACTAAGTTGCATTTCATCCCATGTGCATTATCATGTCATAATCATTTTTAAGTTGTTTAGATTAAATTTAATTGATTAGTCTACACATCTTAGATTCATTATTAATCCATTGCATTGGCATATTCCTCTTCGGTCATAATATTCACATATCCCACACATCGTCATCTGCATCACAAATTATTAGGTCCATATCATATAAAATCATAATTCATCCACCACATTTTGCATCATGAATGTTAAACATCATACATATCTTCCATATTTTCCACATAGGTGTAATCATAATTCATCCACCACATTCTACATCATGAATGTTAAACATCATACATATCATCCATATTATCCACATAGGCATAAACATAAATCATCATAACCATATCCAAAAACTACATCATAATGATCATACATAATAAAACCATGAACATACACATATGCATAAATAAAATCATCCATCACATAAACATCATAGAGTGTCAATAAGGGCTCTCCTATATCATATCAAAAATCAAAATAAAATTTCCATCACATAGTTCATAATAATGTCCATCATATACATCAAAATACATATCCATCATATGTCATCAAATAAAGAACGAGTACAAGGCTCTAAATCAACCTTGATCTCTATTGCTTTGTACTGTATCCCATCTTGCACTTGTCAAATATTGGGATCCTTTCCCTCTGATCTTCTAAACCATGAGCTGCCTGCATCCAATATTTGTGGTGACTCTGGCACTTGCCCTCTTTGTGGGGGAGTCTCTCTCAAGCTACTATATCCATGAGTATGTGTCTCAACTGACTAGGATGGGGCTAGAATTTGTGGCCTCACTCAGACGTAAGAAGGTACCCACTATCTTAGATCTGGCACTTCTATGAAATAGGCACACATATAGTAACTGGCCTCTCGCATATACTCATCCCGCTATGTAGCCTGCTATCTGGCCAAATTCTGCTCTACCCTATACCTGTCCTGAAATCCACATATGGATCTCCTCTTATGTGCCCATGCACCCTATGCTAACCATAGATGCTCCACCTTTTCTCCCATCTGGGACACCTAATCCATAGCTCAGTCCTTCTCCTCCTGCAAGGCCTATATTTGTGTATGTAATCCCTGCACCTCTTCCCCTATCTCGCCACCCTCACCCTGAGTTTCCTATGCCTACCTCTATGTTGCATCTCTCTCCCTCTATAGCCCATATTTGTGCCACTATTGCATCCCTCTCATCCTATAGGGCCTACACTTGTGTCTGTAAGGCCTCCCTCTCTATCTCCAACACCTATACCTAGGCCCTCATGGCCTCCTACCTCTCCTGCATTTGTCCCATGTCTCCCACTATTTGCTCTACTACCTCCACTCTATCACAGAGCTCATCTCTCTCTTGTCTCAGCTTTTTCCTCTCTCTAAATAGTCCCTCTACCTACCTCCTCAAATCCTCCATATCCCTCTCTGCCTCTGCCAGGGTCTCCATTGGCATCTGCTATGTCATTCCTCTAGACTCTCACTACCCCCTGCCTATAGTATCATCACCATTGCCTCTATTTTGTCTCGCTCCCATCTCACTGCCTCCCCTACCTCATGCTCCCTAGATACCTCTCCCTCCAAACAAGTCATCTCAACTCATAACTTGCTCACCTCCGCTCGTAGCTCATCCACCTTGGCTCGTAGGTTGTCCCTCTCTCTCTACATCTTTGCCTCATGTTGCAGCATCAACTCAGCTACCTCTTGGAAATCCCTCTCACCCTTTGCCCACAATCTAGCTCTCTCGGCTCATAGCATGCTCACCTTAGCCTCCAGTCTACACCTCACCACCTCTCTATCCCTCAGTCTCTGCTTGATGATATGTACTCTCACCTCGGCTCCTCTCAGCATCACAGATAGGTCCTCTGATCTTGATGATATCATGTCCAATGGGAAAATATTATGCACGTCCATATCCATTGCCTCTACCCTTGCCTCATCTCCCATATCCATCGTTGTTGCCTCCTCCCTCTCATCCATTGCCTTTGCCTCATATCTCTCCTCCTCTAGATTGATCTCCACCCGATCCCTCCTTCTCCTCCTCCTCCTACTCATCCTCCACTGACCTCCTGCCTCATCATCCCCCTATCCTCTCTCTTGTTGCACACCTGATCCGGCCACCTCTGCCACTCTCCTTTGTTGTCCTCCTACTCTATCAGCCTTCAACTCTCTCCTCTGTTGCCCACCTATTCAAGAGCCACCTTTGGCACTCTCCTTTGTTTTCCTCTTGCTCTACCTACCTCCAGCTCTCTCCTCTAATGTCCTCATTCTCTGCTTGCCTCCAACTCTCTCCTCTACGATCCTCCTGCTCTGCCTACCTCTAGCTCTCTCCTCAGTTGTCCCCTCTCTCTCCCTCTCCTCTATCCTACCAATCTCACCTCATCCTCTGGTCCAAATCCTAATGCCCCTATGATTGACTCCTCTGGTGTAATCCATTGGGTTCATTGATGGACAAACCACATAGCATATCTAATCATCACCCCTATGTCTACCATCCCTCTGGTCCTCCTTGAATAGGTCACTAGCTCTAGCTCTAGTGTCTCCCAATGCTCCCTCGCAAACTCTGGTGGAATCGGATCCCCCCATGGTCACTCTTGTGTAATCCATCTAAACCTCTCTACTCCACTCGAAATATCCTATGTCAACCCAAACTACCTAGTCACTCAGTCTGGCCTATGTGCCTCCACTATCTGTGGCTCCTTCCTGACTATATAGCATCGAGTCAAGAAGTGTCCTTTGTGTCTATCCTCATCCCTCCTCAACCTAGAAAAGTGTTGTGTCATATATGGCCTCCACACTATCTCCTCCTCCTTGACATCATCAAATAGCCTCCTCCACCCGTCTAGATCCCTATAGCCCTGATAATGCCATACCTAGCCATACTTTGCCCCATACCAGTATGCCACTAGTAGTGTCTCATCCTCTACTCCCATTGTCACCACATTTGGCCTAGACACACTAATCTTCTCCCACTCCCATACCTATAGCAGTGTCACATGTTTCACACTAAGTCCCTCTTGGCAACACACGATATGCATGTCCATGTATAGTTGTGCTAGTACATATGGACCCCATGCGAACTCCCCCTCTCCCCTCAACAATGTGTCAAATCACCTCCATGTTGCTCAAGCTGTAGAACTTTCCACTCCTATCTAGTATCAGTGTCTCATTGATTAGTCCACATAAGTATAGTGGCAACATTGGTACTCTCAACCCCGAACACCTGTCCACATCCAAACCTTTCTTCTTCATAGGCAGGACATCTCGCCTGAACAGGACCCATACAGTATGATCCAGTGCCTCCCCCTTCGATCTCATCGCACTCACTAGGCGACCAGCTATAGGAAGCCTCAGTATCTGCCACACATCCTCCAAGGTCATTGTCATCTCCCCTATCAGGAGATGGAAGGTCAAATTCGTTGAATCCTAGCACTTAATAATAGTTTTCAGCATCGCCCGATGCAATCTGATCGACGGATATCCTAACATATGTAATAGCCCCACCTAGGACAAGGCCTTATGGTCTACTCCAATCATCACTCATCTCATCACCTCCAATACCTTTGATCTCCTCTCCCACATCCGCAAACTATCGAAGTGTTGCAACCATATCACACACTGTGTCAGCCCTCTTATCATTTCCTTCATCTATTTCTCTTCCTCGTTTCCTAGTCCTAGGTTTTCTTCTCACTAGATTTTTCTTCTTCCCCATTTCTCGGCCCTAGGTTTTCTTCTCACTAGTTTTTTCTTCTTCCGCCTTTCTTCAGACAAAATTACCAAGTTGTCCCAATTTCATCTTATTTTCTATCCCTTTCTTTTTTTCGTTGTCCTTTTTTTTTCCCTCCTAGGCTAGCCCTTCAGGGGCAGGTCCGCCCCTTTGGGGGCACGACCGCCCCTTGGGGTAGGGCCACACCTTTGGGGGTGTGGCCACCCCTTGGGGTGGAGCTTCCCCTTGGGGTGAGGTCACCCCTTCAAGGGCATCACCGCCCCTTGGGATAGGGTCGCCCCTAAGAGGACGTGGCCGCTCCCATGGGTCTAGGGTCACCCCTAAGGCGTCGCAACCACCACCGTGTGGGCGATGTCACCCCCTGTGGGGGTGCAACCACCCTTGATGGGGCACAACCACCCCTAACAAGGTGGATCCACCCCCCATGGAGGCGCGTCCGCCCCTCCGTATGGGCATGACCGCTCTTCTTCAAGCGGGCAACCCTTTTTTTGCCCTCTTACCCTTGTTGGGCATATTTTCAAGTTTATTCACCCTTTTATTCCCTATTTTCTCTAATGCCACTAATAGGCATTCTTTCTTATTCGATGGTCATTTTGACCTCTACCCATTTTCCTAATCTACCCCTATCCCAAAACCCATGTTTTTAAATGGCATTAAAATTCAAAAATAAATCAAACAATGCTGAAAATCACAAAGGAGGTTTTGGGTCTAACTTGGTGTGGAACCGTGTGCTCATAGTAGAATCGCCGCACCTCATCCCCTCAGCGGATGATGTCATCATTGTAATCCTCTGGCATCTTTTCTCCTCCTCTCCTTCTTCTCTTTTATTCTCTCTCTCACTCAACTGCTAGTTGTGCAAATGAGGAATAGTAATTCTAAAATTACTATTTATAACTTTCCCCCCTTTTCTCCTTTTTTAAATAAAGGGTATTTTTTCCTTTATTTAACTAGCTTTTAATTCAATTAATCCTCCAACTTCCTGAGGCTGTAATTTGCACACTATGTGTCTATTTGACTCCATTCAAAAACTAATCTTCACGGTTTTTCGAGCTCTAGCCAACAACACCTTTCATTTCTTCATATTGAGAACTCACTCGGGGCCCTTTTTTCTTCCCCAATCGCCCTCTCGAAGGGGCATACCCTACCATGTTCATACGTTCCTCCTTCTAGATCATTTTCTCATGAGATTGGGGCATTTCCCTTCACTTCCATCTATTTTGGCAACTCACTCAACCTCTCCCATATTGGGGCATCGTTTTCTAGTCACTTCCTCTATAGAGTCATCTGTATTTAATTCTTCTTCGAAATAATGTTATTCTAATAATATTTCAAGGAGGGGAAAAATGTAGACATCCAAATTTGACCACTCCCATATGGTCAAAATCCTACAATTTATAGGGTTCACCCCGCAGTGCGACGGTAGTTGCAAAACCCTTTTGATACGGTGGTTTGATGTTCGAGTCTCACCGTGAAGCCTGGTGATGGTTTGGAAGGCTGCGAGTAAGAAGGTAGGCCAAGGATTAGCTGGTGGGACCGAAGGACTTTGGAGATGACCATTTGGCAACAAAGATGGGTAAAGGCATGATAGTACCAACGGTCAAAAGCAGCACTGGCTAGGGAGATGTGGAGAGGATGGCAGGGAAGATCTAGGAGTTTAGGGGAGGACGAGAAGCAGAGAAGTAAGAAGTACGAGAAGGAAGGAGGGGAAGCAAAGAATTACAAAGGAAGAAGAGGGGAGACAGAGTAAGGGAGGCCTGAGGAGAGAGACAATGGAGAAAAAAGGAGGCCCAAGGAGATGGGAGGAAGCAGAGAGATGGAGGAAGAGAGGCCCGAGGAGGAAGGAAGCAAAGGATGGAGGGGTGACGAAGGAAGGGAGACCCAGGGGAGGAAAAACAAAGTAGAGGTGAGAGGGGGGAAGAATGAAGGAGACAACTATAGGAGGAAAACCAAGGAGGTTTTAATACCTCGGCATGTACTTGGGGATGGGGTCCCCCATTGTGAACCCACTGGTTCATAGCTCCAATCAAAAGTGATTACTGATAAAAATAAAAATAAAATCCTACTATTTATTCATCCATCTCATCAATATTAATTAAATAACTTATTTAATTAATATTTACCCTTTTATCTAAGGTTTCTAAAGTATTTAATTTAATAGTTAAATAATTTGTTATTTCTTCTCTAAATTAAATAAATGTATCAATTTATCTAATTTAGTCATTTACCTTTTTGAATTTAAATCAATTTTAAATTCATTCTTTCTCTCTCCTTGTCACATCCTCCATAACCTTTCCTCTAATCTAGATTAATATAATTAATCCATGACTAAGATGTGCACATCCTTAATTAGGATTAATGTCACATCCTCCATATGTGGCCACTTGCCTCTAATACTATTTAATTTTCCTAATCACATGTTTGCACAACCTTAATCTAATCATTTACCTTTTCTGGTATGTCTTCTAAGTCAACCTTTCATAGGTACTTGTCTTATCAGGCATTGACCTCTTCCCCATGTGAATTTAAAATTCACATTTATTTATCCCATGCATTTCTCTTCCCCATAACCTCTCATAGGTCACATCAGTCGCATGGGACAAGGACCTCCTTTAGGAGGACCTTGTCTTATCCACTAGGTACTTCCAATCATGTGAATTTAAAATTCACATTTATTTCTCAAACAACCTCTCCCATCCCTATGGTGACAAGAGGGGACTTTCTAAAATTCCTCATTTGTCACCATTAGCCCCATATAGGGACAAGGACTTCCTTTTTTAGGAAATCCTCTCCTAATCCTGAGGTACTTGCAAGTACCTCCACCTCACATACCCTTTTTGACATCATTTTTCCTCTTCACACCTCACACTCCACATGGCAAGATGTGAGGACTTGTGAGTCTTCAAATCACCACATCCCTCCATCTTGTCCATGATGGCTAAATCCTAGCCATCCATTCTCCTTTAAATTGGAAGACTTGGTCTCAAATTAAGAATATTAGACAAACATTAGATCATTTTTATTCACTCTCATTAGTATTCTCAAGCATTCAAGCTAGGAAAATTAGCACTTAGCATTTGCATTCACTCATCCTCCATTATTGCAGCCATTGAAGCTTTTATTGCATCCACCTACCATCTTTGTCACAATACCCATTTGCATTATTTTATTTTTTGATCGGTAAAAGTTTATATTAGTTTTATTAATAGGAGAAAAATATTACAAAAGTATTACTTTTTTTAACCACGGGCTCAACCTTATGTGCACCTTCTATTACAGCAAAATTCCTTACAAAAAACCAACTCCTCACTAGATTTTCTTTTCTCACTATGATTCGAGTTGTTTATAGGAATCTTTAATCATGAAAAAGTTAGTCATTAATGGCATATTGCCTTCCAATTGCCTTCACAAAAATTCATCCCAGCCACTGTTCCCTGCACTTATGCAAGCTGGCTTCATCCTTCCAACCACCTCCTCTTCTTCACCTTGTGTAGTCATCAACTCTTTGTTGCCTCGCCTTTTAGATCCACCATTAACCATTTTCGCACCATGATTCCAAGTGTTCACCAACCAGGGAAAAAAATTCTTTGAACTCTTACAAAAAAGAAATATTTCACAGCAATTCACCTAGCCTTTACAAGCCTCCTTCCTCCACATCTCATTGACCGCTACTTCCTTGGAATTGGGTAGGAGATTATAGCTATCTCCTATCATTCAAATCCCTCCTGACGTTTGAGCAGATATTTCAGGTTCTCCCATGCCACCAGCCTATCCAACTTATAGACCTCCTTGTCAATTCTCCTACACCATCGAATGAAAGGGATAAGAACTTCTTCTGTCACCTCCTCCATATCCTCAATGCCCTCTGAGAGGTCAAATCCAACACCAGGCACCACCCATTCCAGAAAGGACTCTAAATTCCCCAACAACTCTGCAACGAATAGTTTCAGCATCACCCATTCTATCTCCTTTGCATCCTCTCCTAGCTCTAAGGCATAGGAAAAGATCATGGAGGCGATATCCACATTCAAATGCCCTCTATGCATTGATGTTAACAACTTCATTCCCAACATCTCCAACACTGCTTCAACTATCTCATCCTTTGGGAATTTCAACAATTGTTTTAACTGTTTCCATGACGGCAGCCCGAAGAAAGCTTTATGTTGTAGCATTGTCAAAAACCCCTGCATTTCCTCCATCACCACCTACCTCCTACACCGAAGAGAGCTTCATGAACAAGAAAACACATTGTTAAAAATAAATGTCCTCATCTATCATTAATATTGGCTTGTCATGCCAACCTGTTATCATCATTCTGGTACGCCTCAAAAATCTTAATCATATCTGTGACATAAGAGAAATCTTTAATCTGCCATAACATGACTTTTCATGTGCCACCAACATCACATCCTACCTTGCTCTTCCTGTGTGCCTAACATAATTTTTCCTATATCTAATAGAACCGCCATCATATCTCCAATGGGTAAGTTTTATCAATGCCCATTTATACCCCCGCAGGCCCACAACCCGACCAACCACCCACATTCTTAATATATGTACTTCTCTCTCTACAACTAAGCTGGTATAGAGTTTGAAAAAGAATCTATTATATCCTCCTCTAAGGAGGTTAGACCCCTAAAATCTTCAACTACCAAACCACCAACTTCATTTAAAGTTGTTGCACATTTGGATAATTTGTCTGCTTCTTTATTGCCTTCCCATCAAATGTGACCGACTTTAAAATTTTCAAAAGATTCTAGATTTATGGTGATTTCTTTTATAATATTTTGAAGATTCCACACTTTCATCCCTGCATCAACAATTTCCTGTACTATTATAAGAGAATCTCCTTCTAAATGTAACCTTCTGATTTCACATGATCTCGCTAATTGCACAGCTAGTAACGTTGCCTTAGCCTCTACCATATTATTTGATCCCGTTTCTAATTTCTTCACTGCAAGAGCAAAAACATTTCTTGTGTGATCCCTTAGAATAGCCCTAGCCCCTGAAATACCTGGGTTGTTCTTTGCAGTCCCATCAAAGTTTATTTTATGCCACCCATCCAAGGGTTTATTACAAATAATAGGCATCTCCTTTACCTTTCGAGAAAGGGAATCCATGGAAGTTGAGATATTTCTAATGCGGATACCTAGCCATGCTCTTTGCACCTTTCTATCATCATAAGAAAAGGGCCATCTCCAATTTTGAATATCCATTGCAGCAGCAGTCATTACTTCTTCTATGCTATGATCAATTCTATTGATCAGTCTTTCTATGGTTTCCTTTTTATCCAAGAAAATCCTCCTATTTCTTTCTTTCCAAATCTCCCAAATGACGAGAGAGGGTGTAATCATCCATATACAAGACAAAAGAGATTTAGTTTTAAAGTTTGGCCAACTCTCAAAAGCATCTATGATTGACCATTGCATTGGGCTTTGCCAACCAAGCTTGTGTCTAATATGGTCCCAACATTTCCCAACCATCCCGCATTGGATAAGAACATGATCAACTGATTCTTTAGCTTCACCACACATAACACATTTAGAAGGACCAGAAAAACCAATTCTCTTCCTCTTTTCCCCTATTAAGATTCTTCCTTTAACCACTAACCAAGTGAAAGTTCCAGCTTTTGGTAGACAATTTTTACTCCAACACAAGTCCTTTGCCCAAAACATTTCTCCATCAAGCGTGTCCAACATTTGATAACCAATTTTTACCGAATAACACCCATTTGTTGAACCACACCAAACTATCTTGTCTAAATTTTCAGTAATGGACACTCACTTGGATTGAAAGATCAATTTCATTTGTTGAACTTGTTGAATAGATAAACCCTTTTCGAGTACATCTTTCCAAACCCAAGAGGGTCCAATCGGCCCCTGTCGCACTATAAGATAGTCACGGACTTTGGAGCCCCATTTTTGAGTAAAGTGCAACTTAAGTGTTTGCAGCTCCAGATCATCCCCTAGATTAGGACGACCATTCCAAGAATCCTCCCAAAACCTTGCTTGCAAAACATTGCCAATTTTCCATGAAAGATGGCTAAGTATCATAGGCCGACAAGAAATAATGAAGTTCCATATGGTCAAGCCACTTGGTGGATTGTAAATTGTAATAATCCTATGATTCTCATCTAAATCTAGATATTTTTCTCTAAGGACTTTAACCCATAAAAAATCTGGATTAGCATACATATTCCATACCAATTTAGCACACCGGCACCACCTTTATCTTTAGGTCTACAAATTTTGTCCCAAACTAGTAGTGGAATCTTGTCCTCATCACTAGCACCATTCCAAAAGAACTTTCACATTTTCTTCCCAATTTCTGAAATTATCTTCCTTGGAATCTTTAGACACATCATAGAGTAAACCGGTATTGCCGAGATCACCGATTTAAGCATAAGAATTCTGCCAACAAAAGTAAGCCATTTACTTTTCCACCCATCCATTTGTTTCAAACATGCATCTATCAGATCTTTCCAAATGTCAGATTTGTTTGCTCCCCCAAAGAGAGGGATACCAAGGTATTTACTCGGGAGATTACCTGCTCGCATACCCAGAATCCTACAAATCTCTTTATGCTTTAGTAAAGGGGTGTTAAAGAAGAAGATTTCTGATTTTCGCCAGTTAATACATTGACCAGAAGCCACCCCATAGTCATTCAAAGTATCCTTCATTACCCATGCTTCTCGAAAGGATGTGTCACCCATTAAAAAGGTATAATCCACAAATTGTAAGTGAGAAATTGGAGCCAAACCTTCTGCCACTTTGATCCCTTTCCATTTGCCCAATCTGCATTTTTGTGCAATTAGCCTACCAAGGGCCTCAGTAAGAATAATAAAAAGGAAAGGTGAGATTGGATCTCCTTGCCTAATACCTTTAGACGACTCAAAGAAACCTTGTGGACTACCATTAACTAGTACTAAGAAATGAGGAGAACTGATACAGTTCTCAATCCATTTTAACCAAGTTCAACCAAAACCGAATTTCTCCAAGATCTTAAGTAGGAAACTTCTATTAACCTCATCGTAGGCACGCTTAATGTCTAATTTGACCATCATTTTTTCAACATTAGCCATACGGACTGTGTGAATAGTTTCATGAGCAACAATCACACCTTCAAAGATAGACCGATTCGAGCAAAATCCACTTTGTTCCAGAGAAATCACAGACCCCAAAACCTTTTTCAATCTATTGGAAATGACTTTAGAGATAATTTTATAAATAGTATTACACAAAGAAATAGGCCTGAAATCCTCAAAAGAATTACTAACGGATCTTTTCGGGACAAGAGTGATGAAGGTGTTATTTAAATCTTTTAGAATAAGGCCACTCTCCCTAGATTCTTCAACCACCGCACAGAGATTAGATGCAAAAAGATCCTAGAAATGCTGAAAGAAGACTATCAGAAACCCATTCGGCCCAGGAGCCTTATCTCCCCCCAGATCAAAAAGAGCTCTCTTCACCTCTTTTAAAGAAACTTTTTCCATCAACATTTTGTTTTTCCCTTCCAAGATACATTTTGGAATATTTTCCAAAATTTCAGAAGTTGGAATATCATTTCTAGGAGGGGCATTAAAAATTTCAGAGTAAAAACTCGCTGCTTCTTTATTTATTTGTGTAGGTTCATTCAATAGTTCACCTTTCGAATCTCTAATGGACAATACTTTATTAAAAGACCGATGAACCTTGACTGAGTTATGAAAAAAAATTGAATTCCTGTCACCTTCCTTCAACCAAGTTTCCCTTGACATTTACCTCTAAAAAACTTCTTCACAGGCTAAAGTTTCAGAGTACTCTTGATTGATTTTTTTTTCTAAAACAAAGTCCACTTCTTGCATACCATGCTCAATGATTCTCAAGTGCAAAGCATTTAAATCCTCCTCCAACTCAATTTTTTTATTAAAGATGTTCTTAAAGGATTCACGGTTCCAAACTTTTAACTGTTCTTTCAGAAATTGTAATTTCTTGACAAAAATGAAGGCTTTGCATCCCGTTCATCTGGGAGCATTATCCCACCATTTCTTTACCAAGTATTTGAAGCCTTCAGCCCTCAACCACATTTTTTCAAACTTAAAAGGACACCTGTCCGGTGTTGCTTCCTCTTCAATCCTTAAAATTATTGAGTAATGATCTGACCCAGTTATAGGAAAAATTTTTGCTTCACACAACCAGTTTTGTTCCGCCCAATCACCTGCTAGAAAAAACCTATCCAATTTTTCAGCAATATTTAGAAAACCTGCTCGTCGATTTGACCAAGTGAACTCACCTTTTTTGAAAGTTAGCTAAAGCATCCCATTTTTCATAACAAAATCTAAGAAGTCCTTTTGGCTACGCCCCGACCAACAAATTCCCCCAAATTTATCTGAGGGTCTCACGATCACATTAAAGTCTCCTCCAATTAGACACATGCTACATTCCTTTTCTCTTAAAACTTCCGTTAAATCATCCCACAATGTTTTCTTTTGGATCAGGTTGCATGGGCCATAAACATTTAAAAGCTCAAAACTTGTCCTCAAAAATTTTACCTCCACATGACACCATTGCCAGAACCTTTCCTATCTAATCACCTAATCATCCACAACCGACTCATTCCACATAATCCCAGGACCACCTGATGCACCTTCTACCCCAAATAAAGCACACTTCCACTGCCCAAAACATTTTGTGAAAAAAACAAATTCAGATTCTTTGATCTTCATTTCCTGTAGCATAACCAAACTAGGCCTTGTTTGATCAAGACATCTCTTGATCAGATGAATCTTGTTAGGGGCATTTCAGCCCCTGACATTCCATGAAAGGAACCTCATTTCTTCCGGGAAAAGGCATAACCTTTCCCCGATCTTAGTTTGCTTTGTCCAGCTGCATTGCCCGCTATTTCCAACCTCATTCTATTTGTTTTGGGTCCTTTTTTCCTTTTCTCCCCCAACTTAGCTTTTCTTATCGAAGCCAAAGAATGGTCAATGGCTCTCTTCTCAATAATTCCCAGATTATCATCCATGCCTAGAATATCATTCATCCCCATGTTGTCATTTGATTCATACATCGAGCTTGAATCCAATGTGTCACCTCCACTATCACAAACCCCTTCGAATGCATTCTCAAGATTTCTTATAGGTGATATGGGTATATCTTTAAAGAATGGCTCTTCTCCTAAAACACTGTGCTCTTCTACCTAAGAAGTAATCTTTAAGACTTCGACTTGTTCCTTGTGACCTAAAGGCTCCTGCAGCCCTAATTTAACTGGCTTATCTGCCCGATCTTGTGAGAATCCTCCCACTCTTGGAGAACCTTCCTTTGTAATAGTCCATCTAAGTTCTGGTAAAGCTTTTGGAATTGATAGGCTACTTATTACTAAAGGAGAGGCCTCACTTACTGGTTGTTCCAGCACTTCCCTTGGAGAGGCTTCTTGTCGAGATATAGCCATATGCCCACTACAAATAGCTTCCAAACCTTGCACATCCTCCAATTCAATCTCATTACAGAGCTCCACCATTCCATTAGATGTTTCCTTTCCTAGTTCATTTTGTTCAACACCTTGAATACATTTCTGAATGTGTTCCAAATCATTTCCATATTCCTTGTTCAATAAAGAATCAATCTCTTCCTGATGCACTTCACTTCCAAGGCCTTCATCCTCCCTAGCTACCCACTATTCATCAAACCTATGAGTATCCCAAATTTGGGAGTCTCCAGGCCCTTCCCCCCAACCAACTTTTGATAGCTCAATAATTACCTTCATTAAGCTATCATGCTCCAGACCTTTTCCTTTCTACAAAGGGTCCTGATGAGGATTGCAAATCTGTTTTCCATGGCAATTTGCACATTCAAATATTGAATCCTCAATTTCCAGTTTTTGACGCCACAAGCCACTCCCCGTTTTGAGCTCTAAAATTTCAAGCAGAGAGTGGATTCCCTGTCTTAGGATACAAATGTGAGGAAAAATATTAAGGTGTATTTTTCCACCACTTCCTCAGATTTCAAGAATGTTCCGAATTTATTGCCAATCATCCGTAAGGTTTCCTAACCCCAATATTTATATGGGAGGTTTCTCAGTCTAATCCACACTGAAACTTCCTCAACTATTGTTTCATTTGGATTGAAATTTGGCGTCCAATCCTTAATAAAAAAAACCAATCCCCTCCATCACAAAAAGGGCCGCTATTAATTATCCATTCCTTGTCCAGAGTTGATTTGCAGATTACAGGAAAAAACTATTTTCTAGGGATTTAAGTTCACAGTCGTGACCCCAATGACTATCACACCAGGCCCTAAGTTTAGAAAAAGTTGGCCATTTCCCACCCCATTTCAAGAAAAAGGCCCTAGCTTTTAACAAACTAACTGTGTCATTCCAATCTCTATTTTCTAAAAGCAAGGTTGTCATAGTTGCATAGGATATACTAGGTATTACCTTGCTAGGACCTACCTTCTCCACTTGCCTTTTAGGATGCTAGAACTTGTTCTCCAAATTTTTGAAATCCACTTTTTCGTGAAAGCACGAAGTTCTAGGGCTAGCTCCATTCTGCAAACAAGATCTTCCTTGGGACCCAACGTTAACTCCAGAAACTCTCTTGGCAATCTACTTGTCTGGAGCCTGCCAATCCCTATGTGAGTTATTCCAACGATCATTGTTGTGGACTTGAACATTTCTCCTATTGAAAGGCCACCGCAATTGTGGAACAACTCCATACTGCAAATCTTGATGTCTACAGAAACCCTGTCGGTGTCGTCGCTCCACCATTGCTCCGAAAAAAAAAGAATCACCTTACCTTGGTCTTGTTCTATACCCATTTGCATTATTACAATCCTCATCAACTCCTTTCCATTTTGCATCCACTTTTTCACGCATTTGCCAAAAAACGAGTACAATCAAGCATCATGAAAGGGTCAACCAACTCATGAATCCAAGCAAGGTATAATGTTTCATTTCTTTGTTGTTTTGTTTGGATTCAACTTAGGCTAATCTTAAGTGTTTGTTTGTGTTTTTCTCTTTTTCATTTCATTCTTGTTTTGCATTCTAGGCAGATAAAACACTTGCAAATAAGGTGATTCACCAAGTTCCTCCTCCACATATGTTCTTCCAATGTTCTTTAGTTTCTTTTCAATATCTCCCTAACGACACTTAAAATCTCTATGTCGTTCACCCCCACACTTAAAATAAAGTTCTTTGAATGGTTTTCTTTCAAATATCTCATCACTCTGGTGAGAGTTGTGACTCCATTTATGTTTGTGGTATGAATTACTATCCTTCACCTCGCTCTAGTAAGGTTTTATTTTCTTGATTCTACTCCATATACGGTTTTCTTTCTCTAGATTGTGACCCAACCTTCTGAAATCTCCCTCACACACTGTGTTGCCTTTGTCTAAATTTCTTGCTCAATTTCTCTTCCAGCTTCAAAGCCAACTAATATGCTTCTTCAACTAATGTCATTTTCACTAGCCTCAATTCTTCTTGAATGCTTGTTCTCGATCCATTGATATATCTTACAACCTTCTCTTTGCTTGCTTAATTCTTTTTGGTTCTAATTATAATTTTGTAGAATTCCTCTGTATATTCCTTCACTGTCAAGTCTTTTTGCCTCAAATTTTACAACCTTTTCAAAAATTCCTGTTCATAGTCGGCTGGTATGAATTGATTCTTCAACTTTGTCACCATTTTATCCCATTTTATAAGTCTTTCTTTGCCTCTCCTATTTCTATCTGATTGGACCTCTTTGCACCATAGTGCGGCATGGCCTTTCAACTTTTTTTTTGCAAACCTAACTCTTTCTAGATCTTCAATTTCTTCATATTCAAATTATTCTTCCCTTTCATTGATCGAATCAATCAATTCTTCAAGATTCAAATTTCCCACATAATTTTGAATTTCAACTCTACATCTTTTTCCAATCTTTGAGATTACTTTCAACATTTTCACTTGCTCAAATTCTTCTTCTTCTTCACCTAGGGCTTCTGCAATTAGATTCACTTGATTAGATTTTTCATCACTCTCAGCACTCTACCTAGGATTTATACTTCACCTTCTATCTTCTTCAACTGCATTGAGTTCAACTCACATCTCACACATCATTACCAACATTTCATCCATTCTTCTAGCAATATTTTCCATAGTTGTCATTCTCCTTTGTGGCATATCTAACCTCAAAATGGCGCAACTTCCTCAATTCAACAATCTAGCTATAGGGGTTTCAACTGCCTCACAATCAACAATCGGTTGAAAATGAATGCAGTCTACCTCAAATCATTGATCTTCTCACCACTAGGAATTCCTTTAGGATTTGAAAACTTGATCTGATACCACTTGGTGTAGTCACAATAGGAGGGTTCTAGAAGGAACAGTCCAGACCCTGCAGCAATGAGTTAACACAGTGGAAATAGCATAGACAAATTGAAACAAAATATGAATCTTCCTTGATGTATAATTCTTACATGCAACAGTGGCCACAAGGGAGAATATTCCTGGCTCATAGGCCTTTCCTTAGAGGCTTACAATATCACAAATCGCTAAAGGCCTTCTTACATGCCCCCGAAGGGTTACTACAAAAAGGCCAGAAACTAGAACTACTAATTATCTCTAATGATCACGAACTAAAAAATGGATGCTTCCTAAATGATTATAATGCTTATATATATGCTTCTTGAGCTCCCAAATAGGTCCACATTGGCCTCAAGGGTTAATAACCTAATGAAAGATCAATCATGAAGTTTGGCCATATGATAAGAAGAATTAACTTCACATGCACTTATGTAACTTGTAGATCTCCAAGATAGGTCCCAATGAACCCAAGTTTCTTGTATGATGTCTCAATAGGCTACGCACGATCTGGAATAGGTCCACACTAAGAAACTAAGACAGGTTGAGCCCAAATGCTCTGACTAGGAAAATACCATGAGATTTTGAGAGTGACAACTTTTGATGAACAAGTGTAAACAATCTGAAATCTAGATATGTGGTAGATATCCATGTGTAGATTCTATATCCTAAACCATGAGCTGACAAATTATAATGCAGTGAAATAAGGAATGAACTAGCGAAACTGCTACTAAATTCAATGCAAGAAAAGAACTTATTTTTTTGGTTGATGCAAGATTTCTCTACAACTAGGTATGCTCCTAGATATTTGAGAATTCAATGGTTATAGTTGAAGTTTTTGAGGAACGATATTCTACACATGATCATGCTTCTACTTGGAAAACCTATTGGTTTGGCTCATTAGACACTAGATAAGAAGGTAATCTCTTATGCCTAAGTTTGTATTGAAATTGATTTAAATAACCCTTTGCAAACTCAATGGAAATTAAATTAGGCACCTCTTCATGGATTCAACAACAGGATTATGAAGCTTTTCCATTTCATTGTCAAGTGTGTCATGAATATAGGCATTTACAAAGAAAATGCCTCAAACTTAAATCTTCTAGAATGCATACCAGTAATGCCTCTATCAAAGTGCCTCCTCATTCCCATCCTTCAAAGGATAAAGGTAAAGTCCCTATTTTAGATAAGGCATCTTATAAGGATGGTTTTACTCCTATCAAATTCCATAACAAAGGGAGAGGCCTAAAGAGATCCTTCAAGGATAGACAAATTGAAGATACTTTTAACCATTTTGAGGCTTTGGATGACCTTGATCAACTTATGGAGAATGAAGATAGGTATCTTTCTAGCATAAATATTTTGGGGATGGAATAGTTGGCTCTTGAAGTAGATGTTGGTTTCAATGGGGTTACAAATGATCAAATTGAGTCATAGATGGTTACAAACCAAATTCAGGATATCCCAAAGGTTCTAGCCCCTCTTGAGAACAATTAATTGGGTGTAGGGTTGGTCTTGGCCTTAATGGATTCATGGTTGGAAGTTTGGATCTAGGATTATGGAAAAGGTAGCAAGGTTGTTTTGACCTTGGGCTTGTAGAAAAAAAACATCAAAAATGGAGGTTCGAAGAAATCCTCCAAGTTGGGGAGGAGGAAAGATCAAGATAAAATTAAACCAATGGGGGACAATTTAGTGGAGTTAGGTTCCGTGAAGATTATTGACTCCCACTTTTCTAACTCTCCTAGATGATTTTTCTATCCTGGAATGTGAGGGCTTTGAGAAGAATCCCTAGACAAATGGTTGTTCAAGATTTAATTAAGGTGCATTTTCCCAATGTTGTTTTTATCTAGGAGTCTAAGTTGTCAATCAAAGGTATGCTCAGTGTGGCTTCTAAGGTGTAGTGGAGAGGTCATTTTGAGTGTGTTGGGGCCTAGGGTAGTGCTACTGGAATTTCTTATCTTTGGAACCTACATAGGATTTCTCCTCTTTTGTAGATCTCTGGTAGGATCTCTTTATCTATGGTTGTTTCTAGATTTGAATCTAATGAAATATTCTTGTGCACCAATGTTTATGCACCTAGTAATTTTCCTAGTAAGACTCGGTTATAGGCTCATTTCTGGTATGTAAGATCATTAGCCCCTTTTACCCTATGGATTCTGGTTAGGGACTTCAATGCTATCACTAGTTTGAAGGAAAATAAAGGAGTGGATATACTTGATCCATCTTCTTACCTTCTGAGAGATAATATTACATCTCTAAATTCGATAGATATAAAACTAGGGAATGGAACATTCACTTGGAGTAATAGGTGTGGAGAAGTTTTTGTATCAAAGATATTGGATAGGTTCATAGTCACTAGTTTTTGGACTAGAAACAATTGGACTACCAATTAAGAGATTCTGGAATGGAGAGGTTTAGATCACTGGCCCATCAAACTTTTTTCTAGAGGGAGTGATGCTTATAGGAACCCGACTTTGAGGTTCCAACTTATGTGTTTGTGGGAGACATCTCTACATGATGTTATGAGAGAATGGTGGGCTAAAGGTGTTCTTGAGAATGGTACTACTATGTATTTATTTTTTAAGAGGCTCCAACTTGTGAAATCCCAACTCAAGAAGTGGAACAGGAAGAGGTTTGGGAACATTTTTGGCCAAACCTACTATCCAATATCATTTGGACTCCATTACTAGACATAATAAGGATCACGAGATTATTGAGTACTCCCTTAGGGAAGAGGAAATTTCTACGAAGGAATTGGTTGAATGGGATCTATGGGAAAAGATATTTCAAAAAAAATAATCTAAGATTGATTGGCTTTAGGAGGGGGGCAGGAGTACAACCTTCTTCTTTAACTCGGTTAAATATAGAAGGCATGGGAATATAATCTCTTACCTCATGTCTTCTCAAGGTGATAATCTTACTTCTCTAAGGAACATCTCACAATAAGTTGTTCATTATTTTTCTAGTATTTACTTGGAGGACTCTCCTAGTGTTGTTGAGGAGGAGAATTTGATTTTGGAGTGTATTACCTCAATGGTGTCAAATGAGGTGAATGAGATGGTTACTAGTCCCATCCTTTTGGAGGAATTTTAGGAGACTATGTTCAAGATTAAGAAAGGGAAATATCCTTGGCCTAATGGTTTTCCAATAGAATCCTTTCAAAAAAATTGGAAAGTATCAAATTTGGCCTGCTGGATGTTGTTATGGAATCACAGGGTAGCAAGCAGATGTTATGGTCAATGAATACTAGCTCTATTTTTCTTATCCCTAAGAGGGAAGGTGTTGATTCTATAGATCTATTCAAACCAATTTCCCTATGTAATATGGTTTACAAGATCCTCTGTAAACTAATGGTAGAGCGGCTTAAGCAGTGGCTCAACAAAATTATTTCAAAAGAGTAGGGAGGCTTTGTGGACGGTAGGAAAATATTGGATGGGGTAGTTATTCTAGCAAAGAATATTTTTTCATCTAACTTTCTAAGGAGAAGTTTGTTCTCATCAAACTATACATGTTGAAACCCTATGATAGGGTGAAATGATCTTTTCTTTAGAAGGTGTTGCTAGGATCTTTTCTTTAGAAGGTGTTGCTAGGCTTTGGGTTTGGTGAAGATTGGGTGAATTGGGCGATGATTTATTTTAAGTCCATGTCTTATTCAATTTTGATCAATGGAAATCCTTCTACTCTATTTGGTGCTTCTAGGAGGCTCAGGTAGGGGGCTCCCTTGTCTCCTTATCTTTTCATTATCATGGCTAATGGATTGGGAAGAATATTGAAAGCTCAATTAAGGTGTAGGATTATTCGGAGTTAGAGCTAGGGAGATGGCTTGCCTCCTTAAACTCATTTATAGTTTGTGGATGAAACTTATTTATTGGGTGTTACTATTATTAGTGAGGCAAATAACTTCAAGCGAGCTCTAGATATCTATTTGGATTCTTCAAGATAAAATATCAATGAAGCAAAGTATTCCATCTTCTTTTTCAATACTCATCCCTATATCTAATCTAGAATTTCTTGGATCCTTAGGTTCCAGATTGAGTCTCTACCTTTTTCTTATTTAGGTATTTTGTTACCTTTTGGCCCACTACCAAGAGGCACCTACCAAGGTGTGTTGGACAAAATCCGTGATCATGTTAACCATTGGACCTTCAAATGGCTATCCTTTTCTAAAAGGATTTTGTTGTTAAAAGTGGTGGTTCAAGGCCTACCTATCTATATACCTGCATGGTGCAATTATCTCATGCTATCTTTGTTAGTGTTTCCAACTAATTGTCTAGTTTTTCCTAAAATTAGTCACTTCTTATGCTCAAAAACCCTAGTTTAGTGGCCAACGAATAGGAGATAGGTTTAATAATTTCTCCTCTACACTTCAGGCTCACCAAAACCAAGGTGGGTTCCCCTATAACATCATTCAACATATAACACTTTTTTGTAATGATGCCTTTGATAATTATAGGTTCTTCACACTAATATGGTAGAAGGTAACTTGATGTGATAAATCATCCTTGAGACCCTCTATATTTTCTAGGGTTCATTGCAGTGTGGTAATGGGCATAAAATAGTAAAATGTAGAAAAGTAAAGGTTTAGATTTTGATTTTATGATTGATTTTAGCTTCAAACTTTGTGAGTCTCCTTGACCAGTGCCTTATCCACAATAGATTCTAGGAATGAAATAAAATCCTGTAATAGACCAACTTTTTCTTCTTACAACCTCACTACCTTACAATGAGAAACCAACAAAATAACAATGTTATCACACAACTTACAAATCCACACTGCAACCACTTAATTACTGATGAATGAAATGAAAGAAAACATATTTTATTCCTTGAATAGAAACTAACAATTCAAACACCCATAACACAAAACATGATATGAGAAACAAACATAACCCTTGATCATATTGATTCAAAATGAAATGAGTACAATGATGGAGAGTACATAACATATTGATATTCAAACTTCAGATAATACAATTAGTATTCTAGTCGTTTATTGTTATTATAGAAAAAAACTTACAACATTCCTTCTCTAAGTTTCAAAGGACTTATCTATTCAACTTGGCTCTACACAAAGACTTACAAAAACTAAGAATCAAAACCCTCTAAATGACTACAAAACTTGCCTTTATAGTTTAGGCATAACTCAAAAACAACTAGCCACAAACCCTAACCTAGCTAGGGTTTACAGACGATTACAAAATATCTACCAAGATTGAAAAATCTAGCCAAGTCTAAAAAAGGTGGCCACCATCAATGCTCCTGACATCCATGTCAGGAAATCACCTCAAGGATCACGCAAATAGAGAAGAAAACCCCCATAAAATCTATAACAAACCATGGAAAAGATGGACCTCTAACAAGAATAAGGTGATAACACGCAAAAGGAGATGGGAACTACTCCACCTTAATGGGAGTAGTTATAAACAACTTTAAAGATCATTCTCACCCATAAAAAATCAAAACTATCTACTAGGAGAGTAGATACAACATTAATCACACCACAACAAAAACATGCCAAATCATGAATATTGTCAGGACATCAAGCCTAAAAGAAAAGATTTTTTGTGAATTAAATGGGCTATAAGGCCAAAAAAACCACCTCCATCAGACATCAGACCTTCATCATACATCATAACCGTTATCAGCATTGACATTGGGCTTCAAGGGTCAGGCATAACAGTTACTAATTGCAGAAGTACATCAAGTCAAAAACATACTCCTTGTCGAGCATTGGAGATTGGAGTGGAGGTCTACCACATATCATGAAGTGGTAAGAGGAAACAAGGAAATGTGAAGGTTGAAGTATGAAAATAGGAAAGACTTCGGAGCTCGGGGATGGGTGAGCATCTTACCACTTACAACGAAGCAGTAAAGTGTAAGGGGGAAGGGGAATTAAAGAAGAGACTCAATCCCTGAAAAGTCATCAGAGATCGGAGGTCATGGGAAAAAATGACCAGGATACCGAGGAAGAAAAGGGAAAAGAAACTTGGAAGAAATTTGAAGGGGAGAAATATTTTCAGAGGTCAAGTATCGAGAGGATGCCTTACCTCATTCCGCAAAACAGGTAAGGGGTAAATGGGAATCTTGATACCCGACACTCGAAAGGCCGACACTTAATCTCCCTTCAAAGAAAACTTCGGGGATCGAGGATCAAAAGGTTGACTTATCTCTTACTGGATAACGAAGGTAAGAGGTAAGAGGAAAATTCAAGGCCCGACCCCCAAAATATCAACACTTGGTTGATTTTTAGAAGGAAGGGATCAAGGAAAAGGATAAGGGTTAAGCCCGATGGGCGAAACCCAAAATAGTAGGGGAAAAATGGAAATAAAGGGAGAAGGGGAAGGAGATCGAGGGTGATGAAGAAGGGATGCAAGCAAGTAGAGAAGAGAAATCCCAAAACATTAAGAATTTCATAGCCAATTTTTGGAGTTTGCAAATGGAGCATTTATTGTAGGTTGGTAAGGGAGTAATGAAAATTACCAAAGACACACAAACATGACACACCATTAGGATTTCTCGGATTAGTTATATCTGATGAACATCACATTGGGGGAACTTGGCACAAACTAAAAATAGTGCCACCAAGCTTCATTAAGGAGTTGTATGATTTGTCTAAGAAATTATTATGGGTAGGAAACTTATCCTCCTCCAAGTGTAGTTTGGTTAAGTGGGAAAATATTTGTAGGCCCAAATAGATGGGGGGCCTAGAAATATGGTAAGCTAGCCTTACAGGTCAATCTTTGGTAGCCAAGCTCTACTAGAGGTGGTGCTCTAATCAAGATCAAGCTTGGGCTAGAATTATTTCTTCTAAGTACTTGAGAGGTGTTGCCATGAATGATGTGCTTAGGATGGTTTTGTTAGGTAAAGGTTCTCTAATTTGGGACACTCTTAAAGGGATCCAACTTGTTCAAGCAGGGCTTATTTTGGATCCATAACAAAGGCTTTCAAGCTCTCTTTTGGGTTGACTCTTGAGATGGTCCCCCCTGCCAATCTTGACTAGTTTTCCTCACCTTCAGAATCTTAGTCAGAACTTCACAGATGTTGGTTGGACCCATGTGGAGGATTTTAAAGAGTCAAAGAGTTTGGAGCAGGTGTGGGACTTTAAATGGAAGGACCCTCAAGCATGGTCACCAACTAGTTTCGAAGAGGACCTAAATGAGCTATCTCAGATTTTAGTTTGTCGTGTGTGTTTTTTGACGAGGGAAGATATTCTACCATGTGGAGCTTGGAGCCTCAAGGGGTCTACTCTACATGGCGAAGTGGCATCAAGAGTCAAATAGGTATAAATACGAGGGGGAGGAAGTCCCCTAGTGGAAACATGTTTGGAATAAGTTTTTGTGGCCCAAATGTAATTTCTTGCTTTGGTTAGCTACTCGAGATAGGTGTCTCACATGGGAAAACCTTCAAAAGAGGGGTTTTCAAGGCCCTTTCCTTTATATTCTCTATGGTAATAGTGAGGAATCTTCTCCTCATTTGTGGTTCCAATGCAATTATTTTGTCTATATGGCACCTTTGGTGGGAAATATAGAGATGGACATGCATACATGCTTCCTCTCTTGTTGAATTTTGGAGCACTTTGGGGCACCCTCCTACAAATATTTTCTCCTCTAAGTGGCTTGGGAGATAGGGCCCTCTTGTATTCTTTGATAGATTTTGTTGGAGAGGAACCATAGTATTTTCCAAGGTGTGGGTTTAGCGGGTCAACAAGTTTGGTAGAGGATTCTAAGGATGGTTCAGAAAACTATTTGGGCTAAGTGTGAAGTAGTTGCTCCTAAGGGAGGAGGCCTTCCACCAAGAAATTCCAATGTGATGGAATCTAGAGACCACCTCCTCTTGGAGTCCTAAAGATTAACATTGATGGCTCCTCTAGAGGTAATCCTAGTTTTTTTAGTGTTGAGGGAGTGGGTAAAGACACCTTTGGGGAGGCTCTCTTTCTCTTCTTGTACTTTCAGATGTATGAGACTAATAATTTTATGGAGGCCCTTTCTATCCTTATTGCACTGTAAAAAGAGTGTCCATTGGGGTGACGCAAGGTCATCTATGATTCAGACTCATAGATTCTGATTTCTATATTAAATAAGAAAAGTTTGGATGGTTTGTGTTGGCAGCTAGAGTCGATGGTGCAGTAGATTCATTGTCTGAGCAATTCTTTGGAATGGGTTTCCTTTGTCCATATCCCATGGGAGTTTAATAAGGTTGTGGATCTTTTGGTGAAATGGGCCTTTAAGTATAGGGGTAATTGGAGTGTTGAGGCTTGGGAGAATCTTGGACTATGGATTGTTCCCAAGAGTTATGGCCGTTTCTTAAGAAATACATTAAGCATCATTGAGTGGTGGTGCTTGTGGGTTTCGATGAATGGTTTTTTAAGTGGTGGTGATCTTGCTGCGTAGGGTGGGCTTGTTAGGCCCTATTGGTTTTGCTTTATTTATCGATTGTATTTCTTTCTTTTTTTATTTAATAAATTTTTGCCCCCTTTTTATTAAAAAAAATTGGACTTCTAATTCTTGTGAGTTGACACAACTCAAGATATTTATCCTCTCACAAAAATATATAAAATTAACTTTCACACTACCCATATTTTATAGAGTCTCTAATTAGTGGATAATTTTAATTAAATATTTTGCACTTTTGACTATATTTTTTAGATTAGTTTTGAGTTACTATCCAAACAATTCATTTTTTAATGTTTAGATTTCATTTCCCCTAACATTTAAATTGGGATTAACATATGTGTTTTGTGTGTGAAATATGTATTGTTTTATCAATATTTTAAAGAGGCAATAATGTTGAGAATCTTGAGAGACTTATGTTGAAGCATAGGGTGAGTATTGGATAAGGTGGAGTGGTATGATGTGCTTATAAGAATTATGGTTTTTGATATAGTTAAATATATGCATTTGTACTTGAACTTTTCATTTGTTGGATGGGACCATCATTCAAAAGGAACAACTATGATGTTAATTTTGTAAAAAGTGTACAATTTATCTTATTCAATTTGATGATCCAATATCCCTATTTAGTAGAGAGTACTCCATAGTTTGGGAAGATTGTTCTATAATTTTGGTGTTCTTTTATATGGAGTTCTATATTAATGAGGTATTTTATAATTCAAAACATTCCTTTAATATTATAATTTAAATAGGAATGAACAATAATTTATATATTAAATCTATGTTTTTCTCATTTTTTATCATCATGTTTTATATTTGTCTTAAGATTATTTTATTTTATGATTGTTTTTAAAATATTTTTTGTTTATGTAAAAATTATTTGTGTTGAATTTATTTTTCAAAGAAATAGTTTAGACATCTTATATTAAAGATTTATTATTTTTATAAAAATATGTAGCAAATAATTAGTTGGACATACTATACATATTACCACATAAATTTTGTGTTTTACATATTTATATAAAAAATTATATTAACAACCCATTTTTTCAATTAATAACATGTGACAACATACACTTTTTGTTTTACATGAATGAAAAAAAACTACTCTTGATTTTCACATATTTAAATTAAAATAGAAGTCTTTTTTAAATACTTTATTAAAAAATTATATAGATAATTTAGAATACTAATTTTTATATTATTTTATATTTTTTAGTATTGTTTTATTTAAAAATAATATTTTTAAGTCACTTTAAATAGATATGGTATTTCTTCATTTTATTATGATTATATTAAAATATTTTTGATAGAATTTACAAGAGAATTTTTTAATCAATGTTTTGCATCACACTTCATGATTCTTCATTAAGAAATTTTATTTTTTTAATTTTAATTGAGTGTGATCCAAAATATTGATATTCAATTTGTCACACATATTTTAGCAAAATCATATTTCTTACATTGATTCAAAACTTCTAATTGACCTAGTTGTGATTCACCTTTGGTCATATGAATAGGGACTTGGGAATGCAGGTCATATTTCTTGGATCAAATGGTCTTGGTCGTTTAAGGAAACACATTTTTTGTTCTACATAGAATGGACAATAAAAGTTTCATTGCTAAACACTTGCCAAAGGGAAGTAGTTTCATCAAGGAGTGTTAGAAAGTTGCGACTACTATCTTCAAAAATGAAGGTAGGCCTTTAATACATATACAAAGTTTCATTATATTCAAGGTAAATATTCAAAACTTTGTCAAACTTTAATAAAGGAAATGATCAATACAAGTATAGTGTTTTAATTTGGATGGTCTATAAGTGATATTTATGTTTTGAGTTTTAAAATGATATTAATTAATAAAATGTAGAACTTTTAATATAGTTTATTTTTATAATTGTTTTAATTTATTACGTCGAAGGCGTGTCCTATTTGAGAATAGGGGGCTAAGTTTTTCAATCGACGATGTGCATTGCTCGAGAGGGGAAGGAATACGGTTGAGCCGTGCATAGCTATCGATGATGATTAACTGTGAAAAACATAGAAATTTGGTTATAACGGAATGAATATTAAAAAAATTAATAAAATTAAAATATTATAATTAACAAAATTGCAGGATCTTGTGACATGAAAATAAGAATGCATTTAGTTTAACTGTCAAAATGTACCGATAATATAGTATAATATAATAAAAATATAATATAATATAATATAATATAATAATAATATAATATAATATAATATAGTATAATATAATATAATAATAATATAATATAGTATAATATAATAAAAATATAATATAATAATAATAAATATATAACAAAATTAATATAATATAACATAATAACATTAGTATAATAATAAAAAAATTATTTAATAATTTAATACTACAATTAATCATATTTTATTAATAATATAATATTAAGGATAAATATAATTTACTAAGTATAATATTTCAAAAATCATATAATAAGAATAATAATATTATAAGAATAAGAATAATAGAATATTATAATAGTAGAATAATATAATAGCAATATCAAAGTAATAATACAATATTATAAATAATATAATAATTTAAATATTAATAATATATTATTAATATTAATACCATTTGTAATCTCACCATATCATAACTCCCGATCAAAAATATTTACCCCTCTTAATAATAAAAAATTAGGATTGATTCCATGAACAGAAGACAGAGAGCATTAAGGTGGAAGCTAATATAGCGTTTCTTTGACATCAATCTTTGACCCAACACTGTTATACTTATAGTCATTCATTGGAAAGTTAGAATTATGCAAGAATAAGTGGCACTGAAACCACGTTGCCTTTGCCTACTTTGTTCTTGCATGGCTACGCTTCTAACCTTTCACGTCCGCTTTGTGGAATGTTATTGATATTTTAGGTTAAGATTTATGTGTTGCATACATTGAATCTTCCTTATATTTGAAGTCACAATAAGAGACAGAAGAGCTAAGTGAATTTTGGTAGCTGAAGCCAATTGTCAAGGCAATAACTTAGTCTCAACAGCTCCAAACATTATATCCTTAAAATACATAAAAAATTGAAACCAACAACAAATGGTAATCAAAGTTGTAATAACAAATCCCATGTAAACCTATAGATGCTGCTTGCTTTTGCACATTAAAATAAAATACATCTTGTTTGCGATGAGATTTTTTCTTTTCCACACTTTCACAGCATTGAAGAGAATGTGTTTGAAGAAAATTATACTCCAGATAATGTGCACTGTCATGGATAGTTTATCAAAGGACCTGGGCCTTCTGGGCTTCAGAGTTGGGACAATTTATTCAGCAGTTAGAAAATGTCTAATTTCTGTAGAGTTTCATCTCAGATTTAACATCTTAATATGTATTTTCCATTCGTAGAAATAGGATGTAAATTAGAATTGAAAATATATTGTAAATTCAAATCATTCAAGTATATAATAGTGATAAATCAGTTAAAGATGGAAATAAGAATAATCAAATAAGAGATGCAAACTATTACACAGGATATAGTGGAGAAACTTTTGTAGGAAAAAACTTCACATGCAAAGAGATGCAAAGCTTGCATTAATCCATCAAAATTCTTACATCAATAGAACTTATCCCTCTAAATTTTTGCAGCACTTTGTTACCTGTACAGCCTATAGAACAATTTATTTTCCTCCCACCCCAAGCTCTAATATATAGTCAAAAGTAACACAAAAAAATCATAAATAGTTTCAAATACTATGGAATAAAGCCATAAGCTAAGTAGTCTACGTACAAAAGATACCTCATGGCAATTGTTTAGGAATCACAAGCATCTTTCTAGAAGCTCCAAGATTTTTCACATAGACTTGGGTGTCCAACTTCACTATGAGACAAATACAAGATACCTCATGACAATTGTTTAGGAATCACAAGCATCTTTCTAGAAGCTCCTAGATTTTTCACATAGACTTGGGTGTCCAACTTTTCTAGGAGACAAATACAACCCATTAGAAGATAATATATCAACTCTTTATGTCCAAAAAGGATACCCACTTCTTACACATAGTTCAAAATACTTCATTACACCTTTGGCACTATCCTAGATGCTTCTTACACTACTATTAATAATGAGAGTATCTTCCACTTCATGCCAAGTGTCTAAAGGTGTTATCATTGACCAAATTAAGTGTTCCCACTTGATGTCACCTTCCAAAGAATATTTCAAATGTCCAGAAAATAATAATTAATTACAAAACATATTTTTTCTCATATAAAACATTGAAATCCCCTTCCATAAATCTTGAAGTCATATAAAATAATAACTCATTAATAAAATATTAAAATTAGAATACATAATCATAGAATTAGAAGATTAATATCACCAAGTCTAAGACCACTAGGTTTTTGAATCCAGAATTCGTTAATTAAATATCTAAGAATAAAAAGAGATTAGAAGAGGGGCATTTATTGATTCTTTTAGGGTTTGAACAAGTTGGCATTAAACACTTAAGAAGGGAATACAAGTCTTTTTCTGTGGGGTAAACATGAGTCGTCTATTTTCATCAAACGATATTGAGGTAGGGTAAAACTATCAAAAGATATTTTATATGAGGCCAAATTGAATAAACTCCCAAGTCTTCATTCAAGTTGATGGAGCCTCGTTGGTTTCAAGTCTGTTTTACTGACATAAATTTATCCACTATGGAAGTTTTGTTGAAGAAATTTCAAAGATTTCCAAAGCAACACAAAGCCATGATTTAGCCTTGACTAATTGCATAGTTTATGCTAAGCCTATTCCTCCACTTCTCAAACAAATTCTTTGGAGGAATAGACTTAGGAGAAAGATCAAACATCCTTGATTGAAAATATGCAACTGGCAAAGATTAATACATAGCTTTGTATTGCTAAGCAAATCTCTGAAATATCTTCAATGCAACCTGGTGGATATATTCATGTCAGCAAAGCATATTGAAAACCAGTCAGGCTCCATGCACTTGAGAGATATATTCAGTTTGATCTCACATAAAATATCTCTGCATAATTTTACTTCTCCTTTAAGTCATCTGATGAAAGTAGATAATACATGTTTAAAACATACACAATTGAATCTAAAAACTTTTCATAAACTATGGAAAGTTCATACCAACTATAACTCATATTTACTCAACAAAAGATCCACATTCCCTTCCAAAAGTTTAATGCCAGCTGCTCCAAACCCTGAAATAACCATCTATGCCTCTCTTCTAATCTCTTTTTACTCTCAACTACATAATAATCAACGAATTCTGAATCTAAAAGCATAGCGGACAACACATGCTGATTCTGAGATGAAACCATGAAGAAATTAGGCATTCTTCTAGCTGTTGTGACTAAATTAATTGTCCCAACTCTGAAGCCTGGAAGACCCAGATCCTCTGATAAACTGTGCACTATGTGCACATTATCTGGGGTATAATTTTCTTCAGCCAAAATCTCTGCAATGCTGTGAGAGCGTGGAGAAGAAAAGACTGAGCTTGAGTAATCTCATCGCAAACAAGATGCATTGAAAATTGTTTGACACAAATCTCTACTCCTGTGCGCCACCTCAGATCTATATCAAACCTACAGTAAAACAAAATTCACAAAAGGAAAACTAAGAACCATCTTACATAGTAAAACAGATTCTTTTTCATGAAGTTTAATGCTCTTTCCATAAGGTTATCCTTGTATCTGTGAATTCTAACTCACCCAGGGTACTAAGGAGATGGTACTAAGAAGAAATCTCCTGGATGAGCAAGGCAGAACATTAGCACCTCATTAGCTGCAGTTGATCCAGCAGCCAGCAGTATTTACTATCCTCTCAGAATCAAATTTCAATTTTCTTCCTCTCAATGCCTCCATGAAATTCGACATAGCCTGTAATGGCAATGCACAAAACACAAAAAAATTGCTCTGAAGTAAAGTATGAAGTGAACCTTCTACTGGCCTCCTGACCTTGTTTCTATTTAATGACAACTAGATTATAAATCAACCCATTAAAACTTCAAATCAAAACAATAAAATTTATGATAAATATTGTTTTCTAGTTTTCATTATGTTGAAATTTTGCATTAACATTTCAGATCACATTTTATGATCCATCATCAGAATAATAGAACTAGAAAAGAAAATAGATCGTAAAATTGATATAAAAACTTCAACCCAATTGAATTTAATCAACAAAAATATGATATCATTAAATCAAATTCATCCCATCTTTGAAATCTATTGTTAACTTTCAAAGATCTGCAAAACCCATCTGAAAAAACACAGAAGAATTGAGCTGTCGATCATATACTCCTCCTACCCACCAAAGTAGGGCGAACTTCCCCATGTAAACTGCAAATTGCACTCAAGCATTTTTCTTCACTTTCATTTTAACTGAAAGAAAACTCAAACCCCAAGCTATACTGAAATTCCTCAGACAAGGATACTTTATTTTTATCTGTAAGAAAGCTCAAACTCCCAAGTTATATTGAAATTTACCACACAAACGTCCCTTTAAATACTAAATTGGTTTCAGTAACTCAAAACCATGTGGGCATTAGGAAGCTTCCGAAGAACTTGCCCTGAGGAACATTCTACCAGGTGTCGATCCCTTACTGAGCAAGCAGATAAATAGACATATTACCATGTGAACTGTATGCAATTACCGTACAACATTTAATTATTGATTACATATTTGACTTCTCCTTTTAGGGAGAGAATATAGATGGACACTTAGCTTTTAAATAAAGAATAAATTGTATACAAAATTTCTAAAATCTCGTTTCTGTTAACAAAAAGGACACAAGCATGTTCTTTAATCCCTTCCCAATAGTATAGGCACATGTACTACTCATTAATCTATGATAAGACATTGTCCTCATCTAAACAGTATATAATCATGGTTGTACGCTGTTATCCGTTTCAAAGTTGAATAGAATTCCTGAATATTGGGTATTAAAACCGTCAAAGAAGTTTTAGATGTTCAAAAATTGGATTAGCTGTGTATAAAAAGTCGGACATGTCAACGAAAAATAAGAGTTCTATTCAAATTATTATGGGAGAGGATCCAATGGTGGATCGTGTTTCTATCGTCGGGATAGGAGTTGACAGTTTGACCTCACAATAATTTAATAATTTTTTTAATTTTTTTCAAACTATTTTTATAATGTGCAAAGATAAGTACATGTTAAATCAATTATGTGTTCAATCAATGATATAGTAATTACTTTCCACTTCTCAAATTTAGATGAATGAGAAAAGATATTTTTATTTGTATTTTATATCCACTAATACAAGAATAGTGATATGACATGTACAGAACCCATTTACATTTCATCCCTGGTTGACAAACTTCTTGTTCCACCATGTCCACCTATACCCTTGTTTCTGCAAATTTACCTTACAATAATTGAAAACCAACTCTCAAGCTCACCATGCAATACAATTTTACAAAATAAGGACTCATTATTTCGACCATAATTCACAATGCTATTTATTTCATCCATGCCAAATATTCAAACACAACACAATTTCAAATTTCACAAAACAGAATAATTAATATTGTCAACCCTATTTATAACCTCTCAAATCACATTGATACATACCATTCACCAAACAATTCATATCACTTCTACCATTAATTTCATGTATGCATTGCAAATTCCTTCCAATAACTCAAATTTGTCCACTTGCTCTCAAATGCCTATTTATACAAGTTTCCTATATTGTGTGTTGCATATTACCCTATTTTAGAATTCAAATTTCATAGTTTCAGTATCCAATACTTATTGGAGACTAATTTCAAATGCCTCTTGGAGCTTCCAAGGTATGTATATATTTAAAAGTTATTCTAAGATTACAAATGTATAAACTATTCAATGTATGTTTGTTATTCATACATTTCATGATTTTCTTCAAAAATATTTGCATACATACATATCATTCCATGTATCATCCTTAGTTTACAGTTGCTTTAAGAATGTTATATTTACTATGGCATTTAAACTAATGGTGTAAATTGTTCAATATATGTATATTATTCATACTTAATATGATTTTCTTTTAAAAAAATTGCATACATACATATCATTCCATGTATCATCTTTAGTTTACAGTTGCTTTAAGAATGTTATATTTACTATGGCATTTAAACTAATGGTATAAACTATTCAATATATGTATATTATTCATATGTATCATGATTTTCTTCATAAATATTTGCATACATACATATCATTCCACCTATCATCCTTAGTTTACAACTACTTTAAGAATGTTAAACTTACTATGGAATCTATGCTAATGGTATAAATTGTTTAAAATATATGTATAGTATTCATATGTATCATGATTTTCTTAAAAACATTTGCATACATATATATCATTCCACATGTCATCCTTAGTTTACAGTTGCTTTAAGAATCTTAAATTTACTATGGCATTTAAACTACTGATATACATTGTTCAATATATGTTTATTATTCATACGTATCATGATTTTCTTCTAAAACATTTGCATACATACATATCATTCCACCTATCATCCTTAGTTTACAATTGCTTTAAGAATATTAAATTTATTATGGCATTTAAACTAATGGTATAATTGAACTAAAATGTGATTTTCATACCATCTTTCATTATTGTTTTTTGAGTTCTAATTGTTGTTCAAATTACATTTTATTTCAGGTTACTATGGCATTTAAACTAATGGTATAATTGAATTAAAATATGATTTTCATATGATCCTTCATTATTGCTTTTTGAGTTCTAACTATTGTTCAAATCACAATAGATTTTAAATTATTCAATGTCATATATGAAACAATCCAGTATATGAAACTAGTTTATAAACAATTAAACCTTATTCATTTCAATCTTTTTATGGTTTCAATAGTCCATTATATGTATGTTTTCCATTTTTCTAAGTTGCAAACTGGACCCTCTACGTCATGGCATTTAAGATTTTGGCCGGTGTGTCCTCTATTGAGGTGGACCCCTCTCACAACATTTGGCCCTCTCACTTACTTTCAATATATATGTGTGTGTCTCTATCTTCTTATATGTTTCTTACAGTTTGCTCAATGCAGATGAAGAATAAAGCACAAGCTAGAACTAGGCTCAAGTTGTAAAGAGAGCATGGAAAACATTGCCTCCACATAAGAGAGGTGTAAGACTAGAAAAATGTGAAGAGGATGAAGTTATTCCAATTCGATGGTCAATCAACCCTATAATCCAAGTGAATGTGAATGTTACAACATAGAAGATTTTAGTGCAATGAGAATGGTCTACAAATGTTATAGAATCTTTCATGAGAGATATTGAAGACAATGGAATGTCTTAACGAAGGGGGAAATAATGAAGTGCGGACTTCCAACAACCACACAGATAAATTACTTGACTGGTGTTACTTCAATAAAGAGGAAAGGTCCCCCAATTGTTTTGAATGAAGACGAAGTGGAAAAGGTTGTTGAATGGTACAAGGAGATAGGTGTGGTTGGCCATGGATTGGAAATTGCCAATTTAAAGTTTGAAGTAGCACAAATATGCTAAACGAGGCCAAATCCATTCAAGAATGGAATTCTTGGTAAGTCTTGGTGTATAGGCTTCAAAAAATGACATTTTGATCTCACTTTGAGGACAACACAAGGATAATACATAAACTAGGCACTAAATTTGAGGCTAGCAATGGTTGTCACATTCTATGATACATTTTCAAAGGCCTATACAGCTAATCTGTATGGTCCATTGAAGATTTCAAACTGTCATAAGACTAGCATTCAAGCTAGAAGAAATGGTGAAATGTGAGTGCTTGCAAAGAGGGTTAGCATAAATGTTTCATGCATTATACCAAAGAGATGGGAGTGGATAAAAATTCTATGTGTAAATGTTGCTCGACAGAAAATACCTAGTTTCTATTTATTAAATGAGAAAAAAACATCTAAATAATTATATAGCTCATTGTAAACCAGGTGCATGTATGGCTACTCAACCCCATGCTTGGATGACAAAATACCTCTTTCTCAATTGAATACACCATTTTGTTGGTTTTGTACCTACGGGTGTGTCGACCACTAATAGACACCTATTGATATTTGATGGCCATGGCAGCCATGTTTCCTTCTCAACTATTAACAAAGCAAGGTCACTAGGCATTAACCTGCTAACCCTACCAACCCACACATCTAACAAGTTGTAGCCACTATATGTTAGCATCTTCGCATCATTCAAATCATATTTTAAGAAGGAAAGAGTAGTATGGATGGGTAAGTATCCCAATCTAGAGATTAAAAGGGTAGAGTTTGTAACACTTGGTAGCATTGCATTTCAAAAAACATTGATTGTTGATCATAAAATAGAGTTTTAGAAGGACAAGTGTTTTGCCTCTAAATTCAGATGCTTTAATAAAGGATAAGTGGCCAAGTGATACATTCTAATTTACCACCCTTGAGGAATCTTCAGTTACTTCAAATATTTTGAGTCTATCTAGTATTGTTGTGCCACAAATAGAGGTTGAAGGGACACATGGAAACCTTGTCGACAACATAGTTGGCCCATTGATAGAAGAAATTTATGGTCCAATAGAAACACCAATTTTTTGGACCAGCATACTCCAATAGGAACACTTAATTTGGAAAACTAGCATAGTCCATTAGGAACACTTGATTTGGATGCAGACATGTCACTTTCTCTACCTAGTGTAGCAGGCAATCCATCATGGTTGTTGGAGGGGGCTAAAAATCTGTGTATTGATTTGAATGTGGATGAAGAACAAATTCTATCAATGTCATATCCACCAAACACCATGGACCCATCTACCTTACTGCCATTTTTTTTTGATTATGGATAATGTGAACCTATTGAATTGGGAGGAGGCAAGGCTATTGATGAAACTTTTAGTGAGGTGTAGGTTGAAAATGAACAAGATTCCAAAGAGACATTGGGAGGCCAAATTAGTTCAAACATATCTCAATTCTTGAAATTACATGTTCATCTAGTCAAGGATAATTCCAGAAATCTAGAACACGGGATTCAACTCAACAAAAAATTCTAGATCCTCACCATATATGACCATAAAAATGATAATGGAGCAAGAGGAGAGTCAGAAGTAAATCCGGAAATTGAAAGATAGGAAGAGAGAACAAATCAAACAACAAAATATTGAAAGAATTGTGACAAGGGACCTAAAGGAGCAAATGAGAATTGAAAAATACCTTCAAAAACAAGTGGTTGATGTACAAAGAGATCAGCAAAGGAAAGAGAAGGATCAAATAAAGGACCAACAAAGGAATGAATGGGAAGCTGCTAAAAAAGAGGCGGGAAGGGAAAGGTGTCTGAGTAATCCTTTAAATCCCTTGCTAGAATAACATGCAATTTTTATGGACTTAGTTTTTATTCATTGCCCCTAATATTGTGCACTATTTCCTCACACAAGTATTAGCCAAACCCAATCAAGTTGCAGTTCTACATATTCAAAGATAGAAAACATGGATGAGGAGTTGGCTCGGAAAGGTTCAGAGACCAACAACGAATCAAGAAATTTTTTCCCCATCTAAATTTTATTTTCCAATTTTCTTTCCATAATAGGAATGCTATATTGCGAACACAACATGATAGAATGCATGCCAAAAAAAAAATTGTCAATGTTTTGAAGGTGTTTTATTTACATTGAAAGAACCAAGTTTTTTTTTAAATAAAAGGCTTGTGGCCAACATAATATATTAATATAATAAAGTAGGTTACAAAAAACATTTGTTCATGGCTAGATATATAATTTCCACCATTTCTTATGTAGTAAGCAATAATGATCCTGATATCACATCTTAAAAATTTGCATGTGGCTTAAGAAAAATTCAACTAGATGTATGTCAACTTACTATATGTTGACTTGGCAATAGACAAAATATCAGCTTGTTTGACACAAAAAAATAGTTGAATATGAGTTGGTTGTTGCCTATATGCTTATAAATGTACCTCTAACTATCAACATTTGAGAAAAAAGTATTTGATTCAAGCATTTTTCTATCAAGTATTTCCTACTGACAAACTCTCCACCTTATCTTCTTTGTTCATGATTTGTTGTGCTGGCGAAGTGGAATGATAGTTTGTTGTAATGTTCATATCTGGAATTTTTGGATGCGGCTTGCTCTATTGAACTTGTGTGTTTACTTTCTTAGCTTGTGACTCTACAGAAACCACAATCTCCTTTTGTTTTGATGTTTGTTTGCTGACACTATTTTCTTGATGACACTGGTGTGTAAGGAGAAATGACAGAGCATGATATTTAGCTTTGAAGTTCCTCTCCATGTCCTCCCCTACTTCATAATGATGATGAGCAAGCACTCTATATAAGTGGTTTAGTGTGTCATACTCCAATGATAATTTCATTGCAGCATAGATATTTCTAGAGCATGCCTTGTGGTGTAGGTAATGCCTAGGGAATATCCCACCCACATATGCTTCTCCTTTCAAAAAATTATACCTTTGTATGCTTTTGAGAAGAGCATTATCTTACAAGAAGACTTCCTGAATGACTGCATTTACAATTTTTAACATATCTTGGTAATTAGGATTCAAATCCAACACATTTGAAACAAAAATTGAGACCAAATCTGAAGGAAATATCAACCTTTGTGTTGATGGGTGTAGGATTTCATCTCCTAATAGGGTTTTCAATGATCTATACACAAGCAAGCAATCAGTTTTCAAAATATTTGACAATGTTTCTCTTTCCAAGCCTTTGGAGAAAGGCAACTCCCATTCTAGTATGGTAAAAGGAGCTATGTGATTTCTAGGCATGAACTCCATCATCTTAGTTTAGTGCAACTAATTTTTGCATAAAGTTGAATTTCCTTTGAGAAATTGGCAATCCATAATGATGATAAAATGCAGATAAAGTGGATGTAGATGAACAACAACACTAATTCCTTGAACGAGCACTCCCTCCTTGAGTGTGCTACCTCAGATGATAATATTTTCATGCTAGAAAATGGATATTAGCAGGCTTAGTAGAGATGTAAAGCACATACCCAAATTCGCATAGGCATATATTTATGAGCTGATATTATTGTAGACCTTTAGGATGCTTGATTTTTGAATGCACAAATAGGAAACTCCCACATAGAAATTTCCTAACTGCACAGCAAAGTATTCCATATAGAAGTTCTTCAGATACTTTCTTTACCATTCATGTACCAACCGCACCCAGGATGTCGAACATTTAAGAATTTTTTCTTGAATTTATTTGCAACCACCTTTCTCGAATGTATAACACAATATCGTAGCTTTTAATAGAACTAGATCTCAAATTTGTTACAAAAACATAGAAACTAAATGAAGTCTTCCACATGCATGAGTGTCCTAGACTGTGCTTGAATTTGCTTTCTTCATGATGTTAAATCCTCAGTCGCCATCAAATTGTGAAGTCTACCACATGCAAGAGTGCCTTAACCTGCGTTTGAATTACTTTGTTTGAAGATAGAGCCACATCTGCCACTAAGATCCTACATAGAGACGAAACTTGTTAACTAAAACACATACCTTTTCTACAATTGAAGAGACATTGATTGGGATGGATTACTTTGATAAACTTGATCCTTATCACATATAATCATGTGAGATATACATTTTTGATATTTCCACAGATTTTAAGCATGCCAACTATTCATTTGTTTTGCAGAATTAGCCTGTGTTGTACTGAATAATCTTGGATTAGATACAAAAACAAGGTTTCCCACATGTTTAAGTAACGACAATGAATAAATACATGGCATAAAAAGTATGAGTTGGCCTTTGTTGTACATTTGAAATGATGCCCTCTTTTAGAGTGAAACATGTGCAAATAACACAACCCAGATTATGGTGGCCCTATTAAAGTATGACTTAACCCCACATGATGATATCCTTAGCATGATAGTGACATCTTAGACCAAAAACATTGTCGCTATCTTTATTGAGTCTAAAGATATTGCATCATTTTAAAATATTTTCTTTTGATAATCAACTTTTTGGTATGGATAAAGTGTTATGTCATAAGCTATTAACATTTGTGAATGGTGTTTCTATACTTGCACAAACACAAAGAACAAATGCATGATTAGATCAAAATGAAAGATAGAAGCAACATTCCCCATGAAATTAGATTGAAACATCAAAATAGGGAAAGAAATGAAGAACAACAAAATGAAAGCAATTGAATCCTATTCTAATGAGCAAACTTTCAATCCCATGGGGGAATTGGTGTCATTTATGTGTAGAAAATGGCCCTTTCCCAACTCCTTGATGTGATTTGATGATCTTGGATGATGATTCTTGATTCCTTGGTGAAATTTTCCAATAACCTTGATAAAACTATGAAACTATAACGAAAATGGATGAAGTTGCAAACAAAATTGAGTATAGTAAGCTTGCATGAATTGTGGATGATCAATTCAATAGGATAAGCCCTATATTTATAGATTTGAAGAATGAAATAATAAGAAAAATGGATGAATGTGGGACAAAAGACCAACCAATGAGAGAAGGCCACTTGTCCACATGTTATTGGAGGAGGAATGAGCACATTTGGATGAATGTGCACATAAATAGGGTTAGGTGGATTTGAATTTGTTGAGATGACAAGTCTAGAGGGAATAAGAAATGGAGTAAATTCCACTTGGCTCAAGGCAAAGGACATGTAAGAGGCCTTCAATGCCTTGTTGGAAGTACTCATCCCTTTTGGAGGGATTTTTGAATTGGAAGAATATTCCACCAAAGATGCCCTTTTGAATGGAAAATGATGAATTAATAAATCAATTAAATTGATTTATTGGTGCAAGTTGCAAAATCTAGAGGATTAAAGTGACTAGGGTTAAATTTAATCATGATTTGATCAATTTAAGTAGAAATTAGGTGATTTGAGAATTTTCACTTAGATTTTAGGATTTAAACAAATCAAAGTTGAGAGGAATAATGATTTAGATTTGATTAAATAAAGATTGATTTATTTAATTAAAGAAGGCGGTGTTAGATTAAATCAAATAAAGATTAATTTATTTAATTTAAAGAGATGACTTTAGAGATTTAATTAAATAAAGTGAATTATTTAATTAAAAGAGAGACTAGAGGATTAATTAAACAAAATGGTTTATTTAATTAATGGAAGAGAATGACTTAATTAGATAAATTTGATTTATTTAATTAAGAGAGGAAATGCGATGAATTTAATCAAATAAATATTATTATTTAAATTAATTAGTAAAGGGGATGATTTAGGAAGAAATGATGTTAGTAAGATCGGGATCAAGTATGTAGGATCAACTATATATTTTTTGTGTCTACGTTTTTCCCCTCTTTGAAGCAATGCACATGTTGCATTGATTCAAAGAATAAGTTGTCAAGATCAAAATTCAAAAAAAAAAATGATTTTTTCAAATGCCCCACTGCTGCCCAAGCAACAAGGATTGCATTAGTATACTTCCCCCTCAAGAGATCAAGCAAAAATATTCAATTTTATGATCGAGATCACGATACAATGTGAGAGGAGTGGTTCTATTGATCAAAGGATGAAAGATAATTATTAAGAAAGATCAGATATTTGACATAGACAATTTTGATGATGTATAGACAGTCATCGGTCATGGGTAGCCTCGTGTATATTTTGATACAACAAACCGATTTTGGATAGAAATGTTAGTAAAGATAAAAGAATAAAAAGAAAAGAATGATGACAAGAGGATCCAACAAGTCCATGAAGCACTAAGACTTTATTAGATATGATAATGAATGATGATGATGATGATGTATTGCTTATCAGGAATTGGGATTTTAAAAGGGCCATTTACCTTATGTTTGATAAAACACATAGATACAATGCATCAACGTATAATGAACTAGGATGGCATTGTACCTAGTGCGATGGAATTTGACTCGACAAACAAATAGGAGTATCCTTGTTCACACCTGACATATGAAAACCTCACTAGGATGTACTTCAAATTATTTAACCATCTTTGACCAAAAAATAGAAAGGAAAGCCTTCCTATGTGGTCAACAAGACACCTAAAACACCCTCCATACATACCTAACAAAGCAAGTATTCGCCAAGGTTATATTGCAAGAACATCCAACAAGCACAACAGACAAAAGATAATGATCAATGCCCCATTCCTTTCTCTCTAAATTGTTCTAATTAGACATCATTGAGAGGTTCTTGGAATGAGTGTGATAAGATAAATCAAAGAAAATTTCAAGTGAACAAACAAGCCAATGTTCTTCATAACCCTAGCCAAGGGGATTTTTTTTTCTTAGGATAAGAATCCAAACTGATTTTGCTAAAATATAATTCCCATTGTAGGAAGGATGCATCCTAGGACATGTTAGTGGATGGTGGCAAGGTTTTTTTGTTTAGGATAAGTATCTAAAGTGTTTTTCCAATAGATAATGCCCATTGTAGGAAGGATACATCCTAAGACATGTTAGTGGATGATGGCAAGTTGATAGGTTGTTTGAAAAAGCCATTGATATAAGGTCGATTGACATGTTTGTGAATGATCAAGAGTTTGATTTTGCATATAAAATTTTGTTGTTTCGATTTTCATTTTGCATTTGAATTTTGTTTTTGTTGATTGTTGTGGTTGTTTCTGTTTGTTTTGTCAAAGGATGAAGGTGATGATTGATTTATTATGGATGAGATTATTGCGGGTGAAAGAGAAATGGGACAGATAGATTTTTTTTCAAATATTTGGATGTTTTTGGTATTTTTGAAATGTTTTGAGGTTGTTTTGGGATTTTTTTTTTAAATGTTTTACAAATGTTTTGATTTTCGGATTTTCCAATTTTTTTGGTTTTTTATGAGATTTTATGAATTTTTTTGGGTTTTTTGTCTTGGGGGCCGATCAAAGTTTAGCCTTGCCTACGTTTAAGCTCAAAGATGACATAGTTCAAATACCATGTTTTTTATATTTTTTGACTTTTTGACCTATTTTTGGATTTTTAATATGTTTTGAATTTTTTGGATTTTCGTATGATTTTGATGATTTGGATATGGATATGATATCAGTGCTCTATTTTGGGATTTTGTTGAAAATCAAGCTAGGTTTGATTTATTAGATTCATGGATTTATGATGATAACATCATTGAGGATACACAAAAACGCAGAGTGATCCCACAATACTGGTTTACAATTTTTGGGCAAACTGGACAAAAGTGATTTTTTTAACTAAATCTTCACTTTCAGGCTCCTATAGTGGCTAAACCGCGAGGAATTTGGAGATGATGCAAACTAGTGATTTGTGAAGTTTTGTCTATAGATTCTAAATATATTTTTTTCAAAACTTTTGGAATTGGATTGCACTTTTTTTTTCATCTCCTTTGAAAACTAGTTTTTATCAATAAATAACATTTTTAAGGAGTGATGCCCACCATATACACATAAATTTTTTTATAAGAAGGATAAAATTCTATTTTTTTCGAATTTAAATTTGTAAGTATGATATCTAACTAGTTCATTTGGTTTTATAGTGTTTCATTAAATAATTTTTCCTTAATCAAGTTTTGAAGTCAAACCAATTGCAATTCAGACATAGGCGGATTGTATACAACATAACTTTTTATTTATGTATCGAAATTCAATTTTATTTTTTTTAATGGATCAAGGACATCAATACCCAATCTGAACATATTTAAAAAAAATTGATAATCTTCTATTTTTACACATGTGTAGGACAAAGAGCTTGATTTTCGGTGAAAAACCTACATTCACAAGAAATAAAAAATAAATATAATAATCAAATTTAATTTAATTAAAATTATATTTTTTTGGAAGATTATAATAAGGAATACACACTTAAAAAAAAAAAAAAATTAAATGAATTCATCTGATCCCCCAAAAGGTAAATCAAAATTGTTTTCTATCAAAATTTTGATAGGTGTAAAGGAGACTTCGTTATAGGTATGGTTTAAAACTAGTGGGGTTCTATCCAAGGGGTATTGGTCTAAGGTGCTTTGATCAAATCCTCTTCAATTAGAATATTTTAAATAGAACTTTTCAAGGCGTAAATCTTTATATTTTCTAAAAATATGTGATTTCAGCAAAAATCAGGATCTCCTAGAAAATGTAAACCACCATTGTGGCAGCACCGTGCAAGGATAGTGTTAAGCAACATGAGGATTGGGAAGGATATCCTCAGATGATGATGGATTTATTGGATTTGATTGATCAAGATTTTGAAGCTTAGCTTGGAACAAAAAAAAATTGAATGATTTGATGTGACGTTGAAGTGCAAGTTAGATGTGACTAATATTGACTATTTGGATTGATGAAAGATAAAGCTTGATAAGGATCATCTTCTTGTCAAAATATGTCATGGGCTAGTGATTTATTTATTTTGCTCACAAATGCTTGACCAATTTGATTTCATATTTTCCAATTTTCGTATCACCACATAAGTTGAAGGATATAGATCAAGATTTATTCCCAAAGAAAGATGTAAATATTTTCCCCCAGTGTCCAGAAATGTTTGAAAGGCCATGTGTGGATGCTTAGGTAGGTGGATGGATGGATGGATATGGTACGCATGCAAAGGATTCCAAAAATTATCTTGTGACAAGATAAGGTGTTCGAATAGAGGATGCTCATTTGGATAATGCTTCAAGGCTCCAGATAATGTTGGGTAGGATAGGATCAATGAAAATGACCCATGTCAAGGTGTCTACCATAAGCAAGTGTAAAGTGTACACCAAACTTTGCAGATGGATGAAAATGGATTGGATAAATGATTCATGGATGAATGGATTTATTATGGATAAGATGGATGGAATGTTGGCTTTATTATCGATGGGATAAGATGCTTCCACCTGATCTGGCACACATAGATGCTCAATTCTACACATGATGTATGTTTTCCAGGTTTTCATCATGGTACATGTCCAAGTGCCACCATAGTGGTTTTCACTAGAGGATGATTTTTATTTTTACTATTTTCAATCCTTTTTTCTGAATTTTTTATTTTTTTTGTAAAATATTTAAGCTCATGTTGAGCCACCTAGTGGTGTCGATGTAGATGCTTTTGTCATAATGCTTTATCAATATCCTTCTTGAAGAAGATTCTTTTCCAAGATACATGTACTTGAATGCAACTTTTGAGAATTATGTTTTTCTTTGTTGATACCAGAGTTAACTCTATCTTTGTGCACACATCGCGATAGAGCGCCTTCTAAATCCTTATGATCAAAGGTCATTGCCAACACATGGTCAATATGAGAACTAGATATCATGCATGGAGGCATGGATGGTGGAGTGTTTTTAGGAATAAAAGATGGATTCGTTGATAGCTTGGAACCTTTGACTCTCCAAACATGGAAAGATAAGCAATAATGGGTGGATACGAAAGTGTGAATGAAATTAGGACCAACTGCTTGATATACTTTGTACATCACTTGAGAAACCTGATTTTTCCTTTGTGGACATCTTTAATGGATACTTTTTGATTTTTAATTTTTCCTTATAGTTTCTTTGACTAATGGAGTTTGATAAGGATAATTTTTCTTTGTATTCTTTGGTATCCACTTGTATTTGATTTGTCCTTCATACTTTTCTTCTTCTTTTTCTTTGATAATGGTTTATGTGCTTTGATTCAAATATTTATCTTGAAGTTGGTCCCAATTTGTGGATGGGGTGATGGGTGGATGAAGATTCGTGACATGGCTGGTTGTATTATTGGCATTGGTTTCATCATAATTATTTTTCATGCTCCCTATGTTGAAATTTTCTTGAGATGAAGTTGCCCCTAGTATGGTGGAAGTAGTAATTTTATGCTTTGATTCTACCTGTTTTGAGAGTTCTTGGTTAGTAAGCATTCTCTAATAAATGACTACTGCAGATGATGTTATTTCAATTTGTTGCTCTACTGAATCTAAAATATCATGTTTGGTCTGACCTATTTCTTTGAGTGGATAATGTTGGATATCTTCATACATGATGTCCTCAATCTGAATTTGGGATATATCTGATCCCAATGATGACAACTCAGTTTGACAGTAGGAATCAATAACCTGCTTTGTTTGTGTAATAATGTCAAGAGTAAAGGAATCTTGTTCTGAATGAAGATCATCTACATGTCCATCCAAAGAAAGCATCTCATGGGTAGATGGATGAGCATGTGCTACATGGATATGATCATTATTTGTGATATCTTGTATAGATAGGAGAGTGTCCATTACCTCATTGTAGTATCTTGGAGATACAAATTCTTGATCTTGAATGATTTTAGAATTGCTTTCAACATGATTTGAATCAAGTTCTTGACATGGGTCAGTTTCAAAGGATGGATTGCTTACAGAGGGTTCTTGGACCTCATCATTAGGCATGGGAGGTGGCCCAATATCCTCTTGATCTCTGAATGGATTTGGATCTAGTGTTGAGTTGAGGATTCCTTCACTATCAGTAACCATGAGGTCGAAGGATTCCAATATGTCTTGGAAAGGACCATTGCTAGACTTTGGTGAAAGATGTTGATCATGATTTGGAATAAATTCTTGAGATATACATCATCTAACTCATTAGGTGATGTAGAGACATTTTTAACATGATCATTGTTCAACGAATAGTGGATTATGTCAATAGGATCAAATAGTGTTAACACATCTTGAAATAGATTATTTCTAAATATTGTTGAAGGGTTTTGATCATGACTAAAAAAGGACTCTTGGTGTATGTTGATTTGATCGTCAGATGAGGTGGAAACATCTTCAAGGTGCTCATTGATGGATAGATCTTGATCACAGTTTTCAACAATTATGGAGGAGAGATTGTCACTGCTATCGCTAGTGGTTGAATCCCGATCATTGTTGTCCCTAATAGTTATTATCTTTTGATTGATCAATAAGGTCTTGCATGAGATTTTTGAGACAAATACAATGTGATGTTGTCTGTCCCTTTATTTTATGAAAATCACAAAGGTGCTTCTCATTATACCTTGGTTGTTTAACTCGAGGCTCTTGATAATTTTCATAAACAAGGATTTTAATGAGATTTTCTTTTATCAACCATTGCATCACTAATTCGATTGGTTCCCCAAGTGGTGTGTATTTTCATTTGTTACTTTGTGAGATTTGTACTTTAAATTAACCTTGTGGTGATTGATTTTGGAGATGTGGTGATTGATCTTCGAGATGTGGAGGTTGGGTTTGTTGTTGAGGTTGTTGATATCCAACTTCTTTACATCGAAGATAGTGTTCTTGATCTGGTTGGGGAAACAACCCAATGCTTTGATGACATGGTTCAACCAATGGAAGAGTTTATTGATTTTTTGGTGGAGATGTCTCTTGGTGATATGAATCTATTTTGGTAAGTGTAGCAATTTGATCCAACAAAATTTGATCTTGATTTGGATCTTGATACCCTTGATATAGTATATTTGGTTGTTGAGCAAGCATATTTGGAATATGTACTTGTGGTTTTTGCATGGGATCATGGACAAATTGATTCTAGACAATGTTTTGATTTGGGATGAAGTTTAGATTTGGCATTATAGGTTGACATTAAACATTGTTGTGGTTTGGAAACACATTGCTTGGATTTAAGTAACTTTCATTTTGCATGGTGTTACCTTGACTTGGATCGATGCATGGAGTTGTTAACATATTGTTTCGACTTTGAGCAACACTTGTATGATTCACAAACATATCTATCCCAAATTTTACCAAGTGTGGATTTGCAATGTTCATGTTTGGTAAATGTGTACTTGGTATAGCCACATTCGACATGTATGGATTTGATGGGATAATGTTGCTTTGTTGAAGACTCATGCATTGATAATTTGGTTGATAGATTTATAGGTTTTGACTTTGATTTAAATCTACCACAAGGAAAGGTGGTCCAAAATTTAGATTGGGAAAACTCACATTTGTTGTATCATTGAGTTTTGTAGGGGATAATGATCCCATGTACGAATTGTATAAATGTGAGTTTTGATAATCAATTGGCATTGCAAGGCTTAGATAGTTTGGTTGACTTGGATTACTTATGATGTATTAATCAAGCTTGTATTCCATGTTTTTCTTGTGTTTTGACCTTGTTGCTGAAGTGAACCTCTAAGGTGTTTAGGACCAATGATGAGATGAAAGATGAAAGGGTGAGTGATATGGGTGCTGGAACTTTTGAGAACTTTGGATCAATGTTAGACTAGAATTTTTGGATTTTGATTTGGATTTGGATAATGAAGAAATAGACCCCAAGATGTTGGATGTTATCTATGGGATAAACTTGTTCATAAGATGATAATTTAACTAATTTTATAGAGAAGGATGCATCTACACATAGCTTAGCCAAACAAGATGACTTTGATGTTGATTTGAAGTATTTTACCCAAAGTCTAGAATGAATGATTTTTCCAATGGTTCAAAAGTTGTTTGTGAGATGGAGATGATAAATTTTTGGATGGATGAAGTGTTTGATTTTGATCCTAAATAAACCTAAGAAGGACTTGTTTACTAGACCAATATATTGAAGAACATGTTTTTCCCTAAGAGTATTTCAAACCAAAATACCAATATTTGCATGGAAAACCATATGACCAAAAGATACCAAGCACATGTGTGGGGTTCAATTGTTCTTAACTTTTCTTAATGGGTTCTTTTTACCAAAAACAATCTTTTGATTAGATCTTCAAACTAAATGTCTAATGTCCTAACTTCTTCTCATCCCACAAAGTCCATTATGTAGAAATCAAGGAAAAAAATTCCTAATGTTGACTTTAGTAAGAAAAAATTGTGATATAAATCCAAATACTTAGAAGCCTCTAAGGATAAAATCCCTAGAGCAAGCAATAGCACTTGGATTTTTTCAAAAGTATATGCTCCTCCTAAAGGGTTTGAAATTTTGAGAATTTTGTGAATGTTTGTTTTCAAATATTTTGGATCCAAGCAAAGTGTTCCAATTCCAAGAATATGTACAATCCTAGGATGAAAAGACAATATTTTTTAGGTTCCCACTTGGATGAATCCAGCTACGCTTACTCTTAGCGGATGATTAGATGCTTAACCACACATTCTCCCCCTTACAATGCACTCACTTCTCAGGTTAGCCAAGCATCAACACCCATTAAACTCCCATGGCATACTTATCATCTCTACTAAAAGTTGTAAGAATGTGGGATGGCTTTAGAATGATCGTTCTTGCACCAACAAATAGATAAGGATTTTGGCCTTTCTAAACAAGGGGTTTTAATGTGAGCATTTTGTTCGTGGAGGACCATCCATGTAGCAAGAGACCATTGTTGCCCTTCTTGTCAGAATGATCCCCGTGATACTCAAACTTTCATTGAGTACCTACACTTATATACCGACTAGAAGTCACTTGGTCTTAGCATGTTACCAATTGGGTCGCTCCCTAGGGTGATTAATTTTTCCCACCAGACAAGCCCTCTATGGATAAACAAAAGCAAGAAATTACATTTGTAGTTCGATCAATCTTTGTTGAGAAAACAAAGAGAGAACACTTGCAATGCACTCCACTCACACTCACAAGATCTGTTCAATTTAGGCACCCGACTTTAAATGTGGAGGTAATCACTTATACAACTTAATAGCACAAAAAGAAATTTTGATTCTTAATATCTCTTATGAAGCATAAGAGAAGTGCATATGTCTCTTCTAAATGATATTACTTTGTGTAAAAGATTACAAAACAAAGAATACACATGTTCATTTTAATCCACACAACAATGATGTAAATTCTTTTTAAACACCAATTTTGAAGTGTGACATTTGTTTTTTCATTTGTTAAGTCCAAAAAAAAATCTAGTAAGTTTGTTTGTGGTTCTTTTTAATCCCTTTCTTTTGTTCTTTTTAAGTCGAAACAAAATTTATTGAATCCTAGAAAGCAAGAAGACAATAGATCCTTAGAAAAGGGATTAAAAATTCTCCCTAAAGTGTTTAAAAACACTTGATACAATGAGATTATGAAGTCATAAAGAACTCTTGGTCTTTTTTTTCCTTCTTTAACTTTTGATCAAGCCAACCTTTCTTGGCAGATTTTGACATTGTCTAATTTTGCCATTTTTGGTAATTTCGCATGCATAACTTTGAGAGTCCTGTTTTTTCCAAAAAAATTCCTAAAACTAAGATAGGATGACTTGCCAACTAACATTCTAAATTCAAAACAAGAGTTTCGAGTTATTAACAAAAACATTTTTTTTAAAACTAGAAAAAAACACTAAATTGCCATTTTGAGGGCCAAGATGAAAGTTTCAAGCCCTGACAAAGTGCCAAAATGACCACCAACCAACTCAAGGATTGTTGGGAATCCACATGCCACCTCATAACGAAACCGCCTATAAAATTTCAGCCCAAATGGACATCCGAGTCAAAACTTATGACCTTCAGAAGTCTTTGCATCACAAAAATTGGTTAATACTGTAAAAACAGAGGCCAAAAAATAGTTAGAAGTCAAAAACAGCCAAAGTGAAAAATGCACATTTTAAAAAATAATCTAAAATATAATTTTTACGCTACTCTAGTGATGCAATCTGCATATGCGATGCAATTTGAGGAAGTCAGCGATGCAATATAGCATCGCTGAGGACTGAGAGCGACAGTCTACAGAAAAATAGTGAACATGATTGCGGTGCAATTTTAGCCAGTGGTGTAGTTTGGATTTTGGAAGTCATAGTCAAAGTTAGAAATTCAAATTTTCTAGGTGGGAAGAATCCAACGACTCAGTTTAGAGTTTAGAAGCAACACAATATAGCACTGCTAGACTGATAGCGATGCAGTTTGGCATTGCTGGACTGATAGCAGCATAGTTTTCCTGTAGACAAAAAATTCAAAAAACCATAGAATTTTCAAAAAAATGTGATGAATTCCTCCAAATTTTCCCTCCTTCTAGTGCCAAAATGTGAATGGTTGTCTCTATACCTACACAAACACAAAGAACAAACACATGATTGGATCAAAATGCAAGATAGAAGCAACATTCCCCATGAAATTAGATGGAAACATCAAAATAGGAAAAGAAATGAAAAACAACATAATGAAAGCAATTGAATCCTATTCTAATGAGAAAACTTTCAATCCCATGGGGGAATTGGTGCCATTTATGTGTAGAAAATGACCCTTTCCCAACTCCTTGATGTGATTTGATGATCTTGGATGATGATTTTTCATTCCTTGATGCAATTTTCCAATAACCTTGATAAAACTATGAAACTATGATGAAAATGGATGAAGTTGAAAACAAAATTGAGTATAGTAAGCTTGCATGAATTATGGATGATCAATTCAATAGGAGAATCCCTATATTTATATATTTGAAGAATGGAAGAATAAGCAAAATGGATGAATGTGGGACAAAAGACCAACCAATGAGAGAACGCCACTTGTCCACTGTGATTGGAGGAGGAATGAGCATATTTGGATGAATCTACACATAAATATGGTTAGGCGGATTTGAATTTGTTGAGATGACAAGTTTAGAGGGAATAAGAAATGGAGTAAGTTCCACTTGGCTCAAGGAAAAGGACATGTAAGAGGCCTTCAATTCCTTGTTGGAAGTACTCATCCCTTTTAGAGGGATTTTTGAATTGGAAGAATATTCCACCAAAGATTCCCTTTTGAATGGAAATTGATGAATTAATAAATCAATTAAATTGATTTATTGGTGCAAGTTGCAAAATCTAGAGGATTGAAGTGATTAGGATTAAATTCAATCATGATTTGATCAATTTAAGTAGAAATTAGGTGATTTGACAATTTTGACTTAGATTTTAGTATTTAAATAAATCAAAGTTGAGAGGAATAATGATTTAGATTTAATTAAATAAAGATTGATTAATCTAATTAAAGAAGGTGGTGTTAGATTAAATCAAATAAATATTAATTTATTTAATTTAAAGAGAGACTAGAGGTTTAATTAAACAAAATGATTTATTTAATTAATGGAAGAGAATGACTTAATCAGATAAATTTGATTTATTTAATTAAGAGAGGAAATGTGATGAGTTTAATCAAATAAATATTATTTAATTAGTAAAGGGGATGATTTAAGAAGAAATGATGTTAGTAAGATCAAGATCAAGTGTGTAGGATCAACTGTATATTTTATGTGTCTATAACATTATCTCTAAATCACTTGTTGCTAATTTCCTTTTCAATAAAAATTTTTTATTTCATGTGCCAAATTGTCCATATTACTTGCATAGACCCTCTCAATTTGAGTTTGATCACACCCAATATTTTCCAGTTAGTTTTCCACCAGGTTACCCTCTCTATAAGTGTGTTTTATCTGCACAGATTTGAACTTACCCAACAATTTCCACACTCGATGCAACATATAACTAATTTGCCAACAAGAGATTTTATTTTCCTTACAAGCATTTACAATAATTAACGAATCTCCTTCAATTTCCATGTCTTTAAGCTTCAAATTGTAAGCTAGCTAGTTGCAAGCCATGAAGTAATGCTTGTGCTTCTGCCACATTATTTGTACCTTTTGGTAATTTTATAGACATTGCTTAAATTAGGAGGCCTTTGTGATCTCATATTACAATTCTCGCACCTGACAAACTTGGATTCCCACATGAAGCACCATCAAAATTTAACTTGAAATAACCTTCCATAGGTGGAGACCAATGAATTTGGCTTCTATCCACTTTATGGCATGGATTTTGATGTAGACTTCCCTTGAATGGAAGAACAAACTTGTTCCATTTCTTCCTTATCTTTTAGTCCCAATATGTAAACAATGAACCAATATGCTTAGTATTTAGAACATATGCATTTGATATCTATGTTATTGAAGATTCCATTTTTTCCAGAACTTGATCAATATTCATTTTTTCACTCCTAAAGATCCTTCTATTTTGTTCCCACCAAATGGTCCACAAGACTACAGAAGGAATCACTCTCCATATGCAAGCAAATAGTGCAGTTTTGAACATTACTGGCCAGCTTGAGAAAATGTCCCATAGACTCTTTGGCAGTGGATCATACTAGCTTAATTTTTCTTTAATAAATGACCAACAAAGAGAATCAAATTTGCAATGAACAAAAAGGTGATTTAATTCTTCACTTTCATTTTCACATAAAACATAATTAAATTGGGTTGAAATTCCAAGTTTGACAAGCCTGTCACTTGTCAAAATTCTTCTTTTGATGGCCAACTATGAAAAGAAACCAGCCTTTGGAAGTACTAAGGGGTCCCAACAAAATGACAAGGCTCTTTGTGGTTTGATTCTTTTGTCATGATTCATTATAGTTATATAACCCATTTTTACTGAGTAATTTCCAATTTTAGAAGTAGCCCATAGTAGCTTATCTTCCTTTCTTAACAAGAATACAATCCTCTGCTCTATATAACTTTTGAACTCCTCTTTCTATCCTTGTGAACAACCAATAATAGATACATCTTTCCACTTTACCTTCCCAGTACAATCATCTACACTGTCAAAATAATCACTTACTTTATCCCCCCCAACTTACTCTAAGTTGAGATTTGATATCATGCAAACTATTAAGGGAATTTAAAGGAGCATGTCCTCCCCATGAATCTTCCCAAAAAAATTCCCTCAAACCATCATGAATTTCCCAAGTAAGGTAGGGTAAGATTAGCTTTCTACAGGTAACCAGGAGATTCCACATTGTTGAACCCTATGGGGGATTTGAGACTATAAAAATTATTTATGGGTCCATATTATCTAAGTACTTGGCTTGCAACTTTGCACCATTTTGATTTTGACTTTACACACATATGCCACACTAAATTTTCCCCCAATGCCTAATTTAGAGTTGATAAGTTTTCTAATGAGATTAGAGAAATCTTCTTTTTGTTGTCAATGTTTCCCTTTCATAAAAAATCTCTAATTATCTTTTAAATTAATAAGATCACATATTTTGGTGCTTTTAACACTACCATGAATTAATTGGTAATGACAGAAATAAATGATTTTATCAATAATATTTTACCTGACAAAGACAACCATCTACCCTTCCAAGATGCTATTTTCTTTTGTATACTTTAATTAATGGTAGCCCAATAGGAAATTTTGTTTTCCTCTGAAAAGAATGTAATTCCAAGACACTTGCATGGTAATTTAGCTATTTGGAACCCAAGAATATTAACAATTCTCTTTTGTAGACTTGATTTAATGTGAAAAGTATAGATCTTTGACTTTTCTACATTAATTTGCTGACCTAAAGCACTTGAATATTTATCTAATACAAACTTAATTTGATTGGCCTCTTGAATTTGAGCTGAGCCAAACAATAATATATCATCCACAGACAAAGAATGAGTTACTAACAATTCAGTAAAAGGAATTGTAATACTTTTCCACACCTGTTGGGAATGAGATTGTTTGACTGTCCTGCTAAGGGCCTCAACTAAAATTATGAATAAAAAAGGCGATAAAGGATCACCTTGCCTCACTCCTTGAATGGAACTAAAAAATCCTGATGATGTGCCATTTATTAAAACTAAGAATTTGGATCCCTTTAGACAAGATAGGACCCATTTACACCATTTATTGGTAAAACCAAATTTACATAATATTTGCATCAAAAATGTCCAGTCCACTTTATCATAAGCTTTCATCATGTCAATTCAATGATAAAGGAAGGAATTTTTTGCAAGGAGATTGAGTGTAAAATGTCATGTGCCAGTAACACACCCTCTGTTGTCTCCCTACCTAGGATAAAACCAACTTGTTCTTCTAATATTATCTTTGGAATGAGGGGTACCAAACGAAGATAGATTGCTTTGGTGAAAATATTATAAACTGTGTTACAAAGAGAAATAGGCCTGAGTTCTTAGAAAGACTTAGGATCCTTTACCTTTTGGATTAATGCAATGTGTGTTATATTAAACTATTTGAACATGGAACAAGAGGTTCATGACTCCTCTAATTCCTTAAGTAGATCAATTCCTATTAAGTCCCAATATTTTTGAAAAAATAATGTTGTGAAACCATCTGGTCCTAGAGCCTTATCTTCTTTTAGAGAGAAAACAACATCCTTCACTTCATCCAAATGAAAAGGTTTATTGAGTTGCACATTGTCTTGTTCAGTGACCAAAGTGGGAATTGCTTGTAACATGTCATCTCTATCAGCCCCATACTAAACCGAGTGTTGTGTTGGTGTAGATAACAAATTGGAAAAGAATTTTACCGCTTCATTCTGAATGTCTTTTTCACTATTTAACCATTTTCCCAAGGAACTTTCCTAAATGTGAAACACTGCATTCTTAGCATTTTTAATATGAGTTGTCATATGGAAATATTTAGTATTCTTATCACATTCTTTAAGCCACAACTTACATGATTTTTAACGCCAATACACCTCCTCACGTGACACTAATTATTCCCAATATGCTTGTAAGTTTTTCTGAAGCTCAAAAGTCTATGGAGTTAACCCTTGACTTATAATCTGCTCATTCACCATGGCCAAGTCTTTTGAAACGATTTCCTTTTGATGAAAAATATTCTTGAGCACATGTATATTCCATTGTTTTATTTTATCTTTCAAAAACTTCATTTTGTTACAAAATTTGTACATAATGGAACCTAACTCATAGGATTTATACATCCACCATGTTCTCAATAATGGCAAGAAATCATTGTGTTTGAACCACATTGATTCAAATTTGAGAGAAGCATTCCACTTTTATGGTGAAGAAGGGGCTTCAAGGTTTAATGAAGTAGGGTAGTGATCACATCCAGACCATGGTAGTATTTCTAACATTTTAGCATACTTACCTACTACCCAGTTTGAAGAGGTTAAAAATCTGTCAAGTCGAACAACAATTTGCAAAAAATCTCATCTCTTATTCATCCATGTATACATTCCTTTTTCAGGTTGCACATCCACAAGTGCATTATCATGAATGAACTTATTAAATCCTCTCCTGACTTTTGAGGCAATATGATACCTCATGTATTTTCATGCTGGGATAATATTACATTGAAATCACCTGCAAGTATTATTTTTTCAACCCCTGATCATTCAAACAATTAATTCAAGCTCCTTCCATAGTTGTTTCTTGCTAGTTTTTTAATTTGGTGCATAGACATTAACCAACAAAAAGGATAGATCAAAATGAATAACACACACCAACTTCTAGTGTGGATTATTAGTAATGGATTCTATTTGAACTGATTGAATATTCCAGAGCATTAGCAATCCCCCAGATGTGGACTTGAGCAACCAAGTGATATGACTTCCAATTAGACCACTTGACAATTATACTTTCATAACTTTCCTTAGAAATATTTGTTTCTTGTAATAAAACAATATCAACCCTTGGCAAATTGATTTACAGTTTGACCTGGGCACGTTTTTTAGGGGCATTTAAGACCCTAACATTCCAAGAAATGATCTTCATATCAATTGAGGAGAGCACCCTACTCCCCTCAATATTTTCTTTATATTACCATCTAAGTTTAATTGTTCTCTTGAGGCTATCTCCTCCTATAATTTAACTGCATTTGACTTTCTTCGTCTCTTACCAAGTGATTTTATTGCAGAGAAAGCAATAGGTGTTTGACTAACAAATAAGTGATTTGAAAAATCAAAAGCAACACCATACATTCCATTAGACTCCTTAACTTCAGTGACATCACTCATTGGTACATGTTCATTACTTCCTTGTTTGACCTCTGCATTTGCTGTTGTAGAAACTCGAGAAATACTATCATGATTTTCTATCAAAAATCCCCCATCTTCCTTAGCTACTTCCTCTGTAAGTTCGTAAAAAAAATTTGATTCTACCATATTTTCCATACAATTAGCCCAAGTCTCTAGACTGTATTGATCGTCCATAGCATGCAAATCATGTAAGCCCAATCCATCCATGGGGTGTTTGCTATTGGAAGGTAAGATTGGATCAAAACTTGTTGGGATCAATTTTTGGCTAATATTAATAAGTAGCAGAGAAGTATCCCATATCAAATTTGAAACTATTCCATCTAATTGTTGCTTACTACTTATTGAAAGGCTTGGAATATATAAGGAAAGAGATCTTTCACAAGGAAAAAATTATAGATTTGTTTGCCAACCCTTGGGTAAATTCACAACAAACTTTAGAGCCTTATCATTTTGAAAGGGCCTAATATTCTTGAATGAAATCTAATTAGAATTGCAAATATAACTCCTCGAATTTTGATCGAATAGGATAGGTAAAAGATCATTTGATGCACTTGGTAATGATCTCGACTATGAAGAACATGATTTTGATACTATAGATTTTCCATTGCTAGTTATTTTATCATAAAAAGCCTCACCCGAAGTCTCATTAAAGACCACTAAATCAGATGCAATTTTTTGCTTAGTTAGAGCATTCACATTTATGAAGCCTTCTAGTAGGCTAGAAACAAATGAAGATGTGTTCCCTAAATTGTCATTGCTCTATACACAGTGATTTGAGGAATGACCTGAGAAGTGGCAAGATGTTCAAACATTTTTTGAATTCTCAATAAGGATTTCCTTCCTACAAGATCCATTCTTTGAATGTATTATAATTGATGAGGGAAATGCCTTCAAAATGTTTAACAAGATGCAAACCCTTATCGGCTTATCTGGATTTTTGAAAAAATCCATGTCATGACTGAAAAATACTCCCAAATTAGTAGAGATTGTTTCTACAATTCTTGGTTCCCTGTACTCAAGAGGAAGTGTGGGCAGTTGGATCCAAAAGGGGACATGTTGCATAACAATAGAAAAGGGATCAAAATTCAGAGCCCAAGCCTGAGTAAACAACCCAGATCCCTGAAAAAACCATGACTTATCACTGAGAATTAAATCTCTTTGTTGCTTGGTGGAAAAAAAACACAATAAAAAACCCATTTCCCTGATCTATGTAGAAAACCTGATTAGCCCCATCCCAATCACAAAAGAGAAGATATTTTAGAGTTTAGGTAAGAAATTCCAAATTTTGCAAATTAATGCATGATCTTTGAGATCCAGTGTTTGTGCAGCTAAAATTCATCAAGAAAAGAAATGTGAACTATATCCTTAGATTCAGGGTCTTCCCTAGGAGATTGAGATGGGAATCCTTTACGAATCCATTTCTTACCTAATTTTTTCTTATCTACTATTTGTTGCACACTTTGCTTGTGTAGAACATTGTTTGAAAATTGGGTAATCAAACATATATCAGCTAGAGATAAAGATTGTACCTTATTACAACACACATTCCCAAGTTACAAATGGAGAACCCCATAGCAATCCTCGTGACTCCAAGATATATTATTCGGATACGTAGCAGGAATATTTTCCATAGAAACAAAATTCCCAAAAAGAGAATTGGGCCTAGAAAGAGGCTTTATCTTATTCCAACTTGAATTCCTCGTTTGTATATACAGAACCCGATAGCAATCTTTGTGATTTCAGACAATGTTATTGGGAAAAGTAGCAGGTGTATCCACCTTAAAACAATAATATTCCTTGACGAGCTCTGATCCAATGCAACCCTCATTGGAGTGAAGATGAGTTGGTACCTTCGGTTTGATGGAAGCTTCAGTTGTGATTAGGATATTATTCGAAAAGGATGTAGGTAAGTTCCGATTAGAAACCACATCTTCCCAAGATCGAGAATCTCCATCAGACTGAGAATTAGAAGGGAAAATATCAAATGGAGTCTTCTTTGCCCGATTAAGGGTTTTACTATAATGGTTAATGGGATGATTTTTTCCATTAGGATGCTTAGTTCAAGGGTTTCCCAATGCCTTAGGTGCTGATCTATGAAATGGTGCATCCAACAAGGCCAAAGGAGCACTTCTGCAATGTCGATTTGCACCATGAAGAGTCAAGGAGCTTCCAGAACAGTAATTTTTTTTGAAAAATTACTATTTCCCAAGACCTCATTGCTCTGATTCATGTGGTCCATTTTTCCTCCTTCCCCAAGGTCTTAAAAATTTCCAACAACCAAGTTCTACTGTCAAATACTATTATTTTATGTGAGTAATTGATATAATTTTTACTATACTAATATATTCATCTTTTTTGTTTCCCTACAATGGAAAACCACCTAAACATAGCCTATTTTTGCAATAAGTTAATGTACCTGAGTTTATGTTATCAACAGTAAACGTCTCATATAAAATGAAACAAGAAATGCATGTTATCCTATGTATCATTTCCCCAATTCTATGATCATGTATATTTATTGAAACTAGCAATGCATGTTATACTATCATATCCCTAATTATAGCCCTTACCATATTTCACCCTTTACATTCACATTAAGGATATATCTCACTATGCATGGCATACAACCCTTAATTGATCATGGTATATGTATGCATGGTATACAACCCTTAACTGATAATAGAATATATATCATACGCATATATACATATGTGTGTGTGTATTCCATCATCAGTTAAGGGTTGTATTCCATGCATATATATACATAATGTGAACATAAAGGGTTAGATATGGTAAGAATTAGAATTATGGATATGATAGTATAACATATATATATATATATATATATATGAAACAACAAGGCTATATGTAAAATATAAAATGAACAAGGTTATATGTAAAATGAAACAACAAGGCTATATAAAAATGAAACAAGCAATGCATGTTATACTATCATATCCTCAATTCTAACTCTTACCTACCTTTAGGGATTATATATAACTTGAAATAAAATTATACTATAAATATTTGTAACCCTTTTTGAAACTAATATAGTTGTAAAAGCTTGTATATAAATTGAAACAACATATTCATACATGTAAGAGTCACTGCAATTGAAGAACAAATAAACCATAGATCTAATTCACTTCAATATAAATGAGTAAGGATATATGTAAAATTAAATAACAAGTTTATATGAAAATGAAACAAGCAATGCATGTTATACTAGCATATCCCCAATTCTAACTCTTACCATATTTAACCCTTTACATTCACATTAACGATATATCCCACTATGCATGGCATACAACCCTTATTTGATCATGGAATATACACACACACACACACACACACACATGTATGTATGCATGTATGTATGTATGTATGTTTGTGTATAATTCTATATATGTGTGTATGTATCAGTTTAGGGGTTAATTGAAACAACATTATAATATGTAAGTCACTATAATTGAAGAATAAACCATACATCTAATTCATTTGAATATATAAGTGAACAAGGCTATATGAAACAACAATTTATATATCTCTGTCAGATATATACCTATCTCTACAATATAGATATATAGCATTTGAGGGTATCATATACTCAACTATTAAGGGTTTCATGCACCTATCTTTTGTTCACGTGTGTGTATATATATACATATATATACTATTTAAGGGTTTCATGTAAGACCCCTTTGTTTTGCTCTTTTGATCGAACTGTGTTATGTTTGTGCTTTGGCTTGGAACTCAGTTGCTATTTGATCGTTATCTGTAAGTGATGCGAATGTTATATTTTGGTGTGATGGTATTTGATCCTGATGTTATCATTATGTCATGCTTTGGATTAGCATAGTGGATAATTGAATTAATGATGTTTATGCTTTTGATCATATTAATGATGTTAGATTCGTTAGTTAGTAATACTGTATTGGTGAAGGGGATGAGATTGCATCACTCGCTTGCAAGTGCCCTGCGATTTTGAGATTTCTTCTTCACGGTGTGTATTTTATGTTGTTCATATTATATGTTGTTGTTTTCTTGATTTATAGGTTGATAGGTACAAGACATCGACTCCACCCGGTTTCATAGGTTGGAGCGTGTTCAATGCCCAACGATATTCGATTGGGAGATAGTAGCTAGGTTTTTCGTGCCAAGTCGTCACCCTAGTCCTAGTATGTCGTCGGGTGTTGTCAAGTTGTGTGCTTTGAATATTGTGCCCTCTCTTCGTTATTTAATTGCAAGTTAAATTGGGAAATTGAATGGCTTAAGGCATTTAAGTTGTTGATTAAATTAATCTAGTTATAATATGGGAAATGTTATTTAAAGTTATTAATTAATTTAATTTAATTAATAAAATAATTTAATCGTGGATTAGATTTATTTATTAATTAATTAAACTAATTGTGTTGAAATTGGACAACTTCATTTTGAAATTTATGAAATTTATTATGTGAAATTGAAAATTAAGAAAATGAATTAAAAGTCAAATTAGAAAGTTTGAATTCAAAATTGAAAAAATGAGATATTATGCATTTTCTATTTTGGAGAATTGATGAGGGTGGTTGCACTGATATTTTTTGGAGAGAATTTTGGAATTTCTTTATTATTGAATTTTTCTTCTCAAATTTGGATCATGAAAATTTTGAAGGGATTGAATTGGAAGGAGGAAAGATTTTTCAATTTTGTGGGTGTTGGATTTAATTTGTGAAAATTTGTGGAGCTGAAGTTGGAAGCAAGGTTGGAAGCTAGACACCATTTCTGGATTCCCTCAAGCTTAAAAAATCAGGTTAATTAAATAGTTTCATTTCAAAAACTTTTATAGTTTGAATATGTTGTTGGAAACCATTTAGATTTTGTTTGTGGATTGCATATAGAAAACCCATGTTGAAATCTGAGTTTGTTTGAAAAAAATCCCTCCTTAGAAATTTATTTCTTCAAAAAAATCAATGGGGTTTTGACTGAAAATGTCTTTTAAATTATTTCTTCAATTAATTATATGGATTCCATGTGGATATATATAAATATATATATATATATATATATATATATATATGCATATATACATATATATACATATGTATATAAACATATATACATATATATATATATATATATATATATATATATATATATATATATATATTTATTTTATAATGTTTGGTTGGGGAATAATAAAAAAACCCTGCTTTTTATGTTTTGTAAAATCCGGATAAAAAAATCTGCAGGTTTTTTTTATGAAAAAAAAAAATGTTTGTTTTAAAAAAATTTAAATCAAATTTTAGGGAGGGGCTAGGGCTCGACCCACAGCCGCCCCCATGGGAGGCGCTGTGGGGAGCTACACTAGCCACCCCCGCCATCACCCCTACGATGGCTTGGCACTGCCGCCACCACAGGGTGGTCGGCTGTGCTAAGCACAACTGAGCCACCCCTGTGGGCGACGGCGGTGCACAGCCGCCGGTCACCACCTAGCCTAGCCTCTGCCCCGCCCTATTCAACAGCATTTTCGCCTGCATATTCTGCGACCATCGCCCACCAAATCCATCGCCCACTGTCATAAATCCGCCAGACCTAATCCTTATGCGACACGCGGCCCGAGAAAGGGGTTGTGGTCGTTTCTTTTTAAGTGTTTTTTTTAATATATATATAAAAATAATAATGAATATATATTTTATATTTAAATATTATAATTTCATAATATTTAACTATTAAATTATATTAAATAAAAATAAACTATAATAATGTTAAATTATATTTTGTAATATTAAAAATATTTTAAATAATATTTGACATTATAAATTATAATATCAATACATTATGATATGTATTCTAATAAAGTATACGGTTATCGTTGTGGGCTTAAATTTATTATGTATAGGAAAATGGTGTTATAAATTGATGTATGATTGTAATTTAATGGAGGAACGAAAATATTGTATTGGGGATCAAGTCATTGATATTATTTTAAATAATAGATATTTGATGGAATAATATAGTTATTTTAAATAATGTGGAGATTATATGATGTTAGATTGTTTTGAAAATGATTATACCTAGTAGAGGAAACATTGATTTATTTTAAAATGCTATTTCCTGAATGGATGAAATAAATGTTTATTTTATAAATATTGAAATGATTAGAGAATCAAATATTGAGTTTTAATTTCTCTCTTGTCTGAAAAGACGTATTTTAAATTTTTTTATATAGATGCAATAAATTATTGAATGTTAATTCAGGGAATAGATTTAATATATCCAAAATTAGTTATCTCCTAGAAATTGCTCTCGTGATCATTTCTTTCGTATTCTTGTTTGGGAAATGGGTCAAGTGTCTTAAATCTGTAAGTCTTCCAGAAGACCCTAGAGATTGGGGGTTGTCATCTTGTGATGTCGACTATTTGTTAACTCCCTTGGGTAGTGCATGAAGTTATGTCTTTTTTATTACCCGGTTTCCACGAACGGGGATGTTTTGTACCTCCTGTGAAAGGAGTGGATTTTGGGATTTGTGCCTCCTTATAAGGAGTGGCTTTTTTATTGTGGTTACCTCTAGCATTTGGAGATGGTTTATTTTATGTCACCTCCTAAGAAAGGAGTGGTTGTGATATCTTATGTGTTGCACTTTGTACCCTTGGTTTGGATGGTATGTATGTTGTCAAGTAAAAGAGTGGCTTTCGTAGGGGCTAGATCCCGGAAGAGGTAAACTGGGTAACCTTCGGAGGTGGTTTAATCAAGTGATAACTAAAACAAAACTTAGAAGATTAGGTGGTACTTCTCACTAATCAAGATAGTTATGCCTCACTCATAGACACAAGGGCTCGTTTAGACTTGGGATGAGTGGGAAGGCCTGGAATGGCAAGGTCATCTATCTTGTCTGTATGAAAGGTATTTGATTTCGTATGAGTGGGTATGGGGGATGGGAATTCAGTAGAGGCCACCAGGATAACCCATAGTGGGGGCCAGAGCCTAGGAAGAATCCCAGAGGGTAACTCATGATGAGTTGTGTGATGACACTCTGTCTACGACAACAGTTGGTATTTGTTTTGGTGGGTATGGTTTCCTTAACATACCTGATGTGACCATATTTGGTATTTGATTAGTATGTGTATGGTTCTCTTAAGATACTTGTTCTGCTTTATTTCTGGAAGCAATGTGACCATGTGGAGTTGTACTGGAGTTGTACTCGTGATGTACTTGTTTTGTACTTGTGAGGTTCATGTGATTGGTTGTTTCAGTTTGGTTTAGTTTTGTGTTAGCCTATGTCTAGAGGTGGATGGTTTTGGTTGGGATTCCTTGTTACTATCTCCTAGCACGGGGGGTGGGCCTTTGGGTTCCAATTGGTTGGGTGGCGTGCACCTAAATCCGTTGGGCTTTCTTCATGTTCTTGTGGATGATACTTCTAGTTGGAGAGCTCGTGGAACTCAGTTTTAGCTCTTGCTTTATTTCATTTCAGTTGACCTTGCATCTTTTTACCCCTCATTTGTTATCAAGGTGGATGTTGAAATTGTAATCTTATTTATTGGACTTGCCTCATTCGAGGAATGAGTGATGTAATCTCTTTATTAAATTATTGTTACTTATTATCATATTGTAATCTGTTATGGTGGATTTAATTTATCTTGTTGGAATGTATGTATTTCTAATTGTTAAGTAAATGAATGTTATGATTCATTTATGTTGTTTGTGGGTTGTTAAGTTATCTCAGTCTCGTAACCTTAGGGGATGGTTGCATTGGGAAGCGAAATTTTATATTATTGTACTTAAACAAAAAAAAAATTAGTTTGTTTAAGTAGTTGTTTGCAACATCCTTTAGGGTTGTGTGGCGGGGTGTTACATTTCATATATTGGATTGTTTCATATATGACATTGAATAATTTGAAAGCTAGTGTAATTTGAATAATAGTTATCTAACTAAAAAAACAATAATGAAAGCTAGTATGAGAATCATATTTCAATTCAATTATACCATTAGTTCAAATACCATATTAAATTTAGCATTCTTAAAGCAGTTGTAAACTAAGGATGATAGGTGGAATGATATGTATTTATGCATTTTTTCAGAAGAAAATCATGATACATATGAATAATAAACATTTATTGAGCAATTTATATAATTGTAATATTGGAACAACTTTGAAATATACATACCTTGGAAGTTGCCATTGGTTTATGAAACTTAAGCTTGTATAAATAGGAATTTGAAAGCAAGTGGATATATACATGTTTTACATATAGCCTTGTTCATTTATATTGAAGTGAATTAGATGAATGGTTTGTTTGTTTCTCAATTTTAGTGACTTACATATATAAAAATGTTGTATCAATTTTTATATAAGATTTTATAGCTATATTAGTTTCAAAAAGGGTTATAAATATTTATATTATAATGATGTTTCAAGTTATATATATAACCCCTAAATAAAGATATATACGTGTAAGTATGCATGCATGCATTCATATAGAAACATACATATGTATGTATGTATGTATGTATGTATGTATGTATGTATGGAATGCATACATATATAAACAATATGTGTATGTATGTATACCATACATATGTACATACATATGCATATACCTATTATCAGTTAAGGGTTTAATAAATATATATATATAATAAATGTGTTATATGTATAGATATGTATGTATGTATTATCAATATATAATACATACACATATATATACATTTATGATAAAAAAATTATTATGAGGATTTTATAAATTTATAGGAGTGTGTTTTAATTACTTTCAAAATGTCCATGATACCAACAACAGAGGTGCATGTGAAGTTTTTTATGGTAGGCACAATGTAGTATCGAAAGGGTAGAGAGGACAATGGTGTTGAGGGTAATGTTGTGTGAGGGGTACATGGAAGAAGAGGACACACAATTGGTCAAAATATAGGTGCATGAAACCCTTAGTAGTCCAGTATATGAAATCCTTAAATGATATATATATAGACTCAACCAAAAGATAGGTGCATGAAACCCTTAATAGCCGAGTATATGATACCATTAAATACTATATATATGCATATTGCATAGACAAATATATATGTATGTCAAAAATATATATAGTATGTATAGATATTTTAGATATATATATTTTGGTCGACTATGTGTATATATATGCACAAATTCGACCAAAAGGTAGTTGCATGAAACCAAGTGTATGACACCCTCAAATGCTATAAATATAGATATTGCGGATACATATATGACAAATATATATATAGTGTTTATAGATATTGTAGATATATATATATATATATATATATATATATATATATATATATATATAGTTTGGCTAACTGTGTGTGTATATATATACACACAGTCAGTCGAACGATAGCTACATGAAAACCTTAATAGTCAAGTATATGACACCCTCAAATGAAATAAATATAGACATTGCAAAGATATATATATATATATATGGCAAAGATATATATAGTATGTATAGATATTTCATATATATATTGTATATGTATATATATTTGTATAGTTTACAACATGCAAAGTGGTATGCACAACGACAGGCAAGATAAATTATTAGGCATACATATAATGGAGTGTGAAAAGCATAAAAATAAAAAAATGTTTTTTTTCTCAATTGATCTAGTAAGAGAAGGTTGCAAAGTAGAAGTGGTTACCTTTACACTTTCTGACCACCACCCAATTATGGTGAAATTTTTCTTTAAAATCAGCATGGCCAAGAGAAGGAGGAATGGTGTGGGTTTTCTTATCGACACTCATTTGTTAAATGGTAGGGATTTCAAGGATGATATTGTGTCCCTAAGACATGTTAATAAATGGATTCATAGAGGGAAAAGTGTTATAGATAGGTGGAACCTGAATGTGAAAGTGTGGAAGACCCTCTTCTATATAATTGGAACAAAAAGAGCCATGGATAGGAGGAGAGAGGAGGGCCTTCTGCAAGAAGGTTTGTTTGAGGCTAATTCTAATCTCCAAAATGAGCCTGAGAATGAGGCTCTACTCAATAAGTTATCTTTAGCCAAGAACTTCCTAAGGAAGGTCCAAGAAAATAAGGTTAAGGGGTAAGGGATAAGGGCCACACTGAACTAGTTAAATAATGGTGACAAGGGCACCAAGTTTTTCTTCAAGTATATTAGGGACAAAAATATTAAAGAGAAAATTGATCAAAATTTAGGTAGGAGGCTCCCCTCTAACCAACTAGGAGGAAATAAGGAAATAAATCTACCAATTCTATAAGGAACTCTTCACCTCATAAAGGGACAATGGTAACTGCACTAAGGTAAAGGAATTCATCAGGCATCTCATCCCAAAAATATTGTAGAATAGGAAGCATGTGAACTTGGAAAAGGAGTCTCAAAACAGGAAATTAGAATGGCTATCCCCTCTCTAAAGAATGACAAATCCTTAAGTGTTGATGGGTTGCCTACAGAGTTTTATAAAACATTCATGGATTAGTTTTTTGATGATCTTTACCTTGTCTATAATTAGGCAATAAAGAAAGGTTCCTTGGGAAGGAATATAAATAAATGGATTATAAAACTACTCTAGAAAAATGGGGATAAAATAATGGTCAAAAAATAGAGGCCAATTACCCTCTTAAATGTGTCCTATAAGATCTTGGACAAGATTCTAGCAAGTAGACCGGTAGAAATTTTACCATCATTCATCAACAATACACAAATACGTTTCATCAAAGGGAGGTACATACTAGAAAACCTCATCAATAGTTGGGAAGCAATGAAATGGGAAAGGAAATTAATCAAGGAGCAGTAATGCTCCTCCTAGACTTTGAAAGAGCTTATGATAGGGTGGAGTGGTCATTTGTATTGCTAACACTTGAAGAATTTGGTTTCCCCGAAGCCTTTTGTAGTATGGTAAGAACACTATTTAAATATATAGTGGCACAAGTGGATGTGAATGGTAAGCTTACTAAGGAGTTTTTCCTAGAAAGTTCAATAAGGTAGGTTGCCCCCTTGCCCCAACATTATTTTCTATTGCATATATAATGCACTACATTACATATTAAGAGGCAATGTCTCTTCTCCAAAAGTAAGAGGCATCACCCTACCAAATAACAATGAAATTATCAATATTTAGTTTTTAGATGACACTACAATGTTTTTCTAATTAGAGGAGGATAATATGAATAATCTAATGGTCAATCTTAACACCTTTTGAAGAGAATTAGGGGCAAGGATTTCTCTTGCTAAATCTTGCATACTAGGATGGAATGAAACTCCTCCTAAATGGTTGGGAAGGTTCAACCTTCAACGGGGGGCACATAAATAGGTAAGGTGTCTTGGCATACCATTTTCCGTTGAGCCTAACTTGAAAGATATTTGGCTTTGGATCAAGGAAAAAATTGAGAGAAATATTGACAAGTGGAACAAACAATATATGTCCCTAGCAATGAGAATGCAAGTATGTCAAAAAATATTGTCTTCCTACAACATCTACTTTGCATCAGTTTGTTTTTTTAGTTTTTATAAAATAAATTAAATTTAAAAAAGGATCAGGAAGTTCTTATAGGGTAAAAGCACAAACCTGTGTCACACTTTATAAAGGAATCGGCCAACAGCAAAAAAATTCTGAACTTTGGCCAATAAAAGTAGTCTTTATGTTTTGAATTTCAAAATGGTGTAAACTAATGAAATGTAGAACTTTTGATGAAGATTAAACCTGTAATTTTTTAAAAAATTTAAAAAATCATTTTCATTATGTTTTTTCAATTTAAGGACAAATTTTGGAATGCTGAAAATTTCAAAAAATAGTGACTTCACGGGCCATCAAGAAACAAACTGAAAAAAAATTCAAAATTTTGATGTATATTTTGCTCGTAATAACGTTTTATAGTTAAACATGTCAGAATTTGATAGTTTTCACGGGTCGTCAACTATTTTCAATTTATTTAAATCATTTTCAAAAAAAATATTATACCTTTTTGAAGAAGACTCTCTCCTCTACTGCACCATATAAGTTTTTTTTTAAATTAATATGTTTTACTATATTTTTTTTAATTTATAATCAACCTTTTTTTTCATTTTAACAACCTACTTTCATTATTTTAAAAATAACATATATTAAAACTAATCAAAATATTTAAAAATATATATATTTGGATTCACCACTCTGAGCTCTACAAAAGGGTATTTTTGTTTTTTGCGTAATAATAATTCTGAGAGGAGAAGCACTCTGCCAAAGTTGAATGTCTCAGAAAACTCTGAAAATGGGTGAGTTGGTTGCCATGTAGGATGCCACCTAGACATGTTCAGTCAAGTATGATTCGGTTGAAATTATTTCGGCTGAAACTAACTCGGTCGATATCCTATCGGCCGAAAACATTTTGGTCTAAAGTGATTCGACTGAAAACTGCCGATATAAAATATATTTTATTTTTGTTTAGATTTTTCAACTCAAGTAATTCAATAAAATATATTTCAACCAAAGAAGACTGATCTCGACTAAGGAAAGCTTATTGACTCGACCAAAACCCACTCGATCGATATACTATTGTCCAAAAACTGTCGACTAAAGAAAGCTTATTTCGACAAAATAATGTTTATTTCAACAAGTTAGAAGGTTTATTCTGACAAAAGAAAGTTTATTCCAGTCCAAAAGAAGGTTTATTTCGACAAAAGAAAAAGTATTTAAACAATAGGAGAGCTATATTCGAAAGTACATTGATCTTGAACTTATTTAATTGATTATGTTTTTTATTTTCATTAATGCATTTGAATTTTGTTTTCACTATTTATATTCTTAGATTTCATTATTATTGATCACCAATTAGATATATGTTATTCCATTATTTTTTTAAGTCTTAGATATTTAAATGCAATATTAATCAAGTACATGTTTCATTGAAAGATCATGTGTGTACAAATTTGTATGCAAGTGCATTCAAATTTGAGTGCAATTTGTGATGGCGTGTAAAAGGAATAGATTAAGGAAGTATGATCGAACACGAATAAGATAGAGGAAGAGAAGAGTGGGTGAAGGAACATCTCATGAAGAACAACCGATGGAAAATATCAATGATGAAGGTGACGTACAGGTACAAGAACAAACTAAACCTAATAATATAATTTTTTTGGACAATGGTATGGAAAATCTGATGGAGATGGATGAGGATTCTCTTTTCAATAATTTTTCATTTGAAGATATGTTATCTGAAAGCACATTAAAATTACTCTCAAAAAGAATATGGGATGATTTTTTTGAAGAAAAATCTCTAATTGGAAGAGCACAGTTAGTTGCAAAGTTATTTAGACGAAAAGAAATGACCCCTGTTTTGGAGTTGTTAGGGGTTGATAGTAGGAAAAATTCATTAGATTTAAAACACACAATTATTGAAAACTTGCAAGAAGCATTAGAATGTATTGAAAAAAAGAGTCGACCTAGTGATTTAAGTGTTGCACGTAGAGCATTGATGACTGTAATTTCTAGTAAGAAATTATCACATAGAAGACAAGTTCAAGAAATTTCTAAATTACTAAATGTTTCTAGGAGAACTGTTCAAAGGTATATTGAAAAGAGAAATCAAATAGATGAAAATTTTGAGAAAAATTGGGTAAATATTTGTAGGGTTCCCCAAAAAGATAGAATTTCAGAAGATGTAAAGAAACAGGTGGTTGAATATTGGACTACTCACTCTCATGTTTCATCCAATAGAAGGGATACTATACAAATAATAAGTGACATTGGTACACAAATTTCTCATCCAAAACATTTTATAGATACAACACAAAGTGAACTTTTTGAAGAATTCAAGCAAGATTTTTCAAATATGAAGATTTGTCAAAGGATGTTTGAGACACTACGACCATAATTTGTATGTATAAATAAAGTATGCAAAACTTCTTGTTGTTGAAATCATGTTGAATTTGATTTACATCTACAATCATATAGAAAAGCTATGACAACAATTGATCAAAATTTAGCTATCCCTTGAAGTACAACACAATTTGTGAAGTCTCTTGTAAGCAAAAAATCAGAAGATTCAGAAGAATTCAATGTTCACTGTATAAAAAATGTATGTAATGATTGTGGAGATTTGAAGAATCTTTCACATGTTGACAATAATGAAATGCAAGTTGTTTGGAAGAGATGTGAATATGAGACATACTTAACAAAGTCAGGAGTTGAGGCCAAAAAAATTGTTCTCAAAGAGAGTGGATTGCCTTACAATGAATTCATGAGTAAATTTTGCAATATCTCGATTAGCCAAATTGGGGGAGTTGTGAATTGTTTGCTCTAAATATTTTAGATCATTGTTTAATCTAACAATACTATCCTGATATAAATTTGATCTATTTTGAGCCTCTTCACTAGAACGAGGGGAATGGTGAGATCCCTCATCGGCCATGATATATGTATCTATGTAAATGTTTAAATCTAGAGATTTGCATATCATTAAAATAAAATATACATGAATAACACATAAAAGATAGATAGGAAAATAAAATTATAAATTTCTACCATCAATTCATTCTAGAGATAAAAAACATAAAATTAACCATTAATTATATTCAAGAATCTCACAATAGCAATCAAGTAAATGTATATATATATGTGTGTGTACATGTACATGTGTGTATGTATGTGTATGTGTGTATATATGTACATACATGTGCATGTGTGTATGTATGTATGTGTATGTGTGCATGTGTGTATGTATATATACGTACATGTATATGTGTATATGTGCATGTACGCATGTGTGTATATACATGTATATGTGTATGTATACATATATGCACATATAATTTGCATATATACATGTGTATGTGTGTATGTATGTACATATGTGTACATACATATGTATGTACAGGTACATATACATACATATGTATGTACACATATACATACATACACACATACACATATATATGCAAATTATACACATATATGTATACATACACACATAGACATATACACATATACACACATGCGTACATGCGTACATGCACATATACACATATACATACATATATACATACACACATGCACATGTATGTATATATATATATACATAAATATATATACATATAGATATATATGCATACATGTACTTTCATACACACATACACATGTACATACACACATATATATGTATACATATATGTAATGTGTGCATATATACATACACACATACAATTAAATATACACACATGTACATATATATGCATGTACATACATACATACACACATATGTATGCATATGTACATATATGCATATATGTATACATGCATACACACATATGTATACACATGTATATAATACAAACATACATATATTGTACATGTGTACACACACATACGTGCACATGTACGTGCATATATGTACATGTACATGTAAACGTGCATACACATATATGTATACATACACATGTACGTGCATGGACAGTGAATTTGAAATTTGGGGTTTTCAATTTTGGGTTTATAAATTTGATGAATCTAAATGAAGCAAATTTAGTTGCTTGTTTAATTTTATCTTCTCCAATAAGGTTTAGGTCAGAAGGTACAGGTATCAATTTGGCTTGTTGTTGCATTGAGGTTTCCAAATGATTTATGTAATATGAATTTGACAAAGAAATGAAGCAAATTTAGTTGCTTGTTTAATTTGATCTTCTCCAATAAGGTTTGGGTCAGAAGGTACCTATCAATTTGGCTTGTTCTTGCATTGAGGTTTCAAAATGAAATAATATGAATTTGATGATTCTAAATGAAGCAAATTCAGTTGCTCGTTTAATTTCATCTTCTCCAATAAGGTTTGGGTTAGAAAGTACCTATCAATTTGGCTTGTTGTTGCACTGAGGTTTCGAAATGAAACAATATTTTATTTTATGAGATGGAGAGTCTTATGGTTCTTATTTATCAACCTTTTGGATACAAGGATCACAAACTTTGACTTTATTTTTCATGTACTAACTTTTTATGTAAAGGTTAACTTTTGAACCTAGGATTGGGTAATGATATTAAGATTACAGTGGAACCATATAGTGTGTAAAATTGGAGATGTCCTAATAGGACCTAATAGGAAGTGATGTACGGATAATATATAATAATATTAAATAAATTAGGGATATAAACATATATAATTTAAATATTATACTAAATAATTTGATCCTTTGTTTACATTAAAGGCCTTGAGAGAATCCCATAAGGTAGTGCTAAACATATATGTTCATGAAGACCAAGTAAAGGAATCACACAAGTGAGTACTATAAACATAAATTCGATTGAAGACCCGAATGGAATCATGCAAAACTAGTACTATGATCTACTTGTACATGAAATCCCTAAGGGAATCAGCTTGAGTTTTAATGATGATACTTTACTTTTGATGCTTAGTAGACCACATCCTATTTTTGTTGGATTTTTATTAAAATTGATGTGTCCTTATAATTTATTTGTTTGGTATGATTCCTTTCCCACCCCTTACTTGATCTTGTTGGTTATCTTGTCTTTTGTCATGACTCTATTTCTCTCACATATTAATAATTGCATAAATGTATTGTTTTGATGATGCTTTAGGTTTATTGTTTCCTAGATTTTGAATTTAAACCTATAATTATCTAACTAATTATTTAGTATGATGGTAATTTATCAATCATAATCTCTCTATGGTTAATGAATATTATCACTATGTGTTTATAGAGGGAGGTGATCTTCACGTGAATGGGGGAGATTAATTTTATCATTTAATTTGTGATAAATTTTAACATGTAGTATGATATCATTATTTCATTTTGATATTGTTGACATTTTTTGTTTTAAAAGGGATCATTTACTAAAGCTATGTTAAAATATCATAAATTTTAAATAAAAGAAAAAAGTGAAAATTCTCGTAATGGAAAAATTTAAGTAGTGATAGAAATTTTTGGCTAGTTTAGGTGCCAAGTAATGAAAAGAGGAAGTTTTCAATCTGGTTTCACTTGACCCATGTAGCATGGAGAAACATTAGGGTTTTAGGTGAAATGGAATTTAAGGGAGTCTAGGAAAATGAGGATGCAGAGACAAGTGTAAACCCACATTGTAAACCTTTTGTAGAGACTTAGTCAAGTAGAAGAACATATCTAAGATAAAGGAGGAACCAAGTTTATTTTCTCTTTTTTTGTAAGCTCCTTGTATTTTTATGAGGGCACTCCATTTGTAGCTCAGAGTTCATGCATCACTTTACTATTCATTTACCTTTCAATTTTAAAAGGCATATATATGATATATGGCAGTCAAGTAAGTTTCAAGGCATTTATTTGTGAGAGATATTTCTTGTTTCAATCATCTTATTAGGTTATAGTCTTTAAGGGGTCTCTCTTGTTTCTTTGTCATTTTTTTCATATTCCACATCAAACACCAATTTAAAATTCTTTGAAACTGATTTTATTTCATTGCAACAGTTGGAAACAATGTTTTCAGATTTACAACTATGTCAAATCTACTCTCAAGATGTCAAGGTCTGTAAATTTGATTATGTGATGATGAAAATCTGACTTGTACAATTGTTGAAATCCTATGAATGACCTATATGACCACTAGTATGGCTAGCAGATGGGTAGTATTGCTGCAATGGGATATTGTACAGGCGTGGTTGTTGTTAGGGTGGACTTAAATGAAGATGCAATAGAAAATAAGGATGGAACAGTCAATGCATTTGTGGGATCATTGCATAAATTTTTAACATCTAATCTTTCTTAATGTTACAATATGAAAACAACATCCTGTACTCAAGTACGTAAAATACATACTTCATAAAACCCTTTATTTACACCATTTTTCTTCAAACCCTAACCAAAAACAACAAATTTCTCATTTCTTTAATGAACAAAACTAATATCCCCAAATTCCAAATTCACTTCAATAATAGAACTTGTAAAATTTGAAACCCTTCACTATGCTTTGGAAATCCCTAAATTTCCATTCAAAACATTTTCCAAATAACCTTGGTTTGAACCCATTTTGTAAAGTAGTTACAGAGGAGAACCTGGGAGGCGTCATCAACGCAATGGAGCTGAAATGGGTCGATGTCCAAGATTTGTACACAGCAGGTGCATTCGGCTAACCATGTTTCAATAGAACAACATTCGACCAAGTGTGCCCAAATGAATGTGAGCCTTCTTCTTTTTTTTTTTTCCCGGTTCCGGCCGAATGTCTTTTGAGTGAATATGTTTCGATCAAAACCATTTCAGGTGAAAGGGGGGTGCCACATAGGTGCCACATCACCGACACTTGGTTTTGGCCGAAACCTATTTGTCCGAAACATATTCGCTCAAAAATTATTCGGCGAGAACTATTTGTTAGGCCAAAAGTGTGACACACTATTGTGCTTTTACCCTATAGTCTAATGGAAAAGGAAATAGAAAAAAACATGTTACATTAGGTGGGAATGGTGCTCCATTAATGAAGAAAAATGAGGGCTTGACTTAGAATATCAAAAACTACAAGGTGCACTCTAAGTTTTGAATAATTTGATTTAATTGGTAGAACCTAATTGTGGAACCTTATCACTATCCTCTCTAGTAACACCTACAATGGTGCACTCTTCTCTTTCTTCTCTAGAAACACCCACAAGGACACACTCTTCTCTTTCTTCTCTATCAGCACCCACAACAGCATGCTCAACATCACCATCAATGGCACACTCGACTTATTTATTGTTATTTTCTTCCACAAATTCTAAGTCCTATTTTTCCCTCTTTTTTGCTTCAATTCTTTTGCAGTATCTTTCCTATGGTTCCTTGATCTATGTTAACCTCCTTCCTTCTTTGTTTATCTCCATTCCCAACTTAATTCTTTCAATTATCTCCTTTTTTATTTTGTTATATCCTATTCCCATGGGTCTTTCTAGTTTAGACTTACATTAATATATATATATATATATATATATATATATATATATATATATATCCCATGGGTGATTTAGTTTTGAATAGTTAAATATTTTCAGGGATCTTTCCATATCCCTCCTCCCTTTCTATTTGTCATACTTTAAGACCCTACACCCCTCTCATAGAGGTAGTATCTAAAAGAAGTGTCTATTGAAAAAATATATTTTTCTTTATTGGTTATCCTTTTCTACCACCAATCTTCTTTAACTCAAAATTTTTAAACTATCCTCTCTAGGATCCTGATAACAAAACTAATGTTAGCAAAGTAAATGGGGAGCTATAGTCCAAAGATCTATACCCTAGTATCCCTAATGTGGTTAGCTTATACCCTAGAGGGTACAATGGTAAAAGTGAGTAAGTGATGTAAGGAACTATTATCTAATGCTATCTTATGCAAAAACTACTAAACACACATAAGGTTCATCCATAACAAATATATCCCTTGAATCCACACACACACACACACACACACACACACACACACACACACACACATTACATAGGCAGGTCTTAGTCTCTTCTTTGCATTATAGTATTTCTTTATCCTATCTCTATGATCTATATTTATGATATATGATTATCTATGATCTCCAAAAATTTTATCTATTACATAAATTTATCATCACCTAACTTCTCATATAGAGACATGACCCTTATATGGCACCTCTCAACCTATCTTCATTATCGGCCAGATGCTTCATACTTGCTTTGCAATAAATTGTGATAGGTTAAGCTTTGTCTTTTGTACCCTGCCAATAGGGACCATTATTCAAAATGAACAAATATGGTGTTAATTTTGTAAAAGGTGTACCTTTATCTTATTCACTTTGATGAGTCCATAACCCTATTTAGGAAAGATTACTTAATAGTTTGGGAAGATTGTTCTATAATTTTGGTGTTCTTTTATATGGAGTTTTATATTAATGAGGTATTTATAATTCAAAATATTTCTTTAGTATTATAATTTTAAATAGGAATGAACAATAATTTATATATTAAATCTATGTTTTTCTCACTTTTCATCATCATGTTTTATAGTTTTCTTTAAAAAATTCTTAATTATTTTTATGATTGTTCTTGAAATATTTTTGTTTATGTAAAAATTATTTGTATTGAATTTATTTTTGAAAGAAATAGTTTAAACATCTTATAAATTATATTTTTTATTATTTTTATAAAAATATGTAGGAAATAATTAGTTGAGCATACTATACATATGCCCACATAAACTTTTTAATTTACCTATTTATATCAAAAATTATATTAACAAACCATTTTTTTAATTAATAACATGTGATGACATACACTTTTTGTTTACATTTATGAAAAAAAATCTCCTCTTAATTTTACCATATTTAAATTAAAATAGAAGATTTTTTAAAATACTTTATAAAAAATTATATAGATAATTTAGAATACTAATTTTTATATTATTTTAATTTTTTTAGTATTATTTTATTTAAATATAAAAAATTTAAGCCACTTTAAATAGATATGGTATCTCCTCATTTTATTATAAATATATTAAAATATTTTTGGTAAAATTTGCAAGAGAATTTTTGAATCAATGTTTTGTATCACACTTCATGATTCTTCATCAAGAAGAAGCAAATTTTTTAATTTTATTTTTTAGTTTTCACTGTGTGTGATCCAAAATATTGATATTCAATTTCTCACACATATTGTATCAAAAACATATTTCTTACATTGATTCAAAACTTCTAATTGACCTTGTCGTGATTCACCTTTGGTCATATGAGTAGGGACTTGGGAATGTGGGTCATGTTGGTCAAATGGTTCATGTGGATAAATTTAAGGAAACATGTTTATTGTTCTAAGATGGACAGTAAAGTTTTCATTGCTAAACACTTTCCAAAGGCAATTAGTTTCACCGACATAGTGTTAGGGAAAGTTGCAACGACTATCTACAAAAATGAAGGTAGACCTTTACATACACAAAGTTTCATTATATTCAAGGTAAATATTCAAAACTTTGTCAAACTTTAATAAAGGAAATGATCAAATAGAGTTTCAATTTGGATGACCTATAAGTGACACTTATGTTTTGAATTTTAAAATGATATTAATTAATAAAATGTAGAACTCTTAATATCATTTATCTTTATAATTTTCTAATTTATTAAAAATTAGCTGAATATATTCTTTTATAATTTTAAGAGAATTATTTTAATTGTTGGAAAAAAAATAAAAATTGAGGTTGATCAAACATTTGTATAACAATTTTTTTTCATTTACATAATTTGAAAAAAAAAATTGATAAAATGTTTTTTTAATAATATCAAATTTACTCAAAATGTCATAATTTTGATAGAACATTCTATTTTTATTTGTAGTTTTTTTTGTCAATTTGATGGCAACTTTGTTTTTTCATTTGCATTGTTTTATGTTTTAAATCTGTATGCAAATATTTCATAGTGAGATAATACTTAATTTCTTGAAGGAAAAAATCTAGATTTGTTTAAGTTTATCTCAATCCATTATTTAACACTTATTATTAATTGTTTAATCCAACCACATGCAACTAGAATTTGTAGTGCATCCACACACAAACACATACTCTCTAACATATTAACATACACATAGCTTTATATTGATGTAATCCTTGAACCTCCTTTAGATGCAAATGATAGTCTAAATTTGTTTATAATTAAAACTATATATACCATCTTATAGAAAATTCTTTGTTCTAATATATCTTATAAAAAATTTAAAATTTCCAATTACAATTTAATATTTATTTTTAATCTCTAAAAGAAAACACATATTATGTGATATGTTTTTGTTTTTTAAAATATTATTTAACTACTAATTTTACAAGACACATTGTTTCATTTGAAGAAGGGTTCACAAGTTGAGGAGCATTTAATTGGATACCCAAATAAGTGATATAACATTTGATGTCCATAAAAAGAAAATTGTAGGGTTGCCAATTCCATGAAGGGACATATTAAATGAAGAAGAGAGCATTAAGGTGGAAGCCAATATAGCGTTTCTTTGAGATCAACCCTTTGACCCAGCACTGTTATAGGCATTCATTGGAAAGTTAGAATAAGTGGCACTGAAACCACGTTGCCTTTGCCTACTTTATTCTTGCATGGCTACGCTTCTAACGTTTTACGTTCGCTTTGTCGAATTTTATGATATTTTAGGTTAAGATTTATGTGTTGCTTACATTGAAATTACGACGCTTCCTTATATTTGAAGTCACAATAAAAGAAAGAAGTTTTAGTGAATTTTGGTAAGTGAAGCCAATTGTCAAGGCAATAACTTAGTCGTCAACGGCTCCAAACATTACATCCTTAAAATACATAAAAATTTGAAACCAACAATAAATGGAAATCAATGTTGTAATAACAAATTCCATGTAAAACTATTGGGCACAATAGATGCTGCATGCTTTTGCACATTAAAAGAAAATGCATCGTGTTTGCCATGAGATTTACTCATGCTTGGTCTTCTCTTTTCCACACTTTCACAGAGAATGTTGTTGAAGAAAATTATACGCCAGATAATGTGCACTGTCATGTATAGTTTATCAAAGGACCTGGGCCTTCTAGGCTTCAGAGTTGGGACAGTTTATTTAGTCATAGAAGATAGAAGAATGTGTATTTTTTAGGGTTTTATCTGACTTAATATTTATTGTTCATTTGTAGAAATGGGATATAAATTATAAGTGAAAATATATTGTAAATTCAAATTATCCAAATATATAATAGTGATAAATCAATCATAGATGAAAATGAAAATAATCAAGTCAGATATGCAAACTATTACAGATGGAGAAACCTTTGTAGGAAAAAACTCCACATCCAAAGAGATTCAAAACTTGTATTAATCCATCAAAAGCCTTACATCAATACAACTTCTCCCTCTAAATTTTTGCAGCACTTTGTTACTTCTACAACCTAAGAACAATTTATTTTCCCCACACCCCAAGCTCCAATATATAATCAAAAGTAATACAAAAAACCATGAATGGTTTCCAATACTATGGACTAAAACCATGAGCCAAGTGACCTACACACAAAAGATACCTCATGACAATTGTTTAGGAATCACAAGCATCTTTCTAGAAGTTTCAAGACTTTTCTTGTGGACTTGGGTGTCCAACTTCACTATGAGATAAATACAACCCACTAGAAGATAATATATCAATTTCTTATGTCCAAAAAGGATACCCACTTCTTACACATAGTTCAAAATACTTTATTACACTTTTTACACTACCAATAATGCTTCTTACACCACTATTAATAATGAGATTCTCTTTCACTTCATGGAAAGTGTCTAAAGGTGCTATCATTGACCAAATTAAGTGTTTCCACTTGATGTCACCTTCCAAAGAATATTTCAAATGTCTAGAAAATATTAATTAATTACAAAACATATTTTTTCTCATGTAAAACATTAAAACTCATTTCCATAAATCTTGAAATCATAAAATAATAACTGATTAATAAAATATTAAAATTAGAATACATAATCATAAGATCTTATAAGATAAATATCACCAATTCTAAGACCACTATGTTTTTGGATCCAAAATTCATTAATTAGATAGTTAAGAATAAAAAGATTAGAAGAGGCATATATTGGTTCTTTTAGGGTTTGAATGAGTTGGCTTTGAACACTTAGAAGGGAATACGGATCTTTTTATGTTGGGTAAACATGAGTCATCTACTTTCATCAAATGACTTTGAGGTAGAGTAAAACTATCGAAAAATATTTTATATCAGGTCAAATTGAATATATCTCTCAGGTCTTCATCCAAATGCATGGAGCCTTGTTGGTTTCAAGTCTTCTTTACTGACATAAATATATTCACTATGGAATTTGCGTTGAAGAGATTTCAGAGATTTTCCAAGCAACGCAAAGCCATGTATTAGCCTTGGCTAATTGCATAGTTTATCCTAAGCCTATTCCTCCACTTCTTAAAAAATATGTGGAGGAATATACTTAGGAGAAGATCAAACCTTCTTGATTAAAAATATGCAATTGACAAAGGTTAATACATGGTTTTGTATTGCTAAACAAATCTCTGAAATATCTTCAATACAACGTGGTGGACATATATTCATGTTAGCAAAGAATATTCAAAACAAGCCAGGCTCCATGCTCCATGCACTTGGAAGATATACAAAGTTTAGCCTCACATAAAATATCTCTTCGTAGTTTTACCCCCCCTCTAAGTCATCTGACGAAAGTAGATAACTCACGTTTAAAACATGCACAATTGAATCTAAAAACTTGCATACAATTTTATGAACTGTAGAAAACTCATACCAACTATAACTCATATTTACTCAACAGAAAACCCGTATTCCCTTCCAAATATTTAATATCGACTACTCCAAACCCCCTGAAACAACCATCTATGCCTATCTTCTAATCTCTTTACTCAACTACATAATAATCAACGAATTCTGAATCTAAAAGTATAACGGACAATAAATGCCGACTCTGAGATGAAACCATGAAGAAATTAGGCATTCTTCTAGCTGCTGTGACTACATTAATTGTGCCAACTCTGAAGCCTGGAAGATCCAGGTTCTTTCATAAACTGTGCACTGTGTGCACATTATCTGGGGTATAATTTTCAGCCAAGAAAATACTTAGCTTGAGTAATCTCATCGCAAACAAGATGCATTGAAAATTGTTTCGCACAAATCTCTACTCCTGTGCGCCACCTCAGATCTCTGTCAAACCTACAGTAAAAAAAAACTTCAGAAAAGGAAGACTAAGAACCATCTTACATAGTAAAACAGATTCTTTTTCATGAAGTTTAATGCTCTTTCTATAAGGTTATCCTCATATCTGTGAATTCTCACCCACCCAGGGTAATAAGGAGATGGTACTAAGAAGAAATCTCCTGGATGAGCAAGGCAGAACATTAGCACCTCATTAGCTGCAGTTGATCCAGCAGCCAGCAGTATTTACTATCCTCTCAGGATCAAATTTCAATTTTCTTCCTCTCAATGCCTCCATGAAATTCGACATAGCCTGTAATGGCAATGCACAAAACACAAAAAAATTGCTTTGAAGTAAAGTATGAAGTGAACCTTCTACTGGCCTCCTGACCTTGTTTCTATTTAATGACAACTAGATTATAAATCAACCCATTAAAACTTCAAATCAAAACAATCAAATTCATGATAAATATTGTTTTTAGTTTTCATTATGTTGGAATTTTGCATCAACATTTCAGATCACATTTTATGATCTATCATCAAAATAATAAAACTAGAAAAGAAAATAGATTGCAAAATTGATATAAAAACTTCAACACAATTGAATCTGTAAACAATTCAGATCACATTTTATGATCTATCATCAGAATAATAAAACTAAAAAAGAAAATAGATTGCAAAATTGATATAAAAACTTCAACACAATTGAATCTGTAAACAATATTTATCAACAAAAACATAATATCATTAAATCAAATTCATCCCATCTTTGAAATCTATTGTTACATCTCTAAGATCTGCAAGACCCATCTGAAAAAACCCAGAAGAATTGAGTTGTCGATCATATACTCCTCCTACCCACCAAAATAGGGCGAACTTCCCCATGTAAACTGCAAGTTGCACTAAAGCATTTTTCTTCACTTTCATTTCAACTGAAAGAAAACTCAAGCCCCACGCTATACTGAAATTCCTCAGACAAGGATACTTTATTTTTATCTGTAAGAAAGCTCAAACTCCCAAGTTATATTGAAATTTACCACACAAACGTCCCTTTAAATACTAAATTGGTTTCAGTAACTCAAAACCATGTGGGCATTAGGAAGCTTCCGAAGAAATTGCCCTAAGGAACATCCTACCAGGTGTCGATCCCTTACTAAGCAAGCAGATAAATAGACATGTTACCCTGTGAGCTGTATGCAATTACCGTACAACATTCAATTATTGATTACATATTTAACTATTATATTTGACTTCTCGTTTTAGGGAGAGAATATAGATGGACACTTAGCTTTTAAATAAAGAATAAATTGTATACAAAATTTCTAAAATCTCGTTTCTGTTTACAAAAAGGACACAAGCATGTTCTTTAATCCCTTCCCAATAGTATAGTCACATGTACTACTCATTAATCTATGATAAGACATTGTCCTCATCTAAATAGTATATAATCATGGTTGTACGCGGTTATCCGTTTCAAAGTTGAATAGAATTCCTGAATATTGGGTATTAAAAACGTCAAAGAAGTTTTAGATGTTTAAAAATGGGATTAGATGTGTATAAAAAGTCGGACATGTCAACGAAAAATAAGAGTTCTATTCAAATTATTAAGGGAGAGGATGCAATGGTGGATCGCGCTTCTATCGTGGGGATAGGAGTTGACAGTTTGGCCTCACAATAAGTTAATTATCTTTTTATTTTTTTTCAAATCATTTTTATAATGTGTAAAGACAAGTACATGTTAAATCAACTATGTGTTCAATCAATGATATAGTAATTACTTTCCATTTCTCAAATTTAGATAAATGAGAAAAGATATTTTTATTTCTATTTTATATCCACTAATACAAGAATAGTGATATGGCATGTACAAACTCATTTACATTTCATCCATCATAGATATGATAGATCACCAACTTGTATATACATTTCACCATATTACAAATAAAAGTGTATCACTTCTCATCCCTGGTTGACAAACTTCTTGTTCCACCATGTCCACCTATACCCCTGTTTCTGCAAATTTACCCTACAATAATTGAAAACCAAGTCTCAAGCTCACCATGCAATACAATTTTACAAAATAAGGACTCATTATTTCAACCATAATTCACAATGCTATTTATTTCATCCATGCCAAATCTTCAAACACAACACAATTTCAAATTTCATAAAATAGAATAATTAATATTGTCAACCCTATTTGTAACCTCTCAAATCACATTGATACAAACCATTCACCAAACAATTCATATCACTTCTACCATTAATTTCATGTATGCATTGCAAATTCCCTCCAATAACTCAAATTTGTCCACTTGCTCTCAACTACCTATTTATACAAGTTTCCTATATTGTGTGTTGCATATTACCCTATTTTAGAATTCAATTTTCATAGTTTTAATATCAAACACTTATTGGAGACTATTTTCAAATGCCTCTTGCAACTTCCAAGGTATGTATATATTTAAAAGCTATTCTAAGATTACAAATGTATAAACTATTCAATATATGTTTTTTATTCATACATTTCATGTTTTTCTTCAAAAATATTTGCATACATACATATCATTCCATGTATCATCCTTAGTTTACAGTTGCTTTAAGAATGTTATATTTACTATGGTATTTAAACTAATGGTGTTAATTGTTCAATATATGTATATTATTCATACGTAATATGATTTTCTTTAAAAACATTTGCATACATACATATCATTCCACGTATCATCTTTAGTTTACAGTTGCTTTAAAAATGTTATATTTACTATGGCATTTAAACTAATGGTATAAACTATTCAATATATGTATATTATTCATATGTATCATGATTTTCTTCATAAATATTTGCATACATACATATCATTCCACCTATCATCCTTAGTTTACAGCTACTTTAAGAATGTTTAACTTACTATGGAATTTATGCTAATGGTATAAATTGTTTAAAATATATGTATATTATTCATATGTATCATGAAATTCTTTAAAAACATTTGCATACATATATATCATTCCACATGTCATCCTTAGTTTACAGTTACTTTAAGAATTTAAATTTACTATGGCATTTAAACTAATGATATACATTGTTCAATATATGTTTATTATTCATATGTATCATGATTTTATGTTAAAACATTTGCATACATACATATCATTCCACCTATCATCCTTAGTTTACAATTGCTTTAAGAATATTAAATTTATTATGGCATTTAAACTAATGGTATAATTGAACTAAAATGTGATTTTCATAACATCTTTCATTATTGTTTTTTGAATTCTAATTGTTTTTCAAATTACATTTGATTTCAGGTTACTATGGCATTTAAACTAATGGTATAATTGAATTAAAATATGATTTTCATATGATCTTTCATAATTGCTTTTTGAGTTCTAACTATTGTTCAAATTACAATTGATTTTAAATTATTCAATGTCATATATGAAACAATCCACTATATGAAACTAGTTTATAAACAATTAAACCTTATTTCATTTCAATCTTTTTATGATTTCAATATTCCAATATATGTATGTTTGCCATTTTTCTAAGTTGCCAACTGGACCTTCTACATCATGGAATTTAAGGTTTTGGTCGGTGTGTCCTCTATTGGCGTGGACCCCTCACACAACATTTCCCTCACCAGCATTCGACCCTCTCACTTACTTTCAATATATATGTGTGAACCCCAATTTGATACCTGCACATATAAGACAAACAAACATAATATTAGATCATATGCAAGGTAAAACAAGGATTCCCCATGAAATCCATTTGCAATACTCAAAATAGGAAAGAAAATGAATAAATGACTAACGAAAGAAATGAAATCCTATTCTAAGATGCAAACTCTTGATCCCATGGGGGAATTGGTGCCAATGAGATGTTGCAATTGGCCCTTTCCCAACTCCTTTGTGTGATTGTTGATGATTAGATGAGTGATCCACTTTGATGAAGATTCAATCAAGCTCCATGATGAAAAACCTGCATAACCTAGCTAAGAACTTGATGAAATGGATGAAGTTGAGGATGAAATTGAGTATAATAAACTTACTCAAATTGTGGATGGTTGAATGAGAGGAAGAGTCTCTCATTTATAGATTCTCAAATTGGGAGAATGAGGGATTTGGATGAATATGGGATAAAAGACCAACCAATGAGAAGTGGCCACTTGTCCACATGTGATTGGACGAGGAATGAGCACATTTTGGTCAATGTGCATGATAAATGCCATTGGATTAAAATTTGAATTTTGAATGTGACATGTGAGAGGGAAAGAGAAATGAAGTTAATGTCACTTCGCTCAATGCACAAGGACATGTAAGAGGCATTGAATGCCTTGTTGGAAGGACCAAGTCCACTTAACCTTTTTGAATTCAAATGATAGAATATTCCCTTTTGATGTTTTGTGAGGGACAATAGAAGAATTAATAAATCAAAGTAATTGATTTATTGTGCAAGTTGCATTCTCTAGAGGATTTTAGTGAGAGGGATTAAGTTAATCAAGGATTTGATTAATTTAATGAGGAATTAGGAGATGTGACAATTTAGACTTAAATTTATGAATTGATTTAAATCAAATTGAGAGGAGATGATTTATTAAATAAATGATTTGATTTATTTAACTAAAGAGGGAAGTATTAGATTAAATCAAATAAGGTTTAATTTATTTAATTTAATAAAAAAACTTTAGAGAATTTAATCAAATAAAATGATTTATTTAATTAAACAGAAATGTAAGGTTAATTAAATTAAATCGATTAATTTAATCAAAGGAGGTGATAGACTTAATCAGATAAATGATGATTCATTAGATTAAGGGATAGAATTATGATGAAATGTTGAGAGTGTGATTTAGGAGGAAATGTTGTTAGTAATCAGGATCAAGTGTGTCAGATCAAGAATGTACATTTTCCATGTCTACAATATGTGTGTGTCTCTATCTTCTTATATGCTTCTTACAGTTTTCTCAGTGTAGATGAAGAATAAAGCACAAGCTAGAACTAGGATCAAGTTGTAAAGAGAGCATGGACAACATTGCCTCCACATAAGAGAGGTGTGAGTCTAGCAAAATGTTAAGAGGATGAACTTATTCCATTTCGATGGTCAATCAACCCTATAATCCAAGTGAATGCAAATGTTACAACAGAGAAGATTTTAGTGCAACAAGAATGTTCTACAAATGTTATGGAATATTTCATGAGAGATGTTGAAGACAATGGAATGTCTTGATGAAGGGGGAAATAATTAAGTGGGGACTTCCAACAACCACATGGACAAATTAGTTGACTGGTGTTACTTCAATAAAGAGGAAAGGGCTCCCAATTGTTTTGAATGAAGATGAAGAGGAAAAGGTTGTTGAATGGTGCAAGGAGATAGGTGTGGTTGGCCATGGATTGGAAATTGCCAATTTAAAGTTTGAAGTACCACAGATATGCTAAACGAGGCCAAATCCATTCAAGAATGGAATTCTTGGTAATTGTTGGTGTATAGGCTTCAAAAAAAGACATTTGATCTCACTTTGAGGACAACACAAGGACAATACAAAAACTAGACACTGAATTTTAGGCTAGCAATGGTTGTCACATTCTATGATACATTGGAAAAGGCCTACACAGCTAATCTGTATGGTCCATTGAAGATTTGAAATTGTCATGAGACTGGCATTCAAGCTAGAAGAAATGGTGAAATGTGAGTGCTTGCAAAGAAGGTTAGCATAAATGTTTCATGCATTATACCAAAGAGATAGGAGTGGATAAAAATTCTGTGTAAATATTGCTCGACAGAAAATAGTTGGTTTCTATTTATTTAAGAGAAAAAAAACATCTAAATAATTATATAGCTCACTATAAACTAGGTGCATGTATGGCTGCTCAACCCTATGCTTCGATGAAAAAATACCTCTTTCTCAATCAAATGCACCAATTTGTTGGTTTTGTACCTAGGGGTGTGTTAACCACTAATAGACACCTATTGATATTTGATGGCCATGGCAGCCATGTTGCCTTCTCAACTATTAATGAAGCAAGGTCACTAGGCATTAACCTACTAACCCTACCAACCCACACATCTCACAAGTTGTAGCCACTAGATGTTACATCTTCGCATCATTTTGTGAACCCCTAAACCTGCAAATGCACAAAGACAACAAACATGGTTAGATGTTAGATCAAAATGCAAACAAGAGTAAGAGAATCCCCCTGAAATCCACCTATTTAAACTAAAATTAGTAAAATGAAGAACAAAACTTAAACAATATGTGAATGTGAAAGTAAATCCTAATTTAGCCAATAGATTAATGATCCCATGGGGGAATTGGTCCCAATGGAGTGTTCAATTGGCCCTTTCCCAATTCCTAGGTTGCAATGGAGATAATTCTAGAAATGGTCAAATCTCCAAAGAGATTTGAGCATAACCTTGTTGCAAAATGTGAAAAATGGTGAATGGTTGGATGAAATGAGCAAAATTAGTTCTCAATTGGAGAGAGTAACTTTGCATGATGATTGTGGATGAGAAATGATGAGAGAAGTCTCCAATTTATAACTTTCAATTTGGAAGAGAAAGTGAGATTTGAGCAATGTGGGATTAAAGATAATCCAATGGCATTGTGCAACTTGTCCACGTGTGATTGGGTGAGGAATGAGCATATTTTGGCCAATGTGCATGATAAATGCATAATTTTGAATTTGAAATGGTGAAATGACTTGTTGAAGAGGGAAGGAAATGAAGTTAATGTCACTTGGCTAGAGGTCTTAAATGCCTTGTTGGAAGGACTAAGTCCACTTGGTCTTTTTGAATTCAAATGAGGGAATATTCCCTTTTGATGCTTTGTGAAGGAAAATAAATGAATTAATAAATCAAAGTAATTGATTTATTGTGCAACTTGCATTCTCTAGAGAATTTTAGTGAGAGGGATTAACTTAATCAAGGTTTTGATTAATTTAATGAAGAGTTAGATGATGTGACAATTTAGAGTTAGATTTATGAATTGATTTAAGTCAATAAATTGAGATGAAATGATTTGTTAACTAAATGATTTAATTTATTTAACCAAAGGGGAACATGTTAGATTAAATCAAATAAGGTTTAATTTATTTAATTTAATAAGAGGACTTAGAGAATTTAATCAAATAAAAATATTTATTTAATTAAACAGAGATGCAAGGTTGATTAAATTAAATTGATTAATTTAATCACTGAAAGAGGAAGACTTAATCAAATAAATAATGATTTATTAAATTAAGAGAGAATGTGATGAAATGTTGAGAATGTGATTTATGAGGAAATGTTGTTAGTAATCGGGATCAGGTATGCCAAATGAACTTGTACATTTTCCATGTCTTAATTTTGCCCCTCTTTGAAGCAATGTACTTGTTGCATTGATTCAAAGAATAAACTGTTGTGATCAAAGGTTCATGATTTTCTTGAATTTTTTCAGATGCCCCACTACTACCCAGCAAAAGGATATTGTTGGATATTGCCCCCTCAAGAGATCAAACGAAAATTTTGATTTTTGGGATGATCTTGCCAAAAAAGATGACAAGGTACTCGACAACTCAGAAATGCCTCAAAATGCCAAAAAAATGGATTAAAATGCCGAGAGGGATTTAGAATGACCCTCGGTTGGGCGAAAACGGGCTCGGGGGACCAAAACCCCCTCCAGAAGGTCAAATTAGGTCAAAAAACCCTAATTTTCAAGTTTAAATAGACCTCTAGGGGTCACTTTCAATACGTTTGCAATCTTAACCTTGAAAAATTTGACACTTGAGCTCTGAGTCCTGAGGAAAATAACTCAACGACAGCTTCCCTTGCATGTGTCAGAGCGAGTACAAGTATATCAGAGACCAGTTGCGGCAAGACCCGCGGTATGTACCCCTATCCAACCTTTATTTTTCTCATTTTACGTGCATTTATTAGGGTTTAGGTACGGTCGAGTTAGCGCGGTGCAATATAGCACCGCAGAAAATTTCCAAACTGGTCTGCATAGGTCTATATAGGACCGCATGCACGTAGAGCGCTGCGCGGCACAGTTTGTCTTTTAACAATTCTAGGGTGGTAAACTTGGCTGCCTGCTCAAACATCGTCGCGCGGGCAATTTAGCTATCTAAGTCCACTCCGCGGCTCAGTTTGCAAAATTTTGCTATCTAAGTCCGCCACGCAGTGCTGTTTGGAGACTTGCAAACTGCACTGCTTTTGCAAACAACACTGTTTTTGTTGTTTCAAAAGTGAAAGGCGATACGGACGATAGATATTTTCTAGGGAAGCTGATGTGGTACTTTTCTTTGTGCAGGAGAAACCCGAGGTTATTCATTCGAGGGAGCGTCAGTGGCCAGTGCTCGAGCGATTATAGGATATGCACATATTCCTCCAAGAGCAGCTTGGGATACTTGGTTTGTGGTTTTTTGCCTATGTTCCTCCTATTCGAGCACATCTGGGTATGATGCATGCCTTGGTCAAGCGATGGCATAGTGAGACGTCGTCCTTTCATCTTCCCACTGGCGAGGCTACTATTACACTCGAGGATGTCTGGCGCATCCTGCGACTACCGATTCATGGAGAGTGAGTGATTTATGACTTGGATGAGGGTAGGGATGCCTGCTTCGGTGCCATGGGTGAGGATGAGCTCATGCTCTGCGATGGTCATATAGACTTGGAGAGGTACCGGGGTATAGCCCCTACTTACAGCCTAATTGTGGTTGCCATCATTTCTGGCCTTGTAGCTCCTGATCGGTGTGGTCGATACTTCAGTCCGGGTTGGGGATTAGCATGGTAGCAGATGTGTGCTCGCCGAGTATGCTATGCTTGGGGACTAGTACTTCTGGCCTCTTTGTACCAAGACTTACATGAGTTTTCCTACTTGGATGTTCGAGCTCTTGGGGCCGAATTGACCCTCCTGCATGTTTGGGTATTTGAGCGGATTCTAGTGCTTCACCCTTTTGTGACACCAATTGGTTTAGATATTGATGATCATGTGGTGTGGCGGTATGGTGAGGCAAGGATTCACTTCACCCACATGGGTACAGACGGCATAGCTCACTGGCAACGGGCCTTGGACGAGATGACAGTATTCATCTGGAGGCCGTATATGGGTATAGGCCCATGGATGGATGATGCAGAGCATCTCTTCTTTGCTCACTAGGACAGACTTATGCAGGGTCAGGAGCATACCTTGATAGAGAGATACCTTCCTGGTTGGGTGGCCAGGCAGTTCGACGAGGTGCAGGATATACCTGACGCTTAGGACACAGCCATCTTTGCCCGCACGACAAAGGAGACAACATGGGGACCACCTATTCCAATGGATGAGGCAGTGACCTCATTTAGGTAGTTGGTTGCTCAGCCATGGCAATATGATTAGAGGCCAGGGGATGCAGGGGTGACCTTGGCGTACAAGGCATGGTTCAGTCCACCAGTGCGATTGACAGTTTCTGGGACAGTACTCCCACGCCGGAGACCTAGAGGTAGGTCAGCAGGTAGAGGTCGGGGAGGTGTACCACTAGTGTAGCCAGCAGTAGGATAGGATGGGCAGCCCCAGGTTCCACCATAGCAATAGCCAGTAGGACAGCCGGCAGGGTAGGCAGGAGGACAACCAACAGGGCAGGCAGGTCCCCACGATGCATAGTTTCAACAACTACAGGGCCAGATACAGGCTCTGACAGCTGAGTGGGATGAGGCTCGACAACAGAGAGAGACCAGGCTCGGCAATAGGTTACTACAGTCATGGCCAAGAGAGATCAGGCACGATCCGAGAGGGATCAGGAGATAGGCCGATAGAGACAGTTAGAGAGTGCAGCCTCTACATCTTGGGGTCGATCAGTGGACATTCGAAAGTATAGAGAGGCCATTAGAGAGGCTGAGTACTATCAACATCACTACCAACAGGTAGTGCCATCAGCTAGCAGAGTGTTAGACTTCTCTCAGCAGATAGGGAGGCGGTCAGCAAAGGCTCATGGTGAGAGGCAGGATGGGGAGGGCAGCAGCTAGCAGGGTTAGCCCCTCTTGATCATATGACAGTTTTGTTCCAGTTTTTTGATATTCGGGTTGTAGTACTTTGGCCTTATTGTACCATGTTATTCGATGTACATTTGATCCGATTTGTATCATAACAGTATTTTTTGATGATATCTATGAGATGATTTTCCCCTTTATGATGTGTATGGTGCACATGTATGATATGCAAATGTATGATATGATGTTATGCGATGTTTCTATTCCTATGTTTATGTGATGTATGTAAATGGATGTATTTATTTTTGTATATTTTTCGTGTTTTAATAATGTAATGGATGTTAACGATGGTAATGGATGCCAATGATTATGTATGATGTAATGTTGTCTTAAGATGTTTAGAATAACAAATTTATATTATTCCTCCCTACTTAAGATAATGATATGATGCAATGTGCTAATGCAAATGCAGATGCATTGTGTATGCATGGGCGCTACTTTGATCACTATTATGATACCATGTCAGTGTGGAAAGAAGATAGAAGAATTGTAGAATTGATGAGTTAGTTAGAATGATGATGGCGATTTGCATTGCTAGGAATTGGGATTTTCAAAGGGTCATTTGTATTATGTTTGATAACTCATGTAGGTACAATGCATCGAGGTATAAAGGACTAGGATGGTGTGGTACCTAGTGTGATGGACTTTGACTCGACAATCAGATAGGAGTATTCTTGTTCACACTTGACAAACATAACCTTATTCAGAATGTAGTTCAGATATTCCAAACATCTCGGGCGAAAACATAAGAAGGAAAGCCTTCTTATGTGGTCAACAAGACACTTAAAACATCTTTCCTACAATCAAACAAAGTACGCCTAATGAAGTTATTTTACAAGAATATCCAACAATTATAGTAGATAAAAAGATAATGATCATTGCCCCATTCCTTTCTCTCTAAACCTATTTTGTTTAGGCATCATTGAGAGGTCCTTGGAATGAGCGCAAAATAAGATAAGTCAAAAATACCAAATAAAGTAAACAAACAAGCTAATGTTCTTCGTACCGCTAGCCAAGACTAACTACTCTTAGGGGTACCTAATGCTTATATCCATTACAGGAAAGCTTCATCGTAGGATATGTTGTGATCAGGGTTTTGGTGGGATTGATTTGGGTGATATGCTATTGATATTCTGAGTTGACCAACTTGCTTGCTTACTGACTTAGACTTTCGAGACTTTGACGATTAAGCGATCACTTTGTGAACCTGCTAAACTTGCTTCTAACTAACTCACCAAAGGGTGAAAGCAATGACTAATTTTATTATGAGTGATGACAATCATGGTGAATGTGAGATGAAATGGATGCATCATTTTGGGTTTTTCAGATATTTTGAGGTTATTTTTGTTATTTTTGAATTTCTCAATGTTTTTGGTATTTTCGAGGTTTATAATGAACAAACTAACTTAAAGACCTATCCTAGGGGTCTCGGGAGTTGATCCGTAAATTAGCCTTGCCTACGTTATACACGTAGAGAACACGTAGTTCAACTGATAATGGACTGACTTGATGATAAGATGGACAAACGGGTTGCCATTTTATTGCTTAAAGGACTGAATTACGATGCAGACTAGATGGGAAAACGGATTGCCAATGCGACGGATGCCTAAGGACTGACTCTAACCATCTTGGGGGATGATCAAAGATCAACCTTGCCTACGTTCAAGCTTAGAGACGACGTAGTTTGACAAGGTGAAAGACTGATAAGACTTGATGATGAAATTTTTGAAGATTTTCTGATATTTTCTACATGTTTTTGGATTTTTGATGAATTTTTCTGAATGTTTTTGGATTTTTTGAGTGACTTTTGAGAAGATTACAAGAATACACATGAATCCAATCCGATGCATGTGGGAACATGCCCCCAGTGTGGTGTGATAAACTACTTCGATAAAGGCTGGACAAACTAACCTTAGGAATATGCCAAGTAGTATTATGGTAGAATGTGATATGGACACCAGCTCAGTTATGGTATGGATGTGAATGGATGGGTGATGGAAAGGAGGAGTGAGTCATGCAAATCCTATTGGATAGGGGGTGCTTTATTTACACTTGACGCCTGTTTTCCAGGTTTTCACCAAGGTACTTGTCCAAAGCGCCACCGAAGTGGTTTTCACTAGAGGACGATTTTTCTTTACTTTTTCTAATTTTTTGATTTTTTGATTTTTTTTTTTTTTTTTATTTTTTATTTTTATTTTTGTCACCAAGACGCCTGTTTGCCAGGTTTTCATCAAGGTAACCATTTTTTTCAGGACTTTTTATGATTGTTTTTGCATTTTATGTTTCTATACCTTGCAAGGTCTTAGGCATAAGACTTTTTGAGATGAGAGCTATTCATGGGCTTCTGCAGAGGTTTGCCTTCTGGTGTCGACAACTGATATGCCCCCGATTTGTAGCTTGTGGTGAGGATGAAGGGTCCCAGCTAGTTAGGCTCAAACTTTCCTTTTGTATCCAGGTTGGGCACATTCTTTTGATTCTCTTTTAGCACAAGGTCACCAACTTGGAAGGTGCGTTGCTTGATCTTCTTGTTGTAGCTCCGCTTCAAGGGATTCTGGTAGACCTATAGATGATTCAGGGCATCCATGCGTCATTCATCTAGTAATTCCAGCTCATTCAGTCTTGTAACCCTGTATTCCTCATTCATGATGAGGTTTTGCAGTGATATCCGTAGTGACGGGAGCTCGATCTCAATCGGGAGTATGGCTTATGATCCGTAGACCAAGGAGAATGGGGTGGCGCCTATTGGCGTGCAGATGCTGGTGCGGAAGGCCCATAAGGCGAGCTTTAACTGCAGATGCCAGTCATGACTAGATTCATTGACTATTTTCTTGAGGATTTTCAGAATGGTCTTATTAGTAGCTTCTGCTTGGCCATTGCCTTGTGGGTAATATGGGGTGGAGAAACAGTGCTGGATTTTGAATTTTTCACATAGATCACGGACATCCTGATTCTTGAAAGGTGTCCCGTTATTAGAGATAATGGATTGGGGAACACCAAATTGGAAAATGAGGTAATTCAGGATGAACTTAGATATCTACTTTCCAGTGACGTAGGTCATGGGAATTGCTTCGACCCATTTTGTGAAATATTTGGTGGCGATGACAATGAACTTGTGGCCTTTGGATGAGGTGGGTGAAATTTTACCAATGAGATTGAGCCCCCACTGTGAAAAGGGCCATGGTGTTACAATAGGATGCAACTCTTGGTCTGGTGAATGAATAAGGTCTCCATGTTGTTGGCACTGTAGACACCTTCTGACAAATTCATGTGCCTCTCTCTCCATTGTCGGCCAATAGTACCCGATTCTCAACAACTTCTTAACCAGGGTCATACCACTTGAGTGCGAACCGCACAAGCCATTGTGTACCTCAATTAAAGCAGTCAAGGCCTCCTCAGGTGTTAAGCAACGTAGCAGGGTTCCATTGATGCTTCTACGGAAGAGGTTTTCTCCTAGGATGATAAATCGTGAGGACCTTTTGACAAAGGTTCATTTGAGGTTCGGGGTAATGTCAGCTGGGAGGATTCCTAATCTTAGATAGGTGTAGAAGTAATGGTACCAAAGATCACCAGGACCAATGAGTTCTCATGCGTATTCTAACTCTGGTACCTCGAAAGTGGGTACGAGAAATTGTTCTATGAGGAATTTGTGTTTCGAGACGTTGTGAGGGTTGTCTAACAAAGATTCGATCATTGCCGTTGCATCAGCTGCTTTGTTGTTTTCCCTCGATATCTTGTCAAAATTTATGTCGATGAATGATTCCTTGAGTCCTTCTACCACCTTCTTGTATGGTGTGAGCTTATCATCCTTAGTTTGGTATTCACTGTTAACTTGGTTAATGATAAGTTGTGAGTCTCCATAGACTTTTAGTGCCATTATTCGCCACTGTGCTGCAATCTTGAGACCTATGGTTAAGGCCTCGTATTCTGCAATATTGTTTGTATAGGGGAATGCTAACTTGTAGGATCTTGGTATACAGTCTCCCTATGGGGTGATAAATAACACACCAGCTCATGATCCATGTTGCGTGTGGGAGCCATCGAAGTACAATTTCCAGTGGTCAGCTGTACTAAGATTAAAAAGAGACTCATCTAGAAATTCTAATACAAGCAAGTTGTCTGTGTAGAGGGGAGCTTCTGCTAGCTGATCTACGATGACTTGTCCCTTGATTGCCTTTAGTTCTACATACTCAATATCATGTTCTGATAGTATCATCACCCATTTGGCCATTCTACCTGTAAGCATTGCTTTTGACAATAAGTATTTCAGGGGGTCTATCTTGGCAATCAACTTAATTTGATGAGCTAGCATGTAGTGTCTGAATTTATGGGCTACAAACACTACTACTAGGCACACTTTTTCTATTGATGTGTAGTTGAGCTTGTGCCCCACCATTGTTCTGCTGATGTAATAAATGGCCCGCTCGGTTCCCTTTTCATCATGTTGGGCTAAAAGGGAACCAAGGGCGGTTGTGGTTGTTGAGATGTATAGAATCAAAGATTTTCCTACAATTGATGGCATCAACACAGGTGGTGTAAGTAAGTATTCTTTGATTTTGTTAAATGCTTGTTCGCACTTTTCATCCCATCTGAATGCTACTCCCTTGTGGAGCAGGTGTGAATAGGCGATTTTTTTATCTGCTAGTTGTGCTATGAATCTCCGAATGGATTGGAGTCTCCCTTGCAATCCTCTAAGTTGCTTTAATGTTCTCGGTGCTTCCATTTCAAGGATTACTTTTACCTTTGTAGGGTCCACTTCTATCCCCCTCATTGAAACTATGTATCCCAACAGCTTTCCTGATTATACCCCAAAGACACACTTCTTTGGGTTGAGTCTAACCTTGTATTGTTCTAGCCTATCAAAGATTGCACATAGAGTTGCTATATGATCCTGTCGCTTCTTTGATTTAGCCAATATATCGTCCACATAGTCTTCGATAGTTTTATGGATCATGTCAAGGAAGATCAACATTATGGCTCTTTGGTATGTTGCTCTTGCATTCTTCAACCCAAACGGCATCACATTCCAGCAGTAGGTGCCCCAAGGACATGTGAAGGTTGTTTTATGCTGGTCCTCCTTAGTTATCATGATATGATTATACCCCGAGAAGCCATCCATTAGGGATAGCATCTCATGTCTAGCCATCATATCCACTATCATGTCAATGTTGGATAGTGGAAAATCGTCCTTAGGACATGCTTTATTTAAGTCTCTGAAATCTGTGCAGATGCGGATGCCCCCTTTCGGTTTTGAGACTGGCACAAGATTGGATACCCATTCTGGATAGTTAATCGGGCATATGAAGCCAACATCCAGAAGTTTTTGTAACTCAATCTTGACGAGCAAGGCTATTTGTGGGTGCATCTTTCTTAACTTTTATCTGACTAGTTTCGCTCTAGGGTACACAGCCAAATGATGAACCACCACCTCAGGATCCAGTCCTGGCATGTCAGCATATGTCCATGCAAAATTTACCTTCCTCTCTTTTAGGAATGCTGCTAACAGTTCTTGTTCCTTTGGTAGGAGAGATTCAGCATAGAAGATAATTTGTGGTTTTGTTTCTGTTCCCAAGTTGACAGGGTTGCATTGCTCTGCAAGGACTACCGACCTTTCTTGATGTAGAGCAGTAGGGGGGAGATTGAATCCTTCATCCTCTGGTGCCTCAAAGATGTTTTCACTATTGGATGCGTCCTTTATTTTTACTATTTTGTGGTTAGAGAGTGCCACAGTGTGGTTTTCACTCAATAACCCCGAGCTTATTCTCGATATTTTCCTTTTGCAACTAAAAGACTCAATTGTCTCCCCATAGTATGCTTGGGTATCTAATGTGATGTTGAAGCATGCCTTGTGATCCCCACATGGAACCGTATCCCTTAGTCCCATGAATTTCGAGAGCGCCTCATCATTTTCGAATGAGTCTACAATTGGCGATCCTCGTTGGTTGTGATCAATGAGTTGTGGGTGTACTAAGGTGATTCGGTGGGTTTGTTGGTTTGACTCAGCTATGGAGGCACTAATCATTAACAGGGTGAAATCCTCAAAGAGCCTAGGAAGGTTGGATAGGGTGTTATCATCGTCACTACTAGCGCAAACATCAGTGATGTCAAAGGTGAAGTTATCAAGTAGGATACCTAAGCATACATGTGGTCTAGGAGTGGTTGTTGTTACCTAAGGAGAGGACCTGACTGCCCTTCTAGGAGTACCCTTGCCACGTATGGTTATACTCGAAGGAATATACCCAAGGCCAAGGTTCCACATTCTTCTTTCTACAATGATGAGCTCCAGACGTCCATCACTATTTCTTCCAAGGCTTTCATTCCTATTGTACCCCATACCAAACATCATTTGCAGTCCTCTGCTAGTTTCATCCATGGGTAGGGTAGGGGTGGGCTGTTCATCTTGGTACAATGTGTTTGAGATGTCCTCCTCATCCATATTTTCTCAATTGAGATCCCCCCAACAGCGGAATCCAGAGGGTTCTGCCCTAACAGTGTGGATAGGTGTTTTGACTGGCTGAGATTGCCCATGTGACCTAAAAGATTGTGGTAACCCTCCTACAACAAATGCATTCCTTTTCATTCTATAGTCATTGCATCCATTTTCCTAGATCATTTTTTTGATTTCGGATATGTCAGGGATGGCGGGTGTCTCTGTCACAGAATTGGAGGCGAGGTTGGCTGGGTCAATATATGAAGTATATGGGCCTTCATTATTTTTTGGTACTTCGGGGATCTTATAAAACTTGGCTTCCAAGTTTTTGCAGTAGGCAAAAGGTTCTAGATCGCCATATATGGTAAACTCCTCGTTCTAGTGTGAAAACTTGATACATTGATGATAAGTTGAGGCCACTGCCTTCATTCCATGGATCCATGGTCATCCAAGGAGGATATTGTAAGGTAGGTCGAGGTCAAGGACCTGACAGGTGGTTTCCATAGTTTTCGGTCCCACTTGAATGGGGATTTTGATAGTGCCTTGAGACACTTTTTCTTGGTTATCATATGCCCTTATCGTGATGCTTTTGTTCTTATTAATGGAATCCTCAGCGAATCCCAATTTCTTTATGAGCTTCAGAGAACAAATGTTAAGTCTTGCACCTCCATCCACCAGGACTCTTTTGACTTTCTTTTTATGGATAAGCACTTGAAGATGGAGTGCGCGGTTATGAGATGGTTGTGGAGGGAAATCTTAGTCAGAGAACGTAATGAGGTTTGGGGTGATGATATTTCCAACCATAGCCTAAAATTGATTTGTGTCGAGGATGGCGGAGATGGTGGACACAGCTAATGCTTCATCAAGGATCTTCCTATGGGCTGCGGAGATTTTCAATAGTTCCATGATGGATATTTGGGTGGGGGTTTTCTTTAGCTAGTCAATAACATTATAATCATAGGGAATGGCTTTTGTGTTAGAAATGGGGGTCTTAGCTGGTGCCCCAACAATGGTGACCTTTCCACCATGTGTGGTGAATCCACAGTCATTGTTAGTTCCTTTGATATTTATAACTGTGACCATTTCATCGACACATCTGACTATCTCCTCATACACTAGGTTAGCGCTAGCGTAATTTTGCTTACCTTTATTGTTCCCCTGATTATTTCCTTGATTTTTCCCTTGGTTGTGGTTCAGCATCGGATTCGTGTATATTTTCAAGTCTTGGTTTTCGGCTAGCTGCTCGAATTTTATAACCTTATCCTCGATGAGGTCTTGGATGATGTTCTTTAACCTCATGCGATTGGCGGTGGTATGTCCTTTGACTTTGTGAAAGTCGCAAAGGAGGTTCTCATTGTACCATGGTGGCTTGGTCATGGGTTTCGTGTATTGCTCGGAGTTAGAGATTTTTATTAGGTTCTCTTTGACCAATTTTTTCATTATGGACTCGATTGATTCTCTGAGAGCTATGAATTTCCGCTTGGGAGGATATTTGTTGCAGGGAGGTGGTCCTCCTTGATTTCCCACATTATTGATTTGATTGGTGGAAGGTGGTTGTTGTGCCACTACTGCATTAGTTTGCACGTTGTTGCAATTATGATTCTGTGGTTGATGGTGGGTTTGGACATTCTACTTAGGGGCACTGATGAACACTTTAGCATCTACCACGCCGTCATTTGTGATATTTTTATTCCTCGACCATGTTCGAGGTTTATCATTATAGTTATTAGATGGGCGGTTGTCCTGCGGTGGAGTGAATGTTGATGCACTTCCTCGTGCAATAAGGGCTCTTTCGATGTTGAGCACCTTTGGGATGAGTTGATCATATGATGTGATGCATTGCATTTTTAGGTAGAACGCCAATTTTTCATCTAGATTGGCTATGATGATGCAAACTTGTTGTTTTTCTGGCATGGTCCATTTTCTTTGATTGGCTTTGGATCGCCACCTTTGCAAGAATGATGTGAATAGCTCTCCTTTGGTTTGTTTAAGTGTTGATAGTTCTTCCAAACTAACATCTGCACCCATATTGAAAGCATAATTCTTAAGGAAAGCTTCCACGATTTCCTCAAATGTTTTAATTCCCATGGGTAGGCGAGAAAACCATTCCATGGCTGGACCAGTCAAGCTACGGGGGAAGAGTCACATTAGATACGTGTTTTCGTATGTGACCTCCATGCAGTGCACCTGAAATTCAATGACATGGTTCTCAGGGTTACTCATTCCATTGTACTTGTCAAATTTGGGGATCTTGAATCCTTTTGGGAACGGTATCATGGTGAGACTTTTGTTGAAGGGGTAAGGGCACAAGTTTCCCGGTGTTGTCATGGTTTTTCCTACTTGTAAGTCCAACACTTGCTGCGAAAGCAGTTTGATTTGTGTTGCGACATCTTTTCTCAGATCGGGAGGTGGAATGAATGTGTTTTGAGGTGTTTGAGGTGTCTGATGAGTGGGAAGAGTACTGGTGGGCATTTGTTGCAAGATCTACTGCATGTTCAAAGCTTGATGGTATGCCTGCATTAGTGTCAACAACTCTTGTTGTTGATCTTGTTGTTGTCGTTCCAACAATGCTTGTTGTTGGTCCATCTATTGTTGTTCCCATGAAGCCTGTTGTTGGTCAACTTGTTGTTGCACTAACAAGGCTTGTTCTTGGTCTAGCTGTTGTTGTGCCAACAAAGCTTGTTGTTGTTCGAGTTGCTGTTGTGCCAACAAAGCTTGTTGTTTGGCTTTTTGCTGCGCCTAAAAGTTTTACAGGGCTTGTTGGTATGCTTGTAGATGGATTGCTTGCAATTGCACTTGGTATTGTGCCTAAGCTTGTGCTTGGGATTTAGCTTGGGCTTCAGCTTGTGCTTGTGCTTGTGCTTGGGCTTGGGCTTGGGCTTGAGCTTGCACTTGGGCTTGTGCTTGAGCTTGTGCTTGTGCTTGGGCTTGGGCTTGTGCTTGTGCTTGAGCTTGAGCTTGTTGCTTTTTCTTGAGTACTCTTTGTTGGTTGGCCTTTTGAAGGGTTTGGATTAGGGTGGTAAATGAATTTGTTGTGTTGGCTTTTGGTGGGATTGGTGGTGGAACGGGAATGATGCCAACCATTGTGATAGGTGAAAGGGGTATGGTGGTGGTTGGGATTTGGGTTGTTGGGGGGTTTGTTGAGATATTTGGTCCTTGAGGGGGTATGCTTTGGGATATTTGAGGACCAATTGATGTACTTGTGGGGGTGGTTTGAATGGTCATGATTTGTTGTTGTGATGTCATGGGCGAGAAGAGGGAACTTGATGCGATGTTCATATTGCCCAGATCTGAGAAGTTATTGATGTTTAGGGGAGGAAAACCCAATGTGAGAGGTGATGTGGTTATCAAAGGAAATGGGGGTAGAGGTGGTAGGCTAGCCTGGAAAGAAAAGGGGTCAATGACTTTAGTTGTTCTAAACAAATCACCTTCCCCTTGTGGTAGAGAAGTTGGTATGTTTAACTGATATGCTGGTGAGGCATGAAATGAAGATGAACCAGTGGGTTTATGGAATGTGAGTGGGACGTATGGGTGCAATGGATTTTCTGGAACCAAATTATCTGGTGTGGTGTTGATAACCACCTCTTTGTTGGCCACAAGGCGATGCCTTTGTAACTCTTGAAACAAGGCACTCCCCTTGTTTGCATTTGGTGAGGCTGGTGTGATGGCTAAGGTGGTGTGAGGTATTTCTTGATTGATATTTGCCATTGGGGATGTACTTGTAAGGGGCATGTCCATACTAGTGCTTGCGTCAAATTTGGAAGGGAACGAGACCCCTCCTCCTACTATCGCGTTTAAGTACTTGAACATGGCACTAACAATTTTGTGGTTCTCTGGATTTTGAACCATTTCTATCATTTCGGATTGTGTCATCCCCATGTCTTTATCGGTGATTTCCTCTTGATGACTCTCCTCTTGAGGATTTTGTGATGATAAATGAGAGTTAATTGGGGGATTACTCGATCTCGCAAGGTTTATTTCAGAGGTTAACTGACTCATGTTCATGGAAGTTGGTATTTCACTGATATTCTCCATGTCCTTCTTGTATTGAGATCTTGTTTGGACCATAAAAAATAGGGATTTGTTTGATCATAACCTTTTAGGCCCAAAAGAGAAGAACTAGGGAAGTTAATGATCAAAGATGGTGGTAATGATGATGTGGTAAATGGATGAAATGAGTGAATGAAACCTTTTGGAGAAATTTTGAAGGAGTATGCTAAACTGTTAGGACTTAGATTGATTGTGATAATTTGACTAGATGCGTTAAGCCAAACAGGATTGTAGTGAAGTTGTACTCCCTAGGAAGTTGTGTTATCCTAGGGGAACTTGCACAAATGGATGAATTTAGGTAAGTGTGTTAAGCCAAATGTGATTGTGAACTAATGAACCTCAAGAAGTTGTGTTATCTAGAGGTAAATTCATCCAAGGGATTTGACTATTGTGGCTAGGTGTGTCACGCCAAAATAGGATGATGTTGACTTATCCCTATTAGTTTAGCATGAGTGATTTTTCTAGAGTTCCTAAGAAGGTTTGATGATGGGATGAGATTTGATTTGATGAAAAGATGGATGGGGGTGATGCTTTGATCCTATACTTGAACCTAGACACAACTCTCTTTACAAAAAACTCAGTGTTGAAGAACACGCTATACTTCCTATGGGAGAAAAGAAAACCTTTCAAAAAGTTTGGGATTTTGATGGTAGTAAAACACATACAAAGACAGATTGTTCCTTGAAGCCTTTTTGTAGAAGTTGTACACAAGTCTTTCTCTTACTTTAAGGAGCATCTCAAGACATTGCTCGTGGGCTTTTAGGCTTATCTTTTTGAACTTTGGCTTTGGGATTTTGATCTTGCGGGAAATCATTGGGAAAAACACATGTGGTTTCAATTTGTCTCTTTATCTTGGCTTAAATGAATTTCTTTTACTAAATACACTTGCTTGCTTATGTTTCAAACTATATGTCTAATGTCTCATTCTCTTTCTCATCCCACAAAGTCCATTATGCAAAAATCGAGGAAAATGGGGCAAAAATTCCCTATGTTTAACCTTATTGAAGACAAATGATGATAGAATTTAAACACTTAGAAACCTCTAATGATAGAATCCCTAGGGAAAACAAGAGTGTTCAAATTTGTCAAAGGTATTTGTCTCCTTAAAGGGGTTTGAAATTTGAAGGTTTTGTGAATGCTTGTTTTCAATTGTTTTCGAGAACCAAGCAATATGTTCTTTCTTTCCAAGTACTTTTACAATCCTAGGATGATGAGGCAATATCTTGTTGGGTTCCCACTTGGATGAATCAAGTTGCGCATATCTTGTGCGAATGGCTAAATGCTTGTCCACACTGGCTCCCCTCCATGGCACACACTTCTTGGGTCAGCCAAGCATTAGTACCCATGAATCTCCCATGGCATACCTTTCATTTCCACAACAATACCGCATGTATAACATGGGCGGCTTCAAAAGACATAACCTTTTGCACCAACAAGATAGACAAGGTTTTGGACTTTTTCTAAACAAAGGGTTCTAATGCGGGCATTCCGTTCGTGGGGGATTATCCAACTTCGGCGAGAGTCCATTTTTTTCCATCTCGTCGGAATAATCCTCGTGATTCTTGAACTTTCCTCAAGAATCCACACTTATATACTGGTTGGAAGTCGCTTGGCTTTAGCGTGTTCTCGATTGGGTCGTTCCCTTGGGTGAGTACTTTTTCCTACAAGGCAGGCCCTCTAAGATAAACAAAAGTGAGCTAAGATATCTCGTCGTTCCCACAATCGTTGTTGAAAAAAAAAGGGGAGAACCTCCGCAATATATCATGCTCACACTCGCATGTTTTGTTCAATTTTAAAATGCCCAAATTGAAATGTGGAGGCAATCTTTTTGACAGCCTAATATCACCAAAATGTTTTTGATTCTCAAGATCGCAATGAACCGTGAGAGAAGCGCATACACATTTTAAATGATATTAGCTTGTAAAAAAAGTTGCAAAACATTGAAAACACTTGTTCATTTTAGAACTCAAAGCAATGGTGAATTATTTTTAAGCACCAAATGAAATGTGAGATTGCCTTGTTCAATTTGTTAACCTTTAAACAAAATCTAATATATTTGCCTAAAGTTCCTTTTAGCCCCTTGGCAACTTTTGAAAAGAAATTTGATTTTGTTTATTTTAGAACCCAATGGAAATTTAGTGTTCTAAGATCAAATGAACTTATCAAATTTCTTAAAAAGTGTTGAAGAACACTTTAGTGTTTAAAAACACTTTGTACACAATGAGCATGGTGTCATAAAAAAAATTGTTTGTTCTTTTTAAACCCAAAGTAAATTTAGTGCTCCTAAGGCCAAAGATTTCTTAACAAATTTCTTAAAGAGGGTTAAAAAACACTTTAGTGTTTAAAAACACTTTGGGTTGGTGAACATGGTATCATGACAAACTTCTTCCTTTGCTCCAACCTGCAAAATGAAAGAAAACCAGAAGCAATAAAGACAGAAAACCAAATTAAAGACTAAAAAAAATTAAATTTAAAAGACACATGTCAATTTAAACTTCACTGTTTTCCCGCGGCAGAGTTTGCAAAAGCGGTGGAGTTTGGAAAAGCAGTGCTATATAGTGTTGTGCGGTTAACTTTACATAGTGCTCTACGAAAATAGGGAGTGCAAAAGCGGCACGACAGAGGCAAGCGGCAAAGTTTAGAAGCGGCCTGGTTTGGAATTTTGAATTTTCTAGGCGAGACAGACAGAGCGACTGAGTTTGGAGGACACGCGGTGTGATATAGGGCCGCGACACTAAAAGCGAGTCAATATGGACCCACGCGGTGGAGTTAGGGAAATTCCAAAAAAAAAGACAGGTAGGCAGAAATCTGCGGTGATGTTTGGAGATTCAGGTGTGGGTCTATATGTCGCTGCATCTTTGAGAGCGGTGAAGTATCGCGTCGCGGTGCTAAAAGCAGCGAAGTATGGCACCATGCAGCGAAGTTTGCTGTGTTTGCAAAACAAAAGTCAGAAACCACGGAATTTCTAAAAAACGTGATTTTATTTTTGATCAAGCCCTCCTTCTAGCGCCAAAATGTGGACCCCTAAACCTGCAAATGCACAAACACAACAAACATGGTTAGATGTTAGATCAAAATGCATACAAGAGTGAGAGATTCCCCATGAAATCCACCTATTTAAACTAAAATTAGGAAAATGAAGAACAAAACTTAAACAATATATGAATGTGAAAGTAAATCCTAATTTAGCCAATAGATTAATGATCCTATGGGGGAATTGGTGCCAATGGAGTGTTGCAATTGTCCCTTTCCCAATTCCTAGGTTGCAATGGAGATAATTCTAGAAATGGTCAAATCTCCAAAGAGATTTGAGCATAACCTTGTCGCAAAATGTGAAAAATGGTGAATGGTTGGATGAAATGAGCAAAATTAAGTCTCAATTGGAGAGAGTAACTTTGCATGAAGATTGTGGATGAGAAATGATGAGAGAAGTCTCCAATTTATAACTTTCAATTTGGAAGAGAAAGTGAGATTTGAGAAATGTGGGATTAAAGATAATCCAATGGCATTGTGTCACTTTTCCACATGTGATTGGGTGAGGAATGAGCACATTTTGGCCAATGTGCATGATAAATGCATAATTTTGAATTTGAAATGGTGAGATGACTTTTTGAAGAGGGAAGGGAAATGAAGTTAATGTCACTTGGCTCAAGGTCAAGGACATGTAAGAGGTCTTAAATGCCTTGTTGGAAGGACTAAGTCCACTTGGTCTTTTTGAATTCAAATGAGGGAATATTCCCTTTTGATGCTTTGTGAGGAAAATAGATGAATTAATAAATCAAAGTAATTGATTTATTGTGCAACTTGCATTCTCTAGAGAAATTTAGGGAGAGGGATTAACTTAATCAAGGTTTTGATTAATTTAATGAAGAGTTAGATGATGTGACAATTTAGACTTAGATTTATGAATTGATTTAAGTCAATGAATTGAGATGAAATGATTTTTTAAATAAATGATTTAATTTATTTAACCAAAGGGGAACATGTTAGATCAAATCAAATAAGGTTTAATTTATTTTATTTAATAAGAGGACTTTAGAGAATTTAATAAAAAAAAAAGATTTATTTAATTAAACAAAGATGCAAGGTTGATTAAATTAAATTGATTAATTTAATCACTGAAAGAGGAAGACTTAATCGAATAAATAATGATTTATTAAATTAAGAGATAGAATATGATGAAATGTTGAGAATGTGATTTATGAGGAAATGTTGTTAGTAATCGGAATCAGGTATGCCAAACGAACTTGAACATTTTCCATGTCTACACATTCAAATCATATTTTAAGAAGGAAAGAGTAGTATGGATGGGTAAGTATCCCAATCTAGAGATTAAAAGGGTAGAATTTTTAACACTTGGTAGCATTTCATTTCAAAAAACATTGATTGTTGATCATAAAATTGAGTTTTAGAAGGACAAGTATTTGGCCCCTAAATTCAGATGCATTAATAAAGGATAAGTGGCCAAGTGATAGATTCTAATTTACGACCCTTGAGGAATCTTCAGTTACTTATAATATTCTGAGTCTATCTAGTATTGTTGTGCCACAAATAGAGGTTGAAGGGACACATGGAAACCTTGTGGACAACATAGTTGGCCCATTGATAGAAGAAATTTATGGTCCAATAGAAACACCAATTTTTTGAACTAGCATACTCCAATAGGAACACTTAATTTGGAAAACTAGCATAGTCCATTAGGAACACTTGAAGATTTGCATGTGGCTTAATAAAAAGTAAACTAGTTGTATGTCAACTAACTATATGTTGACTTGGCAATAGACAAAATATCAACTTGTTTGACACAAAAAAAATAGCTGAATATAAGTTGGTTGTTGCCTATATGCTTATAAATGTACCTCTAACTATCAACATTTGAGAAAAAAGTATTTGATTCAAGCATTTTGCTGTCAAGTATTGCCTACTGACAAACTATCCACCTTGTCTTCTTTGTTCATGATCTGTTGTATTGGCGAAGTGGAATGATAATTTGTTGTAATGTTATAATCTAGAATTTTTGGATGTGGTCTGCTTTGTTGAACTTTCATGTTTGCTTTCTTAGTTTGTGACTCTACAGAAACCACAATCTCCTTTTGTTTTGAAGTTTGTTTGATGACACTGGTGTGTAAGGAGAAATGATAGAGCATGATATTTATCTTTGAATTTCCTCTCAATTTCCTCCCCTACTTCATAATGATGATGAGCAAGCACTCTATATAAGTGGTTGGGTGTGTCATACTCCAATGATAATTTCATTGCAGTGTAGATATTTCTATAGCATACATTGTGGTGTAGGTAATGCCTAGGGAATATCCCACCCACATATGCTTCTCCTTTCCAAAAATTATACCTTTGTATACTTTTGAGTAGAGCATTATCCTGCAAGAAGACTTCTTGAATGACTGCATTTGCAATTTTTAACATATCTTGGTAATTAGGATTCAAATCCAACACATTTGAAAGAAAAATTGAGACCAAATCTGAAGGAAATATCAATCTTTGTGCTAATTTGGGTGTAGAATTTCATCTCCTAACAGTGTTTTCAATGATCTATACACAGGCGCGCAATCAGTTTTTAAAATATTTGACAATGTTTCTCTTTCCAAGCCTTTGGAGAAAGGCAACTCTCGTTCTAGTATGGTAAAAGGAGCTCTGTGATTTCTAGGCATGAACTCCATGATCTCTATTTAGTGCAATTGATTTTTGCAAAAAGTTGAATTGAATAATCTTGGATAAGATACAAAAACAAGGTTTCCCACATGTTCAAGTAATAGCAATGAATAAATACATGGCATAAAAAGTATGAGTTGGCCTTTATTGTACATTTGAAATAATGCCCTCTTTTAGAGTGAAACATGTGCAAATAACACAACCCAGATTATGGTGGCCCTGTTAAAGTATGACTTAACCCCACATGATGATATCCTTAACATGATAGTAACATCTTAGACCAAAAAAGTTGTCACTATCTTTATTGAGTCTAAAGATATTGCATCATTTTAAAATATTGTCATTTGATAATCAGCTTTTTGGTGTGGATAAAGTGTTATGTCATAAGCTATTAACATTTGTGAATGGTGTTTCTATACTTGCACAAACACAAAGAACAAATGCATGATTAGATCAAAATGAAAGATAGAAGCAACATTCCCCATGAAATTAGATTGAAACATCAAAATAGGGAAAGAAATGAAGAACAACACAATGAAAGCAATTGAATCCTATTCTAATGAGAAAAATTTCAATCCCATGGGGGAATTGGTGTCATTTATGTGTAGAAAATGGCCATTTCCCAACTCCTTGATGTGATTTGATGATCTTGGATGATGATTCTTGATTCCTTGGTGAAATTTTCCAATAACCTTGATAAAACTATGAAACTATGCTAAAAATGGATGAAGTTGCAAATGAAATTGAGTATAGTAAGCTTGCATGAATTGTGGATGATCAATTCAATAGGAGAAGCCCTATATTTATAGATTTGAACAATGAAAGAATAAGAAAAATGGATGAATGTGGGACAAAACACCAACCAATGAGAGAATGCCACTTGTCCACATGTGATTGGAGGAGGAATGAGCACATTTGGATGAATGTGCACATATATATGGTTAGGTGGATTTGAATTTGTTGAGATGACAAGTTTAGAGGGAATAAGAAATGGAGTAAATTCCACTTGGCTCAAGGCAAAGGACATGTAAGAGGCCTTTAATGCCTTGTTGGAAGTACTCATCCCTTTTGGAGGGATTTTTGAATTGGAAGGAATATTCCACCAAAGATGCCCTTTTGAATGGAAAATGATGAATTAATCAATCAATTAAATTGATTTATTGGTGCAAGTTGCAAAATCTAGAGGATTAAAGCGATTAGGGTTAAATTTAATCATGATTTGATCAATTTAAGTAGAAATTAGGTGATTTGACAATTTTGACTTAGATTTTAGTATTTAAATAAATCAAAGTTGAGAGGAATAATGATTTAGACTTAATTAAATAAAGATTTATTTAATTAATTAAAGAAGGTGGTGTTAGATTAAATCAAATAAAGATTAATTTATTTAATTTATAGAGATGACTTTAGAGATTTAATTAAATGAAGTGAATTATTTAATTAAAAGAGAGACTAGAGGATTAATTAAACAAAACGATTTATTTAATTAATGGAAGGAAATGACTTAATCAAATAAATTTGATCTATTTAATTAAGAGAGGAAATGTGATGAATTTAATCAAATAAATATTATTTAATTAAATTAATTAGTAAAGGGGATGATTTAGGAAGAAACAATGTTAGTAAGCTTAGGATCAGGTGTGTAGGATCAACTGTATATTTTTTGTGTCTACATTTTGCCCCTCTTTGAAGCAATGCACCTGTTGCATTGATTCAAAGAATAAGTTGTCAAGATCAAAATTAAAAAAAAATATATTTTTTTTTCAGATGCCCTACTGCTACCTCAACAAGAAGAATTGCATTGGTATACTGCCCCCTCAAAAGATCAAGCAGAAATGTTCAATTTTCTGATCAAGATCACGATAAAATGTGAGAGGAGTGGTTCTATTGATCAGAGGATGAAATATAATTATTTAGAAAGATCATATATTTGACGTAGACAATCATCGGCCATGGGTAGCCTCATGTATATTTTGATACAACACACAAATTTTGGATAGAAATATTAGTAAAGATAAAAGAATAAGAAGAAAATAATGATGACAAAAGGATCCAACAAGTCCATGAAGCATTAAGACTTTATTAGATATGATAATGAATGACGATGATGATGATGATGTATTGCTTATCAGGAATTGGGATTTTAAAAGGGCCATTTACCTTATGTTTGATAAAACAAATAGATACAATGCATCAAAGTATAAACAACCAGGATGGTGTTGTACCTAGTGCGATGGACTTTCAATTGATAAATAGATAGGAGTATCCTTGTTCACACTTGACATATGGAAACCTCACTAGGATGTACTTCAAAATTTTCAAACATCTTGGACGAAAACATAGAAAGGAAATCCTTCCTATGTGGTCAACAAGAAACCTAAAACACCCTCCATACATACCTAACAAAACAAGTATTTTCCAAGGTTATATTGCAAGAACATCCAACAAGCACAATAGACGAAAGATAATGATCAATGCCCCATTCCTTTCTCTCTAAATGGTTTTAATTAGACATTATCGAGAGGTTCTTGGAATGAGTGCAATAAGATAAATCAAAGAAAATATCAAGTGAACAAACAAGCCAATGTTCTTCATAACCCTAGCCAAGGGGATTTGTTTTGCTTAGGATAAGAATCCAAACTGATTTTGCCAAAAGCTCATTCCCATTGTAGGAAGGATGCATCCTAGGACATGTTAGTGGATGGTGGCAAGGTGTTTTTGTTTAGGATAAGTATCCAAAGTGTTTTGCCAATAGATAATGCCCATTGTAGGAAGGATACATCCTAGGACTGTTAGTGGATGATGGAAATTTGATAGGTTGTTTGAAAAGGTCATTGATAAAAGGTCGATTGACATGTTTGTGAATGATCAAGAGTTTGATTTTGCATTTAAAATTTTGTTGTTTCGATTTTGATTTTGTGTTTGAATTTTGTTTTTGTTGATTGTTGTGGTTGTTTTTATTTGTTTTTCCAAATGATGAAGGAGATGATTGATTTATTATGGATGAGATTATTGCGGGTGAAAGAGAAATGGGATAGATAGTTTTTTTTCAAATATTTGGATTTTTTCATATTTTTGAAATGTTTTGAGGTTGTTTTGGGATTTTTTTTTTTGATATGTTTTACAAATGTTTTGATTTTCGGATTTTCCAATTTTTTTGGTTTTTTATGATTTTATGAATTTTTTGGATTTTTTGTCTTGGGGGTTGATCAAAGATTAGCCTTGCCTACGTTTAAGCTCAGAGATGACGTAGTTCGGATATCATGTTTTTGATATTTTTTTACTTTTTGACCTGTTTTTGGATTTTTAATATGTTTTGAATTTCTTGGATTTTCGCATGATTTTGATGATTTGGATATGGATATGATATCGGTGCTCTGTTTTGGGATTTTGTTGAAAACCAAGCTAGGTTTGATTGATTAGATTGATGGATTTGTGATGATAACATCGTTGAGGATACAAAACAATGCAGGGTGATCCCACAATACTGGTTTGCAATTTTTGGGCAAACTGGACACTACAGTGATATTTTTAACTAAATCTTCACTTTTGGGCTCCTATAGTGGCTAAACCGTGAGGAATTTGATGATGCAAACTAGTAATTTGTGAAGTTTTTTCTATAGATTCTAAATATATTTTTTTCAAAAATTTTGGAATCGGATTGCACGTTTTTTTCATCTCCTTTAAAAACTAGTTTTTATCAATAAACAACATTTTTAAGGAGTGATGCTCACCGTATACAACATAGTTTTTTTATATGAAGGATAAAATTATAATTTTTTCGAATTTAGATTTGTAAGTACGATATCTAACTAGTTCATTTGGTTTCATAGTTTTTTATTAAATATTTTTTCCTTAATCAAGTTTCGAAATCAAACCAATTACAATTCAGACATAGGCGGATTGTATACAACATAACTTTTTCTATATGTATCGAAATTCAATTTTATTTTTTTTAATGGATCAAGCACATCAATACCCAGTCTGAACATTTTTATTTTATTTTAAATTATAATCTTCTATTTTTCCACATGTGCAGAACAAAGAGCTTGATTTCCGGTGAAAAACCTACATTCACAAGAAATAAAAAATAAATATAATAATCAAATTTAAATTAATTAAAATTATACTTTTTTGGAAGCTTATAATAAGGAATGCATACTTACAAAAAATAAAATTTTAAATGAATTCATTTGATCCCCCAAAAGGTAAATCAAAAGTGGCTTTTTATCAACATTTTGATAGGTGTAAAGGAGACTCTATTATAGGTATGGTTTAAAGCTAGCACGGTTCTATCCAAGGGGTATTGGTCTAAGGTGCTTTGATCAAACCCTCTTCACTTAGAATCTTTTAAATAGAACTTTTCAAGGCTTAAATCATTATATTTTCTAAAAATATGTGATTTCAAAAAAAATTAAGATTTCCTAGAAAATGTAAACCACTAATGTGGCAGCACCGTGCAAGGATAGTGTTAAGAAACACGAGGATTGGGAAGGATATCCCCAAATGATGATGGATTGATTAGATTTGATTGATCAATATTTTTAAGTTTAGCTTGGAACAAAATTTGTTTGAATGATTTGATGTGACGTTGAAGTGCAAGTTAGATGTGACTAATATTGACTGTTTGGATTGATGAAAGATAAAGCTTGATAAGGATCATCTTCTTGTCAAAATATGCCATGGGCTAGTGATTTGTATTTTTTGCTCACAAATTCTTGACCAATTTGATTTCATATTTTCCAATGTTTGTATCACCACATAAGTTGGACGATATAGATCAAGATTTACTCCCAAAGCAAGATGTAAATATTTTCCCCCAGTGTCTAGCAATGTTTGAAAGGCCATGGGTGGATGGATGGATGGATATGGTAAACATTCAAAGGATTCCGAGGATTATCTTGTGACAAGATAAGGTGTGCGAACAAAGGATTCTCATTTGGATAATGTTTCAAGGCTCAGATAACGTTGGGTAGGATAGGATCAATGAAAATGACCAATGCCAAGATGTCTACCATAAGCAAGTGTAAATTGTACACCAAACTTTGTAGATGGATGAAAATGGATTGGATAAATGATTCATGAATGAATGGATTTATTATGGATAAGATGGATGGAATTTTGGCTTTATTATGGATGGGATAAGATGCATCCACCTGATCTAGCACACGGAGATGCTCAATTCTACACATGATGTTTGTTTTCCAGGTTTTCATCATGGTACCTATCCAAGTGCCACCATAGTTGTTATCACTGGAGGGCAATTTTTTATTTTTACTATTTTCAATCATTTTTCTGATTTTTACTTTATTTTTATATTTTTTTATTTTTTGTAAAATATTTAAGCTCATGTTGAACCACCTGGTGGTGTCGATGTAGATTCTTTTTTCATAATTTTTTATCGATATCTTGCTTGAAGAAACTACTTTTCCAAGATACATGTACTTGAATGCAACTTTTGAGAATTATGTTATGTTTTATTGATACCGCAGTTATTCTATCTTTGTGCACACATCGTGATAGAGTGCCTTCTAAATCCTTATGATCAAGGGTCATTGCCAACACATGGTCAATGTGAGAATTGGATATCATGTGTGGAGGCATGGATGGTGGAGTGTGTTTAGGAATAAAAGATGGAATGGTTGATAGCTCGGAACCTTTGACTCACCAAACTTGGAAAGATGGGTAATAATGGGTGGATACGAACGTGTGCATGAAATTAGGACCAACTACTTGATATACTTTGTACGTCGCTTGAGAAACCTTCTCTTTCCTTTGTGGACATCTTTGATGGATACTTTTCCCTTTTTTATTTTTCCCCATAGTTTCTTTGACTAATGGAGTGTGATAAGGGTAACTTTTCTTTGTATTCTTCGGTATCCACTTGTATTTGATTTTTCCTTCACACTTTTCTTCTTCTTTTTCTTTGATAACGTTCTTTGTGCTTTGATTCAAATATTTCTTTTGAATTTGGTATGAATTTGTGGATGGGGTGATGGGTGGATGAAGATCCATGACATGGTTGGTTGTAGTATTAGCATTGGTTTCATCATAAATATTCTTTGTGCTCTCTATGTTGACATTTTCTTGAGATGAAGTTTCCCCCAATATGGTGGAAGTAGTAACTTATGCTTTGATTCTTCCTATTTTGAGAGTTCCTGGTTAGTAGGTATTCTCTGATAACTGACTACTGCAGATGATGTTATTTCAATTTGCTGCTCTGCTAACTCCATAATATCATGTTTGGTCTAACCTATTTCTTTGAGTGGATAATGTTGGATATCTTCATACATGATGTCCTCAATTTGAATTTGGGATATATCTGATCTCGATGTTGACATCTCAATTTGACTGTAGGAATCAATAACTTGCTCCTTTTGTGTAATAATGTCAGGAGTAAAGGAATCTTGTTCTAAGTGAAGATCATCTACGTGTCCATCCAAAGAAATAATCTCATGGGTAGATGGATGAGTATGTGCTACATGGATATGATAATTATTAACAATATCTTGTATAGATAGGAGAGTGTCCATTACCTCATTGTAGTATCTTGGAGATATGAATTCTTGATCTTTGATTTTAGAATTGCTTTCGACATGTTTTGGATCAAGTTCTTGACATGGGTGAGGTTCAAAGGATGGATTTCTTACAGAGGGTACTTGGACCTCATCATTAGGCATGGGAGGTGGCTCAATATCCTCTTGATCTTTGAATGGATTTGGATCTAGTGTTGATTTGAGGATTCTTTCACTATCTATAACTAGGAGGTCGAAGGATGCCAACATGTCTTGGAAAGGACCATTGCTAGACTTTGGTGAAAGATGTTGATCATGATTTGGAATAAATTCTTGAGATATGTCCTCTAACTCATTAGGTGATGTAGAGACATTTTCAACATCATCATTGGTCGACGGATAGTGGATTATGTCAATAAGATAAAATAGTGTTAACACATCTTGAAATAGATCATTTTTGAATATTTTTGAAGGGTTTTGATCATGACTTAAAAAGGACTCTTGGTGTATGTTTATTTGATCATTGGATGAGGTGGAAACATCTTCAAGGTTCTCATTGATGGATAGATCTTGAACATAATTTTCAACAATTGTGGAGGAGAGATTGTCACTACTATCGCTAGTGGTTGAATATTGATCATTGTTGTCCCCAATTGTTATTATCTTTTGATCAATAAGGTCTTGCATGATATTTTTGAGTCAAATACAATTTGATGTTGTGTGTCCCCTTATTTTATGAAAATCACAAAGGTGCTTCTCATTATACCTTGGTGGTTTAACTCGAGGCTCTTGATAATTTTCATAAATGAGGATTTTAATGAAATTTTCTTGTATCAACCGTTGCATGACTGATTCGATTGGTTCCCCAAGTGGTGTGTATTTCTGTTTTTTACCTTGTGAGATTTGTACTTTAAATTAACCATGTGGCGATTGATTTTGGAGATGTGGTGATTGATCTTTGAGATGTGGTGAATGATCTTCAAGATGTGGAGGTTGGGCTTGTTATTGATGTTGTTGATCTTGATAACCAACTTTTTGACATCAGAGATATTGTTCTTGATGTGGTTGGGGACACAGCCTAATGCTTTGATGACATGGTTCAACCGATGGAAGAGTGTATTGATTTTTGGGTGGAGATGTCTCTTGGTGATATGAATCAACTATTTTGGTAAGTGTAGCAATTTGATCTTGATTTGGATCTTGACACCCTTGATAGGGTATATTTGGTTGTTGAGCAAGCATATTTGGAATATATACTTGTGGTTTTTGCATGGGATCATGGACAAATTGATTCTAGACAATGTTCTGATTTGGCATTATAGGTTGACATTAAATATTGTTGTGGTTTGGAAACACATTGCTTGGATTTAAGTAACTTTGATTTTGCATGATGTTACCTTGACTTGGATCGATGCATGGAGTTGTTAACATATTGTTTTGACTTTGAACAAAACTTGTATGCTTTGTAAACATATCTATCCCAAAGTTTACCAAGTGTGGATTTGAAATATTCATGTTTCGTAAACTTGTTGGTATAGCCACATTCAGCATGTATGGATTTGGTGGGATAATGTTGTTTTGTTGAAGACTCGTGCATTGATTGTTTGGTTGATAGATTTATAGGTTTTGACTTTGGTTTAAATCTACCACAGGGAAAGGTGGTCCAAAATTTAGATTGTGAAAACTCACATTTTTTGTATCATTGAGGTTAGTAGAGGATAATGATCCCATGTACGGATTGTATAAATGTGATTTTTGATAATCAATTGGCAATGCAAGGCTTGGATAGTTTGGTTGACTTGGATTACTCATGATGTATGAATCGAGCTTGTATTCCATGTTTTTCTTGTGTTTTGAACTTGTTGCCGAAGTGAACCTCTAAGGTGTTTAGAACCAATGATGAGATGAAATATGAAAGGGTGAGTGATATGGGTGCTAGAATTTTTGAGAACTTTGGATCAATGATAGACTGGGATTTTTGGATTTTGATTTGGATTTGGATAATGAACAAATAGACCCCAAGATATTGGATGTTATCTATGGGATAAACTTGCTCATAAAATGATAATTTGACTAAGTGTATGGAGAAGGATGCATCTACACATAGCTTAGCCAAACAAGATAACTTTGATGTTTATTTGAAGGACTTTACCCAAAGTCTAGAATGAATGATTTTTCCAATGGTTCAAAAGTTGTTTGTGAGATGGAGATGATAAATTTTTGGATGGATGAAGTGTTTGATTTTGATCCTAAATGAACCTAAGAAGGACTTGTGTACTAGACCAAGATATTGAAGAACATGCTTTTCCCCAAGAGTATTTCAAACCAAAAGACCAATATTTGCATGGAAAACCATATGACCAAAAGATACCAAGCACATGTGTGGGGTTCAATTGTTCTTAACTTTTCTTAATGAGTTTTTTTTACCAAAAAAAATCTCTTGATTATCTCTTCAATCTAAATGTCTAATTTCATGACTTCTTCTCATCCCACAAAGTCCATTGTGTGGAAATCAAGGAAATCAAGGAAAAAAATTTCTAATGTTGACTTTAGTAAGAAAAAATTGTGATATAAATCCAAATACTTAGAAGCCTCTAAGGATGAAATCCCTAGAGAAAGTAATATCACTTGGATTTTTTCAAAGGTATTTGCTCCTCCTAAAGGGTTTGAAATTTTGAGAATTTTGTGAATGTTTGTTTTCAAATATTTTAGATCCAAGAAAATTGTTCCAATTCCAAGAATATGTACAATCCTCGAAGAAAAATACAATATTTGTTAGGTTCCCACTTGGATGAATCCAGCTATGCTTAGTCTTAGTGGAAGATTAGATGTTTGACCACATAGGCTCCCCCTTATAGTGCACTCGCTTCTCAATTCAACCAAGCATCAATACCCATTAAACTCCCATGGCATACTTATCATCTCTACTAAAATCTGTAAGAATGTGGGATGGCTTTAGAATGATCGTTCTTGCACCAACAAATAGATAAGGATTTGGGCCTTTCTAAACAAGGGGTTTTAATGGGAGAATTTTGTTCATGGAGGACCATCCATGTGGCAAGAGACCATTGCTACCCTTCTTGTCAGAATGATCCTCGTGATACTTGAACTTTCATCGAGTACCCACACTTATATACTGACTAGAAGTCACTTGGCTTTAGCATGTTACCAGTTGGGACGCTCCCTAGGGTGATTAATTTTCCCACTAGGTAGGCTCTCTATGGATAAACAAAAGCGAGCAAGTAAATCTATAGTTCGATCAATCTTTGTTGAGAAAACAAAGAGAGAACACTCGCAATGCACTCCACTCACACTCACAAGATTTGTTCAATTTTAGGCTCCCAACTTGAAATGTGGAGGTAATCACTTATACAACTTAATATCACAAAAAGTACTTTTGATTCTTAAGATCACTTATGAAGCGCAAGAGAAGTGCATACGCCCCTTCTAAATGATATTACTTTGTGTAAAAGATTACAAAACAAAGAAGACACATGTTCATTTTAAACCACAAAGCAACAATGTAAATACTTTTTAAACACCAATTTTGAAGTGCGAGATTTGTTTGTTCATTTGTTAAGTCCAAAAAAAAATCTAGTAATTTTTTCTATGGTTCTTTTTAATCCCTTTTTTTTGTTCTTTTTAAGCCCAAACGAAATTTATTGAATCTTAGAAAGAAAGAAGACAACAGATCCTTAGAAAAGGGATTACAATTTCTCCCTAAAGTGTTTAAAAATTCTTGATATAATGAGATAATGAAGTCATAAAGAACTCTTGGTCTTTTTTTTCCTTCTTTCACTTTTGATCAAGCCAACCTTTTTTGGTAGATTTCAACATTGTCTAATTTTGCCATTTTTGGTAATTTCGCATGCATAACTTTGAGAGTCCTATTTTTTCCCAAAAAATTCCTAAAACTAAGATAGGATGATTTTCCAACTAACATACTAAATTCAAAACAAGAGTTTTGAGTTATTAACAAAAACAACTTTTAAAAAACTAGAAAAAAACACTAAATTTCCATTTTGAGGGCCAAGATGAAAGTTGCAATCCTTGAAAAAGTGCCAAAATGGCCACCAACCAGCTCAAGGTTAGTTGGGAATGCACATGCCACCTCATAACGAAACCGTCTATAAAATTTCAGCCCAAACGGACATCCAAGTCAAAATTTATGACCTTCGAAAGTCTCTTTATCACAAAAATTGGTTAATACTGTAAAAACAGAGGCCAAAAAATAGTTAGAAGTCAAAAACAACCAAAGTGATAAATGCACATGTTAAAAATAATCTAAAATCTAATTTTTACCCTACTTTAGTGACACAATCCACATATGTAAAGCAATTTGAGGAAGTCAGTGATGCTGTCGTTGAGGACTGATAGCAATAGTCTACAAAAAAATAGTGAGCACGATTACGGCACAATTTTAGCCAGAGGCGCAGTTTGGATTTTGGAAATCAGCATCAAAGTTAGAAATTCAAATTTTCTAGGCGAGAAGACTCCAATGGCTTAGTTTAGATTTTAGGAGCGACGCAATATAGCACTGCTAGACTGATAGCGGTGCAGTTTGGCATCACTGGACTGATAGTAGCGTAATTTTCCTATAGACAAAAAAAAACCATAGAATTTTCAAAAAAATGTTATGAATTCCTCCAAATTCACACTCCTTCTAGTGCCAATATGTGAATGGTTGTCTCTATACCTGCACAAACACAAAGAAAAAACACATGATTGCATCAAAATGCAACATAGAAGCAACATTCCCCATGAAATTAGATTGAAACATCAAAATAGGAAAAGAAATGAAGAACAACACAATAAAAGCAATTGAATCCTATTCTAATGAGCAAACTTTCAATCCCATGGGGGAATTGGTGCCATTTATGTGTAGAAAATGGCCCTTTCCCAACTCCTTGATGTGATTTGATGATCTTGGATGATGATTTTTCATTCCTTGATGCAATTTTCCAATAACCTTGATATAACAATGAAACTATGATGAAAATGGATGAAGTTGAAAACGAAATTGATTATAGTAAGCTTGCATGAATTGTAGATGATCAATTCAATAGGATAAGCCCTATATTTATAGATTTGATGAATGGAAGAATAAGCAAAATGGATGAGTGTGGGACAAAAGACCAACCAATGAGAGAAGGCCACTTGTCCACATGTGATTGGAGGAGGAATGAGCACATTTGGATGAATGTCCACATAAATATGGTTAGGTGGATTTCAATTTGTTGAGATGACAAGTTTAGAGGGAATAAGAAATGGAGTAAATTCCACTTGGCTCAAGGCAAAGGACATGTAAGAGACCTTCAATGCCTTGTTGGAAGTACTCATCCCTTTTGGAGGGATCTTTGAATTGGAAGAATATTCCACCAAAGATGCCCTTTTGAATGGAAATTGATGAATTAATAAATCAATTAAATTGATTTATTGGTGCAAGTTGTAAAATCTAGAGGATTGAAGTGATTAGGATTAAATTCGATCATGATTTGATCAATTTAAGTAGAAATTAGGTGATTTGACAATTTTGACTTAGATTTTAGTATTTAAATAAATCAAAGTTGAGAGGAATAATGATTTAGATTTAATTAAATAAATATTGATTAATTTAATTAAAGAACGTGGTGTTAGATTACATCAAATAATGATTAATTTATTTAATTAAAAGAGAGACTAGAGGATTAATTAAACAAAATGATTTATTTAATTAATGGAAGAGAATGACTTAATCAGATAAATTTGATTTATTTAATTAAGAGAGGAAATGTGATGAGTTTAATCAAATAAATATTATTTAATTAAATTAATTAGTAAAGGGGATGATTTAGGAAGAAACGATGTTAGTAAGATCAAGATCAAGTGTGTAGGATCAACTGTATATTTTTTGTGTCTACAACATTATCTCTACATCACTCGCTACTAATTTTATTTTCAATAACAATTTTTATTTCCTATGCCAAATTGTCCATATTACTTTCGTAGACCATCTCACTTTGAGTTTGATCACACCCAACATTTTCCAGTTTGTTTGCCACCAAGTTACCCTCTCCATAAGTGTGTTTTATCTACACAAATCTGAACTTACCCAACAATTTCCAAACTTGATGCAACATATAACTAATTTTCCAACAAGATATTTTATTTTCCTTACAAGCATTTACAATAATTAAAGAATCTCCTTCGATTCCCATGTCTTTAAGCTTAAAATTGTAAGCTAGTTTCAATCCATGAAGTAATTCTTGCGCTTCTGCCACATTTTTTTTACCTTTTCGTAATTTTATAGAGATTGCTTAAATTAGGAGGCCTTTGTGATCTCTTATTACAATTCTCACACTTGACAAACTTGGATTCCCACGTGAAGTACCATCAAAATTTAACTTGAAATAACCTTCCATAGGTGGAGACCAATTAATTTGGCTTCTATCCACTTTATGGCATGGATTTTGATGTAGACTTCCCTTGAATGGAAGAACAAGCTTGTTCTGTTTCTTCATTATCTTTGAGTCCCAATCTCTAAACAATGAACCAATATGCTTAGTCTTTAGAACATATGCATTTGATATCTTTGTTATTGAAGATTCCATTTTTTCCAGAACTTGATCAATATTCATTTTTTCACTCCTAAAGATCCTTCTACTTCATTCCCACCAAATGGTCCACAAGACTGCAGAAGGAATCACTCTCCATATGCAAGCAAATAGCACAGTTTTGAACATTACTGGCCAGCTTGAGAAAAGATCCCATAGACTCTTTGGCAGTGGAGCATACCAACTTAAATTTTCTTTAATAAATGACCAACAATGAGAAGAAAATTTGCAATGAACAAAAAGGTGATTTAATTCTTCACTTTCATTTTCACATAAAACACAATTAAATTGGGTTAAAATTCCAAGTTTGACAAGCCTGTCACTTCTCAAAATTCTTCTCTTGATGGCCAACCATCAAAAGAAACCATCCTTTGGAAGTACTAAGGGGTCCCAACAAAATGACAAGGCTCTTTGTGGTTTTATTCTTTCGTCATGATTCATTATAGCTATATAACTCATTTTTACTGAGTAATTTCCAATTTTAGAAGTATCCCATAGTAACTTATCTTCCTTTCCTAATAAGAATACAATCCTCTACTCTATATAAAATTTGAACTCCTCTTTCTATCATTGTGAACAATCAATAACAGATACATCTTTCCACTTGACCTTCCCAATACAATCATCTACACTGTCAAAATAATCACTTACTTTATCCCCCCAACTTACTCTGAGTTGAGATTTGAGATTTGATATCATGCAAACTATTATGGGAATTTAAAGCAGCCTATCCTCCCCACGAATCTTCCCAAAAAATTTCCCTCAAACCATCATGAATTTCCCAAGTAAGGTAGGGTAAGATTAGCTTTCTACAGGTAACCAGGAAATTCCACATTGTTGAACCCTATCGGAGATTTAAGATTGTAAAAATTATTTTTGGGTCCATATTATCTATGTACTTGGCTTGCAACTTTACACCATTTTGATTTTGACTTTGCATACATATGCCACACTAAATTTTCCCCCAATTCCTAATTTAGAGCCAATAAGTTTTCTAATGAGATTAGAGAAATCTTATTTTTGTTGTCAATGTTTCCCTTCCATAAAAATCTCTAATTATCTTTTCAATTAATAAGATCACAAATTTTGGTGCTCTTAACACTACCATGAAGTAATTGGGAATGACAACAATAATTGATTTTATCAATAATATTTTACCTGACAAAGACAACCATCTACCCTTCCAAGATGCTATTTTCTTTTGAATACTTTAAATAATGGTAGCCCAATAGGAAATTTTGTTTGCCCCTAAAAAGAATGGAATGCCAAGATACTTGCATGGTAATTCAGCTATTTGGAACCAAAGAATATTAACAATTCTCTTTTGTAGACTTGATTTAATGTGAAAAGTATAGATCTTTGACTTTTCCACATTAATTTGTTGACCTAAAGCACTTGAATATTTATCTAATACGAACTTAATTTCATTGGCCTCTTAAATTTGAGCTGATCCAAATAATAATATATCATCCATGAACAAATAATGAGTTACTGACAAGTCAGTAAAAGGAATTGCAATACCTTTTTACACCTGTTGGGAATGATATTGTTTGACTGTCTTGCTAAGGGCCTCAGCTAAAATTATGAATAAAAAGGGGATAAAGGATCACCTTTCCTGACTCCTTGAGTGGAACTAAAAAATCCCGACAATGTTCCATTTATTAAAACTGAGAATTTGGATCCCTTTAGACAAGATAGGACCCATTTACACCATTTATTGGTAAAACCAAATTTACGTAATATTTGCATCAAAAATGTCCAGTCTACTTTATCATAAGCTTTCATCGTGTCAAGCTTAATGATAAAGGAAGGATTTTTTTGCAACGAGATTGAGTGTAAAATTTCATGTGCCACTAATGCACCCTTTGTTGTCTTCCTGCCTAGGACAAAACAAACTTGTTCTTCTGATATTATCTTTAAAATGAGGGGTACCAAATGGAGATAGATTGCTTTGGGGAAAATCTTATAAACTGTGTTACAAAGAGAAATAGGCCCGAATTCTAAGAAAGACTTAGGATCCTTTACCTTTTGGATTAATGTAAAGTGTGTTACATTAAACTATTTGAGCATGGAACAAGAGGTTCATGACTCCTCCAATTCCTTAAGTAGATCAATTCTTATGAATTCCCAATATTTTTGAAAAAATAATGTTGTCAAACCATTTGGTCCCAAATCCTTATCTTCTTTTAGAGAGAAACCCACGTCGTTCACTTCATCCAAATGAAAAGGTTTATTGAGTTGCACATTGTCTTGTTCAGTGACCAAAGTTGGAATTGCATGTAACATTTTATCTCTATCAGCCCCATACTGAACCGAGTGTTGTGTTGGTGCAGATTACAAATTGGAAAATAATTTTACCACTTCATTTTGAATGTGTTTTTCACTATTTAACCATTTTCATGAGGAACTTTCTTGAATGTGAAACACTGCATTCTTAGCTTTTTTAATCTGAGCTGGCATATGGAAATATTTAGTATTCTTATCACCTTCTTTTAGCCACAACTCATGTGATTTTTGATGCCAATACACCTCCTCACTCAACACTAATTCTTCCCAATCTGCTTGTAAGTATTTCTAAAGCTCAAAAGTTTGTTTCTTGCTAGTTATTGAATTTGGTGGATAGACATTAACCAGCAAAAAGGATAGATCAAAAAGAATAACGCGCACCAACTTCTAGTGTGGATTATTAGTAATAGATTCTATCTGAACTGAATGAGTATTCTAGAGTGTTAGCAATCCCCCAAATGCGGACATGAGCAACCTAGTGATATGACTTCCAATTAGACCACTTGAAAATTATACTTTCATAACTTTCCTTAGAAATATTTGTTTCTTGTAATAAAACAATATCATCCCTTGATGAATTGATTTACAGTTTGACCTGGGCTCATTTGTTAGGGGAATTTAAGACCCTAACATTCCAAGAAATGATCTTCATATCGATCGAGGGGAGCACCCTACTCCCCTCAATATTTTCTTTATATTACCATCTAAGGTTAATTGTACTCTTGAGGCTATCTCCTCCTATAATTTAACTGCATTTGACTTTCTTCCTCTCTTATCAAGTGATTTTATTGCAGGGAAAGCAATAGGTGTTTGACTAATAGATAAGTGTTTTGAAAAATCAAAAGCGGCACCACACACTCCATTAGACCCCTTAACTTCAATTCCATCACTCATTGGTACCTGTTCATTACTTCCTTGTTTGACCTCTACATTTTTTGTTGTAGAAACTGGAAAAATACTATCAAGATTTTCTGTCAAAAAATCCCCATCTTCCTTAGCTACTTCCTCTGCAATTTCATCAAAAAGTTTTGATCCTACCATATTTTCCATACGATCAGCCCAAGTCTCTAGACTGTATTGATCATCCATAGCATACAAATCATGTAAGCCCAATCCATCCATGGGGTGTTTGATATTGGAAGGAAATATTGGATCAAAACTTGTTGGGATCAGTTTTTGGCTAATATTAATAGGTAGCAGAGAAGTATCCCATATCAGATTTGAAACTATTCCATCTAATTTCTTCTTGATACCTATTGAAAGGCTTGGAATATATAAGGAAAGAGATCTTTCACAAGGAAAAAATTCTAGATTTGTTTGCCAACCCTTGGGAAAATCCACAACAAACTTTAGAGCCTTATCATTTTGAAAGGGCCTAATATTCTTGAATGAAATCTGATTAGAATTGCAAATATGACTCCTCGAATTCTGATTGAATAGGACAAGTAAAAGATCATTTGATGTACTTGGCAATGATCTCAACTGTGAAGAACAAGATTTTGATACTATATATTTTCCATTGCTAGTTATTTTATGATAAAAATCCTTACCCGAAGTCTCATTAAAGACCACTAAATCAAATGCAATTTGTTGCTCAGCTAGAGCATTCACATTTATGAAGTCTTCTAGTAGGTTGGAAACAAATGAAGATGTGTTCCCTAAATTTCCATTGCTTTGTACACAATGATTTTAGGATGAACCAAGAGGTGGCAAGAAGTACAAACATTGTTTGAATTCTCAATAAGGATTTCCTTCCTACAAGATCCATTCTTTCAATGTATTATAATTGATGAGGGAAATGCCTTCAAAATGTTTAAAAAGATGCAAACCCTTATCGACTTGTCTAGACTTTTTTAAAAATCCATGTCATGACTGACAAAAACCCCCAAATTATTAGAGATTGTTTCTACAATTCATGGTTCCCTATACTCAAGAGGAAGTGCAGGCAGTTGGATCCAAAAGGGGACATGTTGCATAACAATAGAAAATGGATCAAAATTAGGAGCCCAAGCTTGAGTAAACAACCCAGATCCCTAGAAAAACCATGACTTATCATTGAGAATTAAATCTCTTTGTTGCTTGGTGGAAAAAAAAGATAATAAAAAACCCATTTCCTTGATCTATGTAGAAAAATTTATTAGCCCCATCTCAATCAAAAAAGAGAAGATATTTTAGAGTTTCAATAGTAGGTATGAAATTCCAAAATTTGCAAATTAATGCATGATCTTTGAGATCCAGTGTTTGTGCAGCTAAAATTTCATCAGGAATAGAAATGTGAACTATATCCTTAGATTCAAGGTCTTCCCCAGGAGATTGAGATGGGAATCATTTATGAATCCATTTCTTACCTAATTTTTCTTATCTACTATTTGTTGCACACTTTCTTGTGCAAAAAATTGTTTGAAAATGGGGTAATCAAACATTCATTAGCTGGAGATAAAGACTGTACCTTATTACGAAACACATTTTGGAGTTACAAATGGAGAACCCCACAGCAATCCTTGTGACTCCAAGATATATTATTGTAATACCCCTTCATTTTGATTCTTGTTCAAATTGCTTTATGCTATGTTTGGTTACAATTACTTTGATACTGGATACATTTTGTCATGATGTTTTGATCGTTACTATTGAGTGACAACTATTATTGTGGGATGTAGTTATCTGATTATTGTTTCACTTGCAGTATGGATTAATGATGTTGTAGAGCTAACATGAGATATTATTATGAGATTATTGGAATTATGATGGAAGTGTCAGTTTTGATGAGTGTATTGGTGAAGAGGACGGTTTCGCATCACTTGCTTGTGAGTGCCCTACGAATCCGTAATTCCTTCTTCACGGTGTGTATTATATGCTGGATATATCGTATGATATTGTTTACTTGGTTGCAGGATTGCAGGTACATGACATCGACTCCACCTGGTTTCACAGGTTTGAGCGTGTCGATCCAACGGTTAAGTTGAACAAGAGATAGTAGCTAGGTAACATGTGTCAAGTCTATACCCTAACCTTAGTGTGTCGTTAGTTGTGTGTGTCGAGTCATTGTCTATCTTGCTTTGATGTTATTTAATTCTGAAGCATTCTTGATTTGAAAATAGATATTTAGAATAATTGCATTTAAATCATGTTGATGGTTATTTAATTTAAATAATGCAATGTGGATAAAAGTTTATACTTAAATTAATTAATTATATTTAGTTTATTTAATTAATTAAATTTAATCCAAGGGGGTTGAATTTAGTTATTAAATAATTAAATTAATTAATTAAATGTGATTCAAGAGAATAAAAGGAAATAAAAGAATTAGAATTAATTTTGGAATTTAATTCCAACGTGTGAGAATTAAATTAGAAATTGTAATTAAATGTTTATTTGGGAAATTGGTTGCAACTTTGGAAATTAATTTATTATTTGAAATTTCATTTTAAATTGAAAGTGGGTTTTAAAAAGTGAAATTGAAATTGAAATTAAAATTGAAATTGAAAGTGAAATTGAAATTGAAATTGAAATATCTAATTTGCATGTAATGTGAATTAGGGTTGAATTAGGTATTTTTGATTTATAAGAATATATGTTCTAATTTTAGGGCAAGAAAGTTTTTAGAAAAATACATTTTTACAGCAGGGAAGAAATTTTGGAAAATTTGCACAAGGGTTTGAAGAAAGTTTGATTGCAGAATCGATTGAAGGAAAGATTGTTCGCATTTGTTGGATTTTGGATTGGATTCATTGGAGGATTGAAGAAAATTTAGGAAATCATTGGAGGAGGCTTGCATCAAAAATTCATCTTTTCCTGTAGCCTCTTGTACCAAGTTTTCCTCTTTGTGTTTTATTGTTTTTGATTGTTTTTTTTAAATAGTAGTGATTAAAGATTTGTTTGTTAAATCTGTTTTAGAAAACAAACTTGATATTAAAAGAAAAGAATTAAATAAATTTACAGTCTTTGCTTGTGAAAATTCTTGAGTGAAAATTGTGAAAACCTTAGTTGAATTTAAATTATTTGGAGAAATTGATGTTATTGTTATTGGAATCAAACATAGAGATTGAACAATGCATTTAGAATGTTTTTAGAAAATGAAACCTTCTGTTTATTATTAAAAAACGGATTTTAAAATCTGCAGTATAGTTATATTTTCATGGTAAAATGGTCTGATTGTGTCACCTATAACTTTACTTTCACAAACTGGGTTTTCAAGAAATTTAAAGGGTTTTTTGCATTTTGATATTTTTTTAACCCTGTCCAAAAATCACAAATACCCAGATCATAATTTTTGAGTTATGCTTAAAACATGAGACTGATGTTAAATTATTTTCCCATGGCTGTTCTGAAAATAAAATAATAATAAATTGATATTTATAAATATTAATATTTTATGTATTGTTATTATAATATTAAAATATTATTTAATAATATTTTATATTATAATTTATAATACTAAAGTATTATATTTATTTATATTATTTTAAATAAAATTTGTATATTTGATTAGTGGAATTAATATTATAAACATATGGAGAAATTATTGTTTATTTTAAAATGGCATGTTAAAGTTTAATTGAAGGAGTTAAATATTTGATTTAAAGAATGCATAATTTAAAATTGAATTGTGAAATTTAAATTCATATGTAAAAGGTCCAATTATTAATTTGATTTAATTGGAAAAATATATTTATACTTTGGAATATTGATGATAAAGGATATTTTATTTTGAATTAATCAATTTGATATTCTGCAAAGGATAGAAGATATGTTAATGATTAAATATATTTAAATATATTAACTTATATTTAGTATATATATAGTGAAGGTATATATCTATTTGAGAGAATAAATAATATTTTATCTTATTTTATTCTGTTGTTTGCAAATTGGGTATTATTAATGTTCTAAAAGAAATAATTAGTATGTGTAGAAAATGTATAGAGAAAGATATTTAAATATATTGAAGAATTATAGAAATATTTATATTTAAATGTTTGTTTTAATTAATGAGATTTAATTTGAAACCATATGAATGCGAGGTCAAATAGATAAGCCAAAAGATGTTTTTATACATCGATGAAATTGCATGTTTTTAAATGGATAGTTGAAGAAATATAGACTCTAGATAGAAAATTGAAAAGATTGTTTGCAATAGTGTCAAGTTGCATTAAAAGTAAATTTAGGAACTAACTATATTAAAAAAGACAAATAGTTATTATGTTTTATTTAATTCCATAGAGTAATCTAGTCATTGTGAATGAAATATTAAAGAATATATGTAATTAAATTTATTAATATATATATTTGGTGTCTATATAATATGGAGCATATATATATATTAAGTGTAAAATTCATTATCGTATTTTATTTTAATGAGATGTATGCAATGTATTATTGAATATAGATTTAAAGATGGATTGATTAGTGTTTATGAAAAATGGATAGAGAAACAATATGTTATTATATTAAAGTGTTTGAATGTGTTAAATAGAAAATTGAATGAGATGTAAGATTTGGTTAGGAAATGGAAAAAGTTTACTTGCATGGATTTGTGTTGATTTAAAAGTAAATTAAGAAGTTGTTTTATTGATGAGGCAATCAATTATGTTATTTATTAATTTCTTTTTAGATTAATTGAATCATTATGATTGGATTACGAAAGAGATATAGATTTAGTATATCCAAAAGTAGTATCTTCCTCATGCTTATCTTAAAGGATTTAATTCTTTGTATTCAGTAAAGGGAAGTAAGTTTGATTGTTTTAGATTTCTAATAATGAAAAGGGAAATAAGGGTTATGATTATTTTAGATGATCTACTTATCATGTCTTTGACTTTGTCAACACTACCTATTGAATGAGTATAGATTTAGGAAATCCAAATATTAGATTTGATTGATGACTTGAATGCTTTTGTTGCTATGTCGTCAAGTTGCATTGTTGGTTTTGGGATTTAGTGTTAGTCCTAAATTATAAGTCTTCCAGAAGAACTTAGAGGATAAGGGTTGTTGAATCTTTATGCCATCCAGTTGTTTTCCCTTGGGTAGTGCATGGCGTCTTTTTAGTTTTACCCGGTTTTCATGAACGGGGATGTTTGCACCTCCTTGGTTTAGGAGCGGATTATGGGATCCGTGTCTCCTTGTATGGAGTGACCTTGTTATGTGGTTTCATCTTGTTGCCTCCTGTGAAAGGAGTGGACTATGTGTTGTTGCCTCCAAGATGTTTGGAGTGAGATCTTTTGTACCTCCTTGAAAGGAGTGGACTATGTGTTTGTTGCCTCCAAGATGTATGGAGTGAGTTCTATTATTTGTATCCTCCTTGTGTTGGAGTGGATTATGATGCCAGTTGGTATGCACTTGTGTTTCCCTTGGTGGATTGTTTGGGTGTGTGTTGTCCATTAGAAGAGTGGCTTTTGTTAGGGGCCGGAGCCCAAAGTGGTAAACCGGGTAACCTTCAAAAGTGAGTTAATCAAGTGATAATTAAATTAATGTACTTAGATGATTAGGATGCAGTTCACACTAATCAAGATAATTTAATCCTCACTCATAGACACAAGGGCTTGTTTAGACTTGGGATGAGTGAGAAGGCCTGGAATGGCAAGATCAACTATCTAGTTCTTGTGAGAGGTAGTTGATTCCGCATGAGTGAGTATGAGTGCTGGGATTCGGTTGAGGCCACCAGGATTACTTGTGCTGGAGCCTATGAAGAATGCCCAGAGGAGATCTCATGACAAACCTTGCGATGACACTCTATCTATGACAACTGATGTTAATTATTTTATGTGTATGGTTATTTGAACATACTTGATCTACTTTATGTCTGGAAGCAATGTGACCTATGTCAGTGATGTTGGAGTTGTACTTGTATTGTACTAGTTTTGTACGTGCATTGTATTTGATTCGTACTTGTATGGTGAATGAATTGTATTTGATCTGTACTTGTATAGTGAATGAGTTGTACTTGTTAATTCATTTGGTTGGTTATAATAGTATGAGTCGGTATGAGTCTACCTTTGGTTAGAGGTAGTAGAATCTTTGTCCATGTTACTTGGTTACTATCTCCTAGCATGGGGGGTGGGCCTTCGGGTACCACATTGGTAGGGTGGAACATGCACCAAAACCATTGGGTCCCCATCTATCTTCAGTACTTGGTGGCGAGACATCCTGGTGGACAGCTTGCGGTTCTTGTTGTAATTTCTTGCATTGTAATATTTCAGTTTGTATATGATATTTTATCCCTCTTATGTTTATGAGGTGGAATTTTGTAATTGTAATTCTTTGTACTATTGCCTCATTCTGGGAATGAGTGATGTAACTATTGGTTTAAGATAATGTTTATGAGATTGTATCTTGGTTGATTATCTTATTATGTTATGTGGTATTCTTATGATGTATGTTGGTTACTTCATAAAGTTCATAAGGCTATGGTTATATGTAATATGTATGTGTGGGTTTAAGTAATCCTAACCTTGTAGCCTTAGAGGTTGTTGTTAACTAGTAAGTGAATGTGTATGTTAAATGCACTTTATAAAAAAAATTGGTTCGCTTATGATGTTAATTGCAACTTCCTTTAGGGTTACTTGGCGAGGCATTACAATTATTCAGATATGTAGCAGGAGTATTCACCATAGAAACAAAATTCTCAGAAAGAGAATTGGACCCAGAAAGAGGCTTTATCTTATTTCGATTTGAATTCCTCGTTTGTATATGTAGGACCCGATAGAAATCTTTGTGATTTCAGACAATGTTATTTGGAAAAGTAGCAGGTGTATCCACCTTAAAACAATAATAATCCTTGACGGGATCTGATCCAATGTAACCCTCATTGGAGTGAAAATGAGTTGGTACCTTTGGTTTGAAGGAAGCTCCAGTTGTGATCTAGATATTATTCAAAAAGGATGTAGGTAAGTTCCGATTAGAAACCACATCTTCCCAAGATCGATAATCTCCATCAGACTGAGAATCAAAAGGGAAAATATCAAAGGGAGTTTGCTTTGCCTGATTAAGGGTTTTCCTGTAATGGTTAATGGGATATTTTTTTCCATTAGGATGCTTAGTTGAAGGGTTTCCCAATGCCTTAGGCACCGATCTATGAAATGGTGCATCCAACAAGGCCGAAGGAGTACTCCTACAATGCCGATTTGCACCATGAAGAGTCAAGGAGCTTCCAGAACAGTAAAATGTTTTTGAAAAATTATTGCTTCCCAAGACCTCATTGCTCCGATTCGTGTGGTCCATTTTTCCTCCTTCCCCAAGGTCCTAAAAATTTCCAAGAACCAAGTTCTATTGTCAAATACTATTATTTTATGTGAGTAACTGATATAATTTTTACTATACTAATATGTTCATCTTTTTTGTTTCCATGCAATGGAAAACCACATAAACATAGCCTATTTTTTGTAATAAGTTAATGTACCTAAGTTTATGTTATCAACAGTGAATGTCTCATATAAAATGAAACAAGCAATGCATGTTATCCTATGTATCATATCCCCAATTCTATGATCATGTATATTTATTGAAACTAGCAATGCATGTTATACTATCATATCCCTAATTATAATCCTTACCATATTTGACCCTTTACATTCACATTAAGGATATAGCTCACTATGCATGGCATACAACCCTTAATTGATCATGGTATATATATGCATGGCATACAACCCTTAACTGATAATGGAATATAAATCATGCATATATACATGTTTGTGTGTATTCCATGCATATATATACATAATGTGAACGTAAAGGGTTAGATATGGTAAGAATTAGAATCATGGATATGATAGTATAACATATATATATATATATATGAAACAACAAGGCTATATGTAAAATATAAAATGAACAAGGCTATATGTAAAATGAAACAACAAGGCTATATAAAAATGAAACAAGAAATACATGTTATACTATCATATCCCCAATTCTAACTCTTACCTACCTTTAGGGATTATATATAACTTGAAATAAGATTATACTATAAATATTTATAACCCTTTCTTAAACTAATATAATTGTAAAATATTGTATATAAATTGAAACAACATATTCAGACATGTAAGAGTTGCTATATGTAAAATGAAATATCAAGGTTATATGAAAATGAAACAAGCAATTCATGTTATACTAGCATATCCCCAATTCTAACTCTTACCATATTTAACCCTTTACATTCACATTAACAATATATCCTACTATGCATGGCATACAACCCTTATTTGATTATGGAATATATATATATATAGACACACACACACACATGTATGTATGTATGTATGTATGTATCATTTTAGGGGTTAATTGAAACAACATTATAATATGTAAGAGTCACTGTAATTGAAGAACAAACCATACATCCAATTCATTTGAATATAAGAGAACAAGGAGCTATATGAAACAACAATTTATATATCTCTGTCAGATATATACCTATCTCTACAATATAGATATATAACATTTGATGGTATCATATACTCAACTATTAAGGGTTTCATGCACCTATATTTTGTTCAGGTGTGTGTATATATATAAACTAATATATACATATATATACTATTTAAGGGTTTCATATACTAGATTGTTTCATATATGACATTGAATAATTTGAAATCTATTGTAATTTGAATAATAGTTAGAACTCAAAAAACAATAATGAAAGCTAGTATGAGAATCATATTTCAGTTCAATTATACCATTAGTTCAAACACCATATTAAATTTAACATTCTTAAAGCAGTTGTAAACTAAGGATGATAGGTGGAATGATATGTATTTATGCATTTTTTCAGAAGAAAATCATGATACGTATGAATAATAAACATATATTGAGCAATTTATATAATTGTAATATTGGAACAACTTTGAAATATAAATACCTTGGAAGTTGCCATTGGTTTCTGAAATTGAAGCTTGTATAAATAGGAATTTGAAAGCAAGTGGATATATACATGTTTTGCATATAGCCTTGTTCATTTACATTGAAGTGAATTAGATGTATAGTTTGTTTGTTCCTCAATTTTAGTGACTTACATATATGAAAATGTTGTATCAATTTTTATATAAGATTTTATAGCTATATTAGTTTCAAAAAGGGTTATAAATATTTATATTATAATGATGTTTCAAGTTATATATAACCCCTAAACCGAGATATATATATGTGTAAGTATGCATGCATGCATACATATAGAAACATACATATGTATGTGTGTGTACATACATATATGTATGTATGTATGTATGTATGTATGTATGGAATGCATACATACATACATATATAAACATTATATGTATGTATGTATACCATACATATGTACATACATATACATATATCTATTATCAGTTAAGGGTTTAATAAATATATATATTTAATAAATGTGTTATATGTATAGATATATATGTATGTATTATAAACATATAACACATACACACATATATACATTTATAATAAAAAAATTATTATGAGGATTTTATAAATTTATAGCAGTGTGTTTCAATTACTTTCAAAATGTCCATGATACCAGTAGTAGAGGTGCATGCAAATTTTCTTATGGTGGGCACAATGTAGTATCGAAAGGGTAGAGAGGACAATGGTGTTGCGGGTAATGTTGTGTGAGGGGTACATGGAAGAAGAGGACACACAATTGGATAAAATATAGGTGCATGAAACCCTTAGCAGTCCAATATATGAAACCCTTAAATGATATATATACATATATATACACACTCAACCAAAACATAGGTGCATGAAACCCTTAATAGTGGAGTATATGATACCATTAAATGGTATATATACATATTGCATAAACAGGTATATGTATGTCAGAAATATATATAGTATGTATAGATATTTTAGATATATATATTTTGGTCGACTATGTGTATATATATACACAAATTCAACCAAAAGGTAGTTGCATGAAACCCTTAGCAGTCAAGTATATGACACCCTCAAATGCTATAAATATAGATGTTGCAGATATATATATATATGTGGAAAAGATATATATATTGTGTATAGATATTGTAGAGATATATATTTTTTGGCTGACTATGTGTGTGTATATATACACATAGTCAGCCAAATGATAGTTGCTTGAAACCCTTAATAGTCAATTATATGACACCCTCAAATGCTATAAATATAGACATTGCAAAGATAGATATATATATATATGGAAAAGATATATATTGTATGTATAGATATTGCATATATATACTATATATGTATATATATTTGTAGAGTTTATGACATGCAGAGTGGCATGCACAATGAGAGGCAAGATAAATTATCTCAATTGATCTAGTAAGAGAAGGTTGCTAAGTAGAAGTGGTTCCCTTTACACTTTCTGACCACCACCCAATTATGGCAAAATTTTGCCTTAAAATGAGCATGGCCAAGAGAAGGAGGAATGGTGTGGTTTTTATTATCGACACGCATTTGTTAAATGGTAGGGATCTCAGGGATTCTATTGTGTTCCTAAAACATTTTAATAAATGGATCCATAAATGGAAAAGTTCTATAGATAGATGGAACCTAGATGTGGAAAGGTAGAAGACCCTCTTCTAGAAAATTGGGACAAAAAGAGCCATGGATAGGAGGAGAGAGGAGGGCCTTCTACAAGAAGGTTTGTTTGAGGCTGAGTCTAATCTCCAAAATGAGCCTAAGAATGAGGCTCTACTCAATAAGCTATCTTTAGCCAATAAATCCCTAAGGAAGGTCCAAGAAAATAAGGTTAAGGGGTTAAGGATAAGGGCCACGCTGAACTAGTTCAATAATGGTGACAAGGGCACCAAGTTTTTCTTGAAGTATATTAGGGATGCAAATATTAAATATAAAACTGATCAAAATTTGGGTAGGAGGCTCCCCTCTAACCAACTAGGAGGAAATAAGGAAACAGATCTACCAGTTCTATAAGGATCTCTTCACCTCATAAGGGTACAATTGTGAGTGCACGAAGGTGAAGGAATTCATCAGGCATCTCATCCCCAAAAAATTGTAGAATAGGAAGCATATGAACTTGGAAAAGAAGTATCAAAAGAGGAAATTAGAAAGGCTATCCCCTCTCTGAAGAATTAAAAATCCTTGGGTGTTGATGGGCTTCCTGTAGAGTTTTATAAAACATTCATGGATTGGTTTTTTGATGATCTTTACCTTGTCTATAATTAGGCAATAGAGAAAGGTTCCTTGGGAAGGAATATAAATAAAGGGATTATAAAACTACTCCAAAAAGATGGGGATAAAATAATGGTAAAAATATAGAGGCCAATTACCCTCTTAAATGTGTCATATAAGATCTTGGACAAGATTCTAGCAAGTAAACCGATAGAAATTTTACCATCATTCATCAACAATACTCAAATAGGTTTCATCAAAGGGATGTACATAATACAAAACCTCATCACTAGTTGGGAAGCAATGGAATGGGCAAGGAAAACTAATCAAGGAGCAGTAATGATCCTCCTATACTTTGAAAAAGCTTATGACGGGGTGGAGTGGTCATTTGTATTGCTAATACTTGAAGCATTTGGTTTCCCCAGAACCTTCTGCATTATGGTAAGAAAGCTATTTAAATATATAGTGGCACATGTGGATGTGAATGGTACCCTTACTAAGGAGTTTGGCCTAGAAAGGTCAATAAGGTAGGTTTCCCCCTTGCCCCAACATTATTTTCTATTGCATATCATGCACTGCATTATATATTAAGATACAATATCTCTTCTCCAAAATTAAGAGGCGTCACCCTACCAAATAACAATGAACTAATCAATATTTAGTTTGTATATGACACTAAAATTTTTGTCTAATTAGAAGAGGACAATATGAATAATCTAATGGCCAATCTTAACACCTTTTGAAGAGAATTAGGGGCAAGGGTTTATCTTGCTAAATCTTGCATACTAGGATGGAATGAAACTTCTCCCAACTGGTTGGGAAGGTTCAACCTTCAATGGGGGCACATAAATAGGTAAGGTATCTTGGCATACCATTTGCTATTAAACCTAACTTAAAAGATATGTGGCTTTGGATCAAGGAAAAAATTGAGAGAAATATTGACAAGTGGAACAAACAATATATGTCCCTAGCAGGGAGAATGCAAGTATGTCGAAAAATATTGTCTTCCTGCAACATCTACTTTGCATTAGTTTGGTTTTTTAGTTATTATAAAATAAATAAAATTTTAAAAAGGATCAGGAAGTTCTTATAGTCTGATGGAAAAGGAAGTAGAAATAAACATGTTACATTAGGTGGGAATGGTGCTCCATTAAGAAAGAAAAAGGAGGGCTTGGCTTAAAATATCAAAAACTACAAGGTATTGCTTGAGCATCAAAGTGGATAATTAGAGCCTTCAAAGGTCCTCATTAGACAGAATATTCAAAACTCAATTCCCAAGCAGGCTAAATCCTAGAAAATTCTCCCCTCGTGTGATCTATTGAGTAGCCCTCTTCCTATATCCTTTGCAAGCTCAAATATGTTTAGAACAATCTGGAAGGAATGAGAGTATGTAAAGAAGAACATCACCAATTATCACTTCACCAAGTTTAATAATAGCACTATTATGGCTCACATGTCCCTTTGGTGGAACCTTGAACATAGGGGCAGGCCCCTAGCCCTAATCTAAGGATGCTTAGCCAAGGGTTGGGCTCAAAAAGGTGTCAAACTATTTAGTGGCATCTTGGTAAATGGAAACCTTAAAAGTTGGTTTGAGCTAAACACAGAGTTCATTCTACCACAAAGTAATTAGAGAACCTATACAGTTCTAAGAGAGGCTTGCAAAGCCTTTCAATTTCTAGAAGTACAAAATAATGAATTGCAACTTCAAGATTTTTAGTGGAATGATGGTAACTCACTAATGAAACTAAATACCAAATCCATATTCAGCTTCTTATTTGAACAATATGACATCACAGAACATGTTAACATACCATGGGGTATAAATTAAACTAAGAACTAATGATCAAAAATCTTCAGTAAGAACTAGTCAAAGGTGTTGAAGCCTAAAAAGGCATGTTTTAGGTGGTTGTTATTATTACAAAGGCTATCATGCAAGACTAAATCTAATGACATTGATATTTGTAATATTTGTAGGGTACCTAAAACAATTAAACATATTTTCTTTGAATGTCTATTTGCTAAAGATATTTGAAACAATTCTATGATAATCAAAATATATGGGGGAGTAATAATGAACCCAGCCCTAGAAAAATCTTACTAGAAGTGGGTACTACCACAAGAATGGGTTACACTTTCTGGGATATCTTATTTTTTGTTGAAATCGCATATTATTTAAAAATATAATTATTTAAGCCTTTAAATAATTCATTTAAAGTATTTTAATTGAATAGGTTTTGATCAAATCCCCTTAGATCAAAACCCCTTGGATAGAACCCCACTAGTTTTAAACCATGCCTATAATGGAGTCTCCTCTACACCTATCAAAATGCTAATAAAAACCCACTTTTGATTTACATTTTGGGGGATCAAATGAATTCATTTAAAATTTATGTTTTTGATTAAGGGAAAAATAGGTTTTGATGAGACCTGAAACACATTACAAGAAGGTTTTGAAGGGACCTAAAACCCTTTACAAGGCAAATAAACTGATAGAAAAATAATTAGCATACCAATCACAACTCAACAGCAGCAACTAAACACAAATATTCAAATCAACTCAAGTTGCAACAAATAGGTTTTGAAGGGACCTTTAAACCCTTTACAACCAGGAACAACTTAGAAGATCAATGACACCAAAAATAATCATGCTTTTTCAGGGACCAAAAACCCAACAATCTATCAAACCAAAAATCAAACTCAATCTCCACCTCAAAAGGAGAGAGCTCCCCTCTAATGGAGAGGATTTCATGAACAAATTTTCCATCGCAACTTGAAAACTCTAGTGCTAACCTCGACCTCCATAAGATAAGCATCCACCTCAAAAGGATCAGCAACAAAGGAAACCAAAAAATTTCAACCCCTAACTCTACCTCAATAAGAGAAGAATCCACCTCAATAGGATATAAGGATAAAGCTAGTGCTTCAACAAAACAATCAACCATACCATCCTTTGGTGAACCCAACAACATAAAGGCTGCCAACATCTCCCTGAACAACAGGGGTATAAATAAGCACAACCCATCCAAAATAAGCTCAAGAAGAACAAAAAGGAGAACCTTCAAGGAACCACTAAGAAACATTAAGTAGATATAAATCATCCTAACTTCCAATAAGCAGACCATCCACTGATCATCAACCACTTAACTCCACAAGGAAAAAGAGCAAGGGAGAACCATGCAGGAAAAAAATAGGTAGAAAACCACATAGATAAGTACACCATCAACCCCAACATGCTATTTAGAGCCATAAAAAAGTCACTCCATAGACAAAATCCCAACAAGAGACCCAAAGCACACACCAAGAGATTTCACACAAAGGATAAAAAGTAGTAAAACAACTGCTAGAACTCCATGTAACAATAGCCAAAAAGCTACAACAAAGAAAGGAGCCAGAATAACATAGGGAAAAACAACCCCCAACAAAATAAACAAAAACATACCTTGAGGGAAAGGAGAACTCAAGCAGGGGGGAGACAAGGAGAAAGCCAGAAATAGAAGCACACCAACTGTCCCAACACGCTAGTTAGAGCTTAAGATAAGCCACTCGAAAGCCAAAACCTAGCAAGGGGCCCACAACCCAAACCAAGATAACACCCTCACAGAACAAGTAGCAAGAAAATAAGGCTCCAAAATAGAAATAACAAGCTACCAAACACTACCAACAACACACCTTCCACCAACCACCCAACCTTAACAACTGATAGCATCAGCAAGAAATCAACCACCAAAGCAAAAACATCAAATGCCACATGTGCTGCCCCAAAAACCCTACAAGAAAATAGGGTCTCAATAGGGGTAAACACTCCCCCTCACCAATAGAAAACAACTCCAATAATATCAAAGAAAATTTTGTAGCCTCCCAATTGATCAGCAACTCCAACGCCTACAATAAGCACACCAACAGCATAGGCCACCCAATTGTAATCCTCCAACAACACAGTCAAAGCCAAGCAACTCCCCATCTACGTCATCTGCATCCCCTTCTCCATCATCCTCCTCCTCTGAAGATTTGAAACATGCACCTCCTCTCTTGTTCCTGGCTCTCGTCATTTTTGTGACATACATTTGATTGTATATTTAAAATTTATGTTTTTTAAGTATGTATTCCTTATTATAAGCTTCCCAAAAATTATAATTTTAAATATATTTAATTTTACTATTATATTTATTTTGTATCTCTTGTGAATGTAGGTTTTTCATCGAAAATTAAGCTCTTTGTTCTGCACATGTGGAAAAATAGCATATTACCAAAAAAAAAATTGAAAAATGCATATGCTCTTGGTATTGATGTCATTGATCCAACAAAAAAAAAATTGAAAATTCGATACATACAAAAAAAGTTGTTTTATAGTAAACCTATGTCTAAATTGTAATTGGTTTGACTTTAAAACTTAATTAAGAAAAAAAAAATCAATAAAACACTATGGAACCAAATGAAGGAGCTAGATATTATAGGTACAAACTTAAATTTACAAAAAAATAGAATTTTAACCTTCATAGAAAAAAAAGTTGTGTTGTACAGTAAACATCACTCTTTAAAAATGATGTTTACTATTAAAAACTAGTTATCGAAGGAGATGGAAAAATAAATTCAATTTGATTCCAAAACTTTTAAAATATATATATTTAGAATATAGAAAAAATTTCACAAATCACTAGTTTGCATCATCTTCAAATTCCTCATGGTTTAGCAGCTATAGGTGTCTGAAAGTGAAGATTTAGTTAAAAAAATTCAATTCAATGTCAAGTCTGGCCAAAAAGTGTAACCCACTATTGTGGGATCACCCAAGTTGGTTGTAAAATGAACAAATATCTTTCTCTCTTCTGTATTTGTTTATCCTCTAAAATTCTTTGGGCCATATGGAAGGCCAGGAATGAAGACATTTATAAAGGGAATAAAAGGGTGTGTACTAAGTCTTTTAAGAGACTCACAATTCATAGTGTTTCTATGCAAGTGTTCATTACCATAGAGATCTCCAAGGAAAAATTATAGAAGTTTGTATAAGATCAAACAATTAATGTCAATTTGCAAGAGGCTAGGTATGGGCACAGATGGAAGGAGGGTAACCCCAACATAAAAATCTTCATAAAAGCAATAAATAACTTTCAAAAATAATTAAAGGAAAAAGAAGAGCAATAAGAAAGGTACAAACTCTTAGACACCCGGAACACACAGAAGTAGCATGGCAATGGAAGACCTTTCAGTAGACGAACAAATGGCAATAGAGACCTTGGCTGGTTGGAAATCTACAACAAACAACAGTCTCAGGAAATGTTAACTTATAATGTTGTTAATACCTTTTTGTATATACAGATAGGTGGCTGATATGTATTTTGATGTCAAAGAAATTTGTAGGGTGCATACATACTAGGGAATATATATAAATATATATATTTTCAATATGTCAAGGTAGGCTGATAGGTATATCTAAGGCATATACATGCTATGTAACGTTTCTATAATTATGTTAATCCTCTATACTCAATACAAAAAAAATATTGAAATAAATCAAGATTTACAGTATTGTAAAGGACAATTTGAAACCAACATAAATATACATATATGATGGAGGTTCTTTGTCATTGTGAGGTTGGAAGACAACCACACCTATGATGGTAGAAGTTTATTATTTTCCTTATGAGTTGGAGGTATTCATAAACATAGGATAAATGAAAAAAATGTCACCATGAATCACTTCTAACCTCTTCGTAGTCAATCATGAAGTACACCACCACTAGCCCATGAATGGATGGTGTCATGTATAGACATGAAGAGTGAATGGTGTTGTAGAGAACCCAAATGAAACCCTACTTCATGAAAAACATGCCAATGTGGGTTGGAAAAGGTTGATAGCAGAGGGTAGAGGGGAAGTAAACGTGTAGTAAATGTGCATTACATTCAACTTGGGATTGGTGTGGTGATAAACATGTAAGCAAGTACCACATGTCCATCAATGGTTAATGCCACCTTTTTCCTCATAAAAAGTCTTTTTTAGAAGCCATTCACTATGAGTTGGAAAATGTGAGAATTTTTTGGGGTTTGATTTTCTTGAGTTTTCAGTTGGACCCTCTACCTTGTGGCATTCAAGTTTTTGGCTAACATCTCTTATACTGATGTGGACCTCTTGCACAACATAGCCCTCACCACCATTGGGCCCTACCCCTTAGTTCCAAGTTAAAAAAAAAATTATTGGTCCAACACAATTGAACAATCGTCCTTAATTAAATTTTTCAAGTCATACCACCAACCTAAAAGTCAGTTGTTAAAAATTAGACTTAATTAAATATTCAATTGGAAGTTCTGATAATTAATTTCCATAATCTATAGGTTTTTGGTTTAGTATATTGCTTCCTTTTACATTTGTATCTTATTTATTATATATTTATTTAGAGTTAGAATTTTAGTAGTCTTAATTGTTGGATAATAACAACAAATAAAGGATATAAAGAAAAAAAATCTTTGAAAAAGATGAAATAAAAAAAAAAGCAAGAGAAAAAACAATTAAAGCAATAAAATAAGGTTAGTTTTTCCTAAGATTAGGCAATGGTTTTTATCTTGAAAATATTATATATTGTGTTGTCTTGAAGGGAAATCAATGAATATAATTGTAATTGAATAACAATAGTTGTGCAAAAATTGTAATCAATTTCTCTAAGCAATAAGAATACTGATACTTCTCCCTTTGGATGTTTTGTTGACATATTGTCAAAGTTTTACCATGTAAATTTGTGTCTTGTTTATTATTCTATTATTCCATTTTATTTTCTTCTTTATTTCTTTGTAACTAACTTGTGTTGCAATATTATTTAAGTTTATGGGTTTTATGTTTTATTTTCACAACAAGTGGCATTAGAGTAGTTATTTTGCAATACCTATGTTAGGATTTGGTGTTTGTTTTGCAGCATCAAATGGTGAATGTTTCTAATGCAAGGTTTGAGGTGGAGAATTTCAATGGAAAGAATAATTTAGAGATATAGAAGCTCAAGATGCATGATTTGTTGCTGCAATAAGGATTGCACAAGGCATTGGTAGGAAAGTCAAATAAATCTCTAAATATGATTGATGAGGATTGGGAGGAACTAGATACAAGATCTCTTAGCACAATTCAGTTGTTTTTAGTAGATGATGTTCTTTTCAATATTGTTGGAGAGATAGTAGCAAGATTATGGAGTAGAATGGAGAGTCTTTACATGAAAAAATCCTTGACAAATCAGATCTACTTGAAGAGGTAATTGTATAGTTTGTGAATGAAAGAAGGTATAAAAATTGTTAATCATTTAGATGTTTTTAATACTCTTATATGTCAATTAGCTAGCATGGGTGTAAAAATAAAAGATGAAGACAAGTCAGATATGTTATTGTGTTCATTGCCCAAATCCTAGAATCACTTAGTCACTTTCATTAGTTTTATCACAATTGATACCCTTGAATTTGATTCTACTCTGGGAGATCTTTTGTCTAAAGAATTGAGAAGGAAATCTAGCATATAAACCTCCACACAAGAACTAAGGTTGGCTAGAGGTCAATCTACAAAAAAAGGGGAAGATTTGAGAGGTGCATCTAGATCTAAGTCAAAAGAAAAAAACTTAAGGGAAAATGTTGGTACTACAATAAATTAGGGAATCTCAAGAAATATTGTTGGAAGATGAAAGAAGACAATGATGACTCCAAAAAGGAAGCAAATTCGATTGAGACAAGTTCAAGTATTGTTGATGAAGTATTATATTTTTGTAATATATCTTACAATATATTTTGGGTTCTAGGGGCTATAAGATCATGAGGAATGGTTATTAGATTTTGGATTCTAGAGGCTATAAGATCATGAGGAATAGTTATTAGATTTTAGATTCTTGTAGCCTCTAGGGAATTTTGGTGGTCATGAAGGATACAAATATTAGAAACCTTTGCAAGCTAGAAGGGAGTATTGTAATAAATGAAGTGGTGGTGTTATTTGAGGAATAAAATGAATCTACTCATTTATGGCATCAATAATTGGGTCATATGAGTGAGAAAAGGTTGAAGGTATTGTTAAACCATAAGTTACTTCAAAATCTCTCTTCTTTTTTAATTTGAGTATTTGCAAGCATTGTGTTTATGGGAGCAGTCTAGATAGAAGTTTAAATTAGGTAGTCATACAAGTAAGGGTATTTTATATTATATTCATTCATATGTTTGGTGGCCATCCCCTACAATTTATTTTGATAATCATATTTTGTGACATTTATAGATGACTACTCTAGAAATGTGTGGGACTATATTCTTAAAAGTAAAGTTGATGTGTTTAGTGTATTTAAGCAGTTTAGAGTTTTGGTTGAAAATAGAATTGGCATATCAATCAAGTGTTTAAGAAAAAATAATGGAGGTGAGTTCACATAGTTGGAATTTAAAAACTATTGTAAGGAAGATGGGATTGAAAGGCATAAAACCACAATTTACACTCTTTAGTAAAATGGTGTTATTGAATAAATGAACAAGATTCTTTTAAAGAGAGCAAGGGGCATGCTCATTAATGTCAAGTTTCAGCAAGATTTATGGGTAAAAGTAGTCTCAATAGCTTGTTATTAAGTAAATTAGTCACCATTAGTTGCATTAGATTGTAAGATTCCTGAAGAGGTGGACAAGTCATTCTTGTGATTATTCAAATTTGAAATTTTTTGGGTGTGATGTATATGCTCTTATTTCAAAAGAGCAATATTTGAAATTGGACCCCAAAATCAATAAATATATCTTTGTTGGTTGTGGTGATGGAATTAAGGGATACAAATTGTGGGATCCTACTACCCACAAAATATTCATTAGCATATATGTATTTGATGAATCTTCTCTCATAAAAGCAAACATAGTAGATATTAAAAAAATGTTTTTACATGGAGATTTGGATGAGGAGATATATATGGAATAGAAAGAAGATTTTGTTCAAAATCACACCAAAAAAATTATTTAAAAACTCAAAAATTTGTTGTATGGCCTGAAGAAGTCTCCTAGGCAATAGTAAAAAAAACTGATTCCTTCATAGTGAGGCAAAATTTAACAAGCAATGAGTATGACCATTGTGTTTACTTTAAAAGTTTGAAAAATGGTTTATTCATTATCTTGGTATTATATGTTGATGATATGCTCAATTAGCAAGCAAAATAATAGTTGAGATCAATGGGTTAAAGGCTCAAATGGCTAAGACTTTTGATATGAAGGATCTAGGAGCAGCAAAAAATAATTGGGCATGGAAATACACAAAGACAGGGGACATGATAAGATTTGGTTATCGCAGCAAAATTATGTGGATAATATCATCATAAGAATTGATATGAAGAATGTGAAACCCAATAAATGTCCCTTTAGCTTCTCATTTTAAGTTCTCTTCAATTTTATATCATAGTAATAAAGAATAAAAGGATTATATATCTTGTGTATGGTATGTTAATGCAATAGGAAGTTTAATGTATGTGATTGTATGTACAAGACCAGATATTTCATATCCAACTTTGTTGTCAACAGATACATGGAAAATCTAGGTAAAGAGAATTGGGCAGCAATTAAATGGGTGCTTCAGTATCTTAGAGGGAAAATTGATTATTGTATCACCTTTGATTGTTGTAGTGGTTAATTTTATGGTTATGTTGATTTAAATTTTACAGATGATTTGAACAAAAGAAAACCTACATTAAGTTATGTTTTTACTCTTGTAGGAGGACCTATTTATTGGATGTCAAAGATTCAAGAAGTAGATGCTTTATCCACTATTGAGACAAAGTGCATGGTTGTCTCACATGCATTCAAAGAGGTAATGTATTTAAGGGTTTTTTGGGTTAGTTTACGAGTGCAAGACAAGGTGAATATATTTTGTGATAGTCAAAGTGTTATACATTTGACTAAAAATCCAACTTATCATAGTAGGACTAAGCATATTGCAATTAAGTACCATTTTATAAGATAGGCTATTGATGGAGGTGGATTAGCTCTTGATAAGGTTCATACACAAGAAAATTATGCAAACATGTTTACAAAACCAATATAGTTAGAGAAGTTGAGGTGGAGTTTGGCTTCTCTTGGCTTTCAGAAAAGGTGATGAATGGGCATGAGCAAGTATTAGGTAAATTATTGTTAAAGTGTATATTTTTGGATAATGACAACAAATAAAGAAAATAAATAAAATGTTTATCTTTGAAAAAGATAAAGGGGTCGTCCCACAATAATGGGTCCCAAACTTGGGACATCTTAAATTTTTTTCTTGAAATCACATATTTTCAAAAATAATAATGATTTAAGCCTTGAGGGGTTCAATCTAAAGGGTTTTAATTGAAGAGGTTTAGATAAGATGCCCTTAGGTCAAACCCCCCTTGATAGAACCCATCTAGTCTTGAATCATACCCACAATGGAGTCTCTTTTGCTGACAAAAAATCACTTTTTATTTACCTATTGAGGGATCAAATAAAGTCATTTAAAAATTATATTTTGTAATTATGTAGCTATTATTATAAGCTTTCCAAAAAGTATAATTTTGATTTTTATTATTATAATTTTTAATATTTTTAATTTTATTATTGTATTTATAATTTATTTCTTGTAAATGTAGGTTTTTCACCAAACATCAAGGTATTTGTTTCACACATGTGGAAAAATAGAAAAATAGAGAAACAAAATTCTAAAAAATATGTGTGCACTAATTATTAATGTTCTTATTTTAGCCAAAAATAAAATAATAATTTCAATATATACAAAATAAGTTATGTGCGATGACATACACCTACATCCATCTAATAATTACTCTGACTTCAAAAACTAATTTAAAAAAATGTAACAATTTTTTTTGTTTTGATCGATAAAGGAAGGGATTCCTTGAAGTATATTTTATTTATTCTCAATAAAAAATTTACATATGGGTAAAATCACAAAGTTGTGTCACACTTTCAGCCAACTTATCAACACAATTGAATTTAAGTATTTCTAACTAGAAATCAATTTTGGTCAAACATATGATCTAGTATGATTCATTCTAGCTAAGTTAGATACTTCCACAACTTTTTCAATTAAAATTGTTGGCTAAAAATATATGGAGCACCACTTTGAGTCCAATTTACCAAAAAAATAAAATTATTTGAAAAACTTGAAGTTTCAATAACTCCTACTAATGTAAATAACATTTTTTTTTAAATATAAAAAATAACTTTTTGTAGATCCATAAGTCAAGTTTTCAAAAATATATTTATTTTAATAGTTTAATTATTATTTTTATTTTTACTAAAGGTAGGATATCAGCACAAAATATTAGGTTGATTAGCATGCCAAGGAAAAATACTAAAACTTATTAAAAAAATTTGAAAAAAACATGATGCAATAAAAGAGTCTACTTCAAGATGGTATATATTTTTTTCCATTTTTGATTAATATTTAAAATGAAAGTTGATGTCTGCCAGAAACAACTATTTTTTGATTCACGCACATTTTAATATTTATTTTAAAAAACATATTTATCAAAATTGGAAAAAAATATATCCATGCACTAAATTTTCAAGTTATAAATACACACAAAAAATTTGAAAGAAAAAAAAATTACTATAAAAAGTTTGGCATCCCATGCAACTTCATTTACTAGCATTTTATCAGCAACTAAATTATAGTGTTAACTTATTAAAAACTAGTATAAAATAATTTTTAATTTTTTAAAAAAAATACAAATATAAAATATACTAAAAATATATATATTTTACTAGTTTATATTATTTCAAAATTCAAAACATATATGCCACTTTTTAGTGATTCAAGTTTAAAAGTTGGATCAACGTTGGTCGTTTCCTTTATAAAGTGTGACACAACTTTGTGCTTTTACCCATATCAACTTTACATTTTCAATCCACCTTCAACGTCTTTAGCTTACCTCCCAACCCCCAAAAAATACATTTTCCCTTCTTTTAGCCAATTCAGCTAGGCTTCACAAATTCTCTCCCCACCAAATTCCTCAATGCAATAATTAAAATACACACCAGGGATTAACCTCTTACCATCCTACTCACCACTAAAATACTTGCCCCCATACTTTACCAGTCCATAGCACAACATCATACCACTGCATCATTATAACTATCCTACAAAATATTCCAATCATTGACACCCCTCACAACTTGACTTTACACCCTCCATTTATGTTCGCCAGTCACTACTCATTGTCATTAAAGAAGAAAAAACAATGTATATTGTCCCTTTCTTTGTACCAAAAAACTTTTTTTTAAAAACTATATATATTTACCAAATAGAAAACTCTTCTTCCTCAATATCTCAAAAATCTTCCCAAAAAACTTTGCCTTTTTCGTGACTATTTGATACTACCCAAATAGCTAAAGAATCAGACACTCCATTGCCACTTTTGTATGTGTGTGATATTTTAAAATCTTGAAATACCTCCAGCATCTCCTTGATAACCTATACATATTTATTTATCCTCCACACCTAAGAACACCCATTTGTCATCGCATTCGCCAAAATTTGAGAATCCCCTTCCAGATGTAATTTGGGGAAATAATTTTTGTTTGCTAAATTTACCACTAGCATTACAGCTTGAGCCTCAGCCTCATTGTTTGTGCCATCCTAAATATTTTGAGCACATATCACCAGGATATTTCTTGCTTCATCCCTAAAAACACATCCTACCCTCGAAGGTCTCGGGTTCCCTTTTGAAACTTCGTTGAAATCTACCTTTATCCACCCTGACTCTGACCTCATCCATTGAACGAACTGAGCTACAGGTAATTTTGAACATATATCCATGTTGCCATACACAAGTGGAAGCTTAATTTGTGTCCAAATCCATCACAAAAAGTTGTCAGCTTGACTGAAGGGATATTTTCTTGTATTTTGTTTCCCTTTCGTCACATTCACCACTTCCGATATAGCCATTTCTTATTTAGCACTTATTGATTCAAATTTTAACTCTTTTCCTTGAATTTTTTTTTGATTCCTTTCCTTCCATACCTCCCAAATCAATAGAGAAGGGTTGACCTTCCAAATACATGAAAAATCAGATTTCTTCACATTCATTCTCCAACCTTTGAATATTTCCTTCAAATATTTTGGGCACGCTAATTGCCAATTCAACTTCTTTAATTAAAACATCCAACAATTATATGCAAATTCACAATGTAGTAGCAAGTGATCCAAAGATTATTCCCTTTTTTTGCACATTACACAATGATTTGGGCCATGAAACCTCAATTTCTTAAGTCTCTCACCAGTTAGAATGTGCCCCCTTATAGCTAACCATGCAAAAGATCCCACCTTAGGTAGACCATTTTTGTTCTAGAAAAGTTGGTTTGGCCAGCCCTCCTCATGCACTTCTTCTTCCAACAATTTGTACCTAAGCTTTACATTGTATTTTCCATCACCCGAACCACACCAAGAAATTTCATCCCTACCCTTTGATAATATAGATTTTCTTTCTTGAAAAATAGTATGCAATGACCTTTGATGCTCTGGGATGATAAATTTAATTCCTTAATAGGTTTCCACACCCATTCCTCTATGCCTTCCACATCCTTTCGAACTACATAATCTTTGAATTTCGTTCCCCACTTCTCCTTAGTCTCCCATTGGATATCCATTAACCTTGCATCTTCCTTTAACATGACGTACCCCTCCCAAGAGTCCTCCCTAAAAAAATCCTACTCACCCGATCCTAATTGCCAAGTGACATGTTTTGCGATTACCTTTCTACAAGCTATCATAAAATTCCAAATTGCTAACCCATTTGGCATATTTTGAATTGTAAGTATTCGCTCCTTTTGTGCATTATCCAGGTACTCCCTTTGTAGAATCCTAACCCATTTTTGATATGGTTTACTCACCATACTCCATATTAGTTTTTCTCCCATAGCCTCATTCATTATATTTCACTTCCTAATGCTAGCTCCACCAGCTGACTTTGGTGTGCACACTTTGTCACATGCTAGCAATGGAATCTTATCATGTTCCTTGCTACCACTCTAGAAAAATTTCCTCATCTTTTTTTCCATTACTGAATAATCTTTTCATGCAGATTTAGACACATCATAGAGTAAATAGGTAATGTTGAAATGACTGATTTTAACATTGATATGCGTCTTGTTGATGAGAGCCATCTCCCCTTCCAACCTTCCATCTTGTTTACACATTTTTCTATCAAATAATTCCAGAATTCAGATCTACAAGCACCTGCAAATAATGGAGTCCCAAGGAAGTTCCTAGGCATTTTTCCAATTTTAATCCCAAGAATCCGAGCTAAATCTTGTTGTTTATCTAATCTCATATTAAAGAAAAAAAACGTAGACTTGTGCCAATTAACTTTTTGCCTTGATGCTAAGTATTACTTTTCTAGTGTGGATTTTATAGCATGAGCTTCTCTTGTAGAAGACACACCCATAAGTAAAGTATCATCAGAAAATTGTCGATGTGTTACCACCTCTACCCCTTGAGAAATACACACACCTTTTCATTTCCCTTCATTTCTAGCCTTGTGAATATATCTACCTAACACTTCAGCCATGATAATAAAAAGAAAAGGTGAAAGTGGATCACCTTATCGAAGACCTCGCTTTGTTGAAAAGAAACCTTGAGGGCTATCATTCACCAACACTGAATATCTAGGTGTATCAATGCAGCTCTTCACCCATTCGGCCCAAGAGGATAAAAAACCAAACCTAGCCAACACTTTCAGAAGGGAAGATCTATCCACTTGGTCATAAGCCTTCCTAATATCCAACTTAACCAACATCCTATCAGTTATTTCCTTTCTAATTGAATGAATTGCTTCATGAGAAATAATGATACCTTCCACAATAGAATGTTGCAGAATGAAGCCACTCTGCTCATCTAATATGATGTTCTTTAACAACATTTTCAACCTCTTTTCTATCACTTTATATATCGTATTGCACAAAGATATTGGGCTAAATCTTCAAACATCTAAAAATATTTTTTCTTCAAAATAAGGGCTATTAGAGTATTGTTCAAATCTCTTAATATATAAGAGTGCACATGAGACTCTTCTACTGCCTCCCATAAATCTTCCTTTATTATTTCTAGAAATTTTGATAAAAACATGTCGGGAATCCATTGGGACCTAGAGCTTTATTGCTACCTAGCTAAAAAACAACCACCTTCACTTCCTCCATTGACACCCTTTGCTTAAGCATAAGATTTGAATGTTCATTTATCACTCTTGGAATTACATTCAACAATTCAGCTACAATTTCATCACTACTATTACAAGGTGAATTGAGGAGACTTTGAAAGTATCTCACTGCTTCCTCATTAATATTCTCTTTTTCAACCAAATTTGCACTAGCATTGCCCTTTATTTCTATGATTTTATTTCTGCTCCTTCTTAGCTTGATCGAATTGTGAAAGAACTTTGTGTTGTGATCACCCTCCCTTAACCCACATTCCCTTGACTTTTGGCACCAAAATAGTTCATCCCTTGCTAAGATTTATGTATATTCCCTATTCAAAGATTGCTCTTGTTGAAATTCAAAGTCTCCCATACCTTGATGCAATACCTTGTCATGAAGCTGCTCCAAAGCTTCTTCTACTCTTAATTTTTCTTCAAATATGTTCTTGAAGTGCCTCTTATTCTATTCTCACATATTTCCTTTAATAAATTTTAACTTCTTGAAGAATTTGAAAGCCTTGGTGCGTTCCACATGCGGAGCATTATTCCACCACACCTCCATTAGTGGTCTCAACCCTCCATCCCTCAGCCACATTTTCTTGAACTTAAATGGATTCCTTATTGGAACTGCATTACATATAGTTAGAGTGACTGGATAATGATCTGATCCTGTCTACACTTCAATAAAATATTCCACCACATACGACTTCTCATTCCATCTGCCTCCTAAAAAAAATCAATCCAACTTCTCTACAATATTAGTGAAGCCCTTACGCTTGTTCATTCATGTAAATTTCCCATTTTTAGTGAAAAATTCTTGAAGGCTATTCCCTGTGACAAACTACTAAAAATCCATTTGCACAGTACTCAAACTTTTACAACACCCTTGCTTTTCTTCACAAGAAATTGTGGCATTAAAATCACCACCTATTATTACCAAATCATTGGCTAAGGTTTGAAGCAACCTAGAAATCTTCCTCCACGTTTCCCTTTTTTGACCTGTTCTTGATGGACCATATACATTAATTAAAAAAATTGTTTCCTTTGGGACATCAAGTTGTACTTTTATCAATTTCCACTTATTTTTTTGCACCACTTCCTCAGCATCTATCTTTAGGGGATTCCATAAAAAGACAACCCACCTGAAGCCCCATTTGCATCCACAAAGATCCCTTTCCAATGTTTCCAACTACACATGAGCCTATTTGTAGTTTCCTTATCCATTTTTTGTTTCTTGAAGAAGGTTGAAATCAAGGCGCGTATGATCAAAACACCTCTTGATCATACGCTTCTTGTCAGAGGCATTGCAACCCCTAAAATTCTAAGTTAGGGCCTTCATGGTGACTCAGGAAGGGTCAAACCCTTCTTGGACTACAATTTGATATGTCCCTTTGCACTACCTGCCAACTCTAACTTCATTTTATTTGAATTCCTTCCATGCACTTTCTTCTCCCATATTTTTAAATTTCCATGTGTTGACAAAGTTTGCTTGATTGTCCTTTTTTCGAGTATCCCTTCTTTCGCATCACCATCCATAATTTCTTCATCATCTAAAAAGCCACTCTCACTACCATCTTTATCCCCACCTACTAGATTTTCCAACATATTGTCAGCACAAGTAACATACCCTTGAATATCAATATTTGTCACAAATTTAACCCTTTCTAGGTGAGAATCCTGTGCAACCCCAGATTTTTGTCCAATCCCTATTTGATCTTTAGTATTTTGAAGGTCAAACCCCATTTTCCTAGCCTTGGGGGATTCAGCACAATGTGCAACTCTAGGCTTGAGACTCACGTTTTCCATTACATCCATAGCCTGAGGCATAGATTCCAAATGTTCACATTGATTTATGGTATCTAAGAGAACCGTTGACTTTATATTTGAATTCAAATTGAGGGGGGTCATATAAATCCCCTGAGTGTTGTTTTCAATAGTGACATTTATCACCTCACTCCCCACCATGGTATATAACTCTACTTCCATATTCACAACCACCTAAGCTTCTATAGCCTTTAATACCTTATTTACTAGTACCTCTTCCTTTGTGGATTTCCCCTTTTTTATCTCGAACACAATTACTACTTATATGCCATGTCCCATTACAAGAACTACAATTGACCACAGTTGTGTCCACTTCTATCTTCTGCCTCTATATATCTTCATTTGTTCTAATTTCAATCTCCTTCAGGAGAGGGGAGAAAGGTTTCCAATTTATACAAATCCTCGCATATCTGCTCATATCTTTGTTATCAATAGTTTGCTCTGATACTACATGAGTGCCCAACCAATTACCAATTTCACTAAGAATTTTGGGGTCTCAATATTCAACTGGTAGGTTATGCAAATAGATCCAAATTGAAACCATCTCAATAGATTCCTTGTTGGGATCAAAATTTGGAACCTAGTCTTTTATATATAATCCCATACCATCCATTATAAAGGGTCCATTTTTTAAAATCTAGTGTTTTGTTCTATATAAATCACATTCAACAAAGAAAAAACCATTTTACAATGATATTAATTTGATGCTAGGTTTCCATACCTCATCACACCATCTACGGACCCTGGAGAAGTTTTCCTTCTCTCCAACCCACTTCATGAAAAAGGCTTTAGCTCTGGAGGAATTCACCACTTCTTCCCAAACTTTCCCTCCTATTTCATGACAAATTACTCTGTCTTCTTTCACATTCACCCGTTGATGATCATTTGTTAATACATTGCCTCCCTCTTTTGGTTTCCACATTTTATTTAAAACTTCCTTACTTGGTTGTTTTGGGTCCAAAATGATTCTATTGTATCCCCACTCTGACGACTTTTGTTTTTTCCCTAAATTGCTACTTCAATCGTTGTCCATCCCTGGCATAAGGTGGCTCCTCCCACCCCCAATATGTATTACCTTATCTTCTATTATCATTTTCTCTGTACATTTCTACCTTGCACGACGCTTGGAACGATCTTACAGGCTGCCATGGCCCATGCCCTACGCCATTCCTTCACCATGCCATTTATAAAAGAGGGATAATTACAATAGATGAGCACTTTCAATGTAATAAAAATAAATAAATTAATATTGATGTACTAGATATTGATGTTACACATATAAATTTTTAAAATTATAATTTTATCATTTCAATTAAAAAATTATGTGTGACAACATAAACATCACTATTTTAAAATGTTGTTTACTATAAAAAATAAGTTATTAAAAGCTACGTACAAAAAAATCACAATTTATTTCTAAATTTTGTAAAAAATATATTTAAAATCTACACACAAATCCTCACAAATAACTAGTTCACATCATCTCCAAAAAATTTAATGGTTTAATTGCTATAGGTTTCATAAAGTGAAAGTTTGGTGAAAACGTTGATTTCAATGTCCTACTTTGGCCAAAAATTGGGACACAATATTGTGGGTTGACCTAAAGCAATAAAAAAAAAATAAGAAATAAAATAAAGCTAGTTTTTCCTAAGATTCGATAGTGGTTGTTATCTTGAAGATATTATATATATCTTGTTGCCTTGAAGAAAAATCAATGGATGTAATTTTAATTGAATAACAATAGTCATGTGGGGCGGGGGGGGCTAGCTTGATTGGCTAAAGCATCTTGTTGTAAGCAAGAGGTCACGAGATCTAATCTCCCCCAAACCCATGGTACCGAAGGGTGTGTCGTGCCACCAGTCACGTGAAATTTTTTTACCAGGCACACTGTAGTTTATAGGGGGACGGATACCCAACCAATTCCTGCAGTCTAAAAAAAAAAAATAATAGCAATAGTCATGTGAAGATTATAATCAATTTCTCCGAGCAATAAGAATAGTGATACTTTTCCTTGTGTATTTTTCCTTGATATATTGTCAATGTTTTACCACGTAAATATGTTTCTTGTCTATAATTTTGTTATTCCATTGTATTTTCTTCGTTATTTCTTTGCAACTAACTTGTGTTGCAATATTATTTAGGTTTATGGGTTTTACATTTTTCATTTCCACAATATTAATTATATTTATTATAGTTTTATATAGATTTTTTGGTATTTATTATTATTAATATTTTATATATATTCATACCACCCACTCGTTCAATTAATCTATTTTTTCCATTCATGTTGTATTAATATAATTAATATATTATATTTATATATTCTCAAAAATATATAAATATAACTTAAATAGATGTCTATAATTAATTAATTCCTCTTCTCTCACTTTTTCTATCCACACACATCTTATCAAAATATCTTGTCAAGTAGATAGAAAATAAAATTTTAAAAAATATGTAAAAAATTAAGTCTATCAAAATTAAATTTGATAAATTAACCACAAGCCAATCTTCATAATTTCAAATGAAAAATCAAATTTTAACTAATAATCTCAAATTATAATGGAGCAACTTCACATATTATACCACCAACTACAAATTACTTTTATTGGGGATATAACTACTCCTTCACACCTTGGAGATCACCCACGTCAATGTTTTTAAGTTGTCAACCACTAGTAAAGTATTAACTAAAAGTTGAGGGCTTCTTATTAGAAAAACCCTTTAATGGATCATTTTCTTAACTAATCCATCATGAAGCACACAATGTTGGTCTATCTCCATGTGTAATGAAACAATATTTGCTAAAGAATAATGTTTATTATTTGGTCACACTTATTTACGAGTAATCTCAATAATATTAATAAGACTATATTTAATATAATATTAAAGTTTTATTTTTATGACATATAGGATCATTTGGGTCTGATTAATAGTTAACATTTTAATATAAATAATTATTTTATTAATTAAAAGATTATATTCCTTAATAAAAAGTTGTAACCACTTAAAAGGTAATAGATGGTTTCATTCATCTTATATTCAAGGATTGTCATCGGAGGAAAAATACTATTGGATATATTTGAAGTTAAGAAATAAATCTATATGAGATATGAGATATTAAGGATATATTTATTTTTATTAGACAAACTTATGTTTTCTCAATAAGAAAGAATGATGCTTTTGTTGTTGTTTTTATTGCAAGGTTTTCCCCACACAATTGTTCAATATTTGTTTCCTTTTAATTTATATATGTTTTATTTCTTTATATTGTGGTTAATATTGACATGGATAAAGTTGATAAAATTGGAATAGGTTATGTTAATATTTACTACAAGGACTATGATCTTTAAATATGATTCACCATTATTGTTTATAAGTTAAAAGTGGTGGAAATAATGTGTATATGTTTTGCTTTGTATATTATCAAATCACTCCTACTCACATGGTAAAATAAAATCACACATGAGAGTGTCTATAGGCTTTTCATGAGGAATGAAATTCATAAATATGCTAACAATATTTGTAAGGTAGTTTAGTTATGGCCTAGTGTGGGCTCTTGCTCTTGTGAACCTTTGTAGAGGTGTGGTTGAGATGATTCTTATATGATTGTTAATTGTAATTACATGTAGAACATCAAGCTCCTAGCAATATTTTTCTAATAGAAAGTAAAAATGATGAGTTTCTATTTCAAACAACTAAAGATACACTAGGACAATAATTTATTGTTCATCATTTTCTTGTTATATTTGTTGGATGGCCTAAGACTATTACTCCATAATGTACTTGCATGGTGTTAGGTTTTCCATTAGTTCTCTTAGAGTAGTTCCTATCTAATCCTCTTCAATCCCTAGACACCTAAATGTGAGATTCTAAATGTGACCAAGTTGGATAGAATATGAATGAATACTTCTTAGGAATAGGTTCAAATGCTTTAGGTTGATCATAATTTATTAAATATTTTTTATTATTAATGGTATTTTTCTTGATACTTTGAATGTTGAACATTTACTTGAGTTTTCCTTGGTTTGGTTGGAACCTATGATGGGAGAATTTGTATTGAATAGGAAAGGACCTAAGTTATTGTATAATTATTTATGTGGTTTATTTGATTATATTGAACGTTCATAAAATAAAAGTTGTAAAAAATAAGATAATGGCAAAATGGAAGTTAATAAATCAAATAAATTGCATCTAATATATATTTTTGATATTTTCTATATTTGTATGTCTTTCAAATAAATCTACTCTAAATTAGAAAATAAAATTCTATAGTTTTTCTCTATTTTATGTGTTTTCAAGAAAAGAAGAAAGTAATAAGCTATTAATATTCTAATGTTTTTTGTTTTAATAGTTCCAAAGAGAGAATGAAATTGTAGTTTCTTATTAAGTTCTTTGTTGAAAAATAAATTAACTTCCTAATTTAAAATGATATCTTACAATAAAATAATCTATCTAAACTAACAAATTTACTTTCTATAGTAAATATGGAGCTTGTAACTTTGAATTCTGAAAATTCCAAAACAATGTGAAGCTCTATCTATCTAATTGATTATCTATTTTATGAAAATAAACTAATCTAAATAATATAAATTTAAATAAATTTAATCTAAACCTAGGATACAAGAAATCCAAAATGTTGAGAATGTAGATTTTTTGACATGTATGACCCTAGTAGTCCAATTTGATAACTTATTCTCTTCTCCCAACTTTAAAGACTCCTCTTGATGGAGGGAGTATTGGAAGCACAAATAAAAGGTGTGGGAGAAAAAGGTCAAACAAAGATATTATTGTAGCTAATCATTATAAATATTGGAAGCTATCAAATATAAATTTGACAAATCGTAGGGCCTATGAAAGACTCATGTTGCAAGGGAACCTATGAAGAGATGCAAACTCTTGATGTATTTATTTACAACCTACACTCAAACCTACCACTATTGTTGTGTGTAGAGATTTGTTAGAGATGGACTTCTAAAAATAACAATCAAAATAACCATGTAAATCCTTTTGACTATATATTAATATGGTTGGATTGAAAATTAGGGATTCTAACTAGGATATCTCATGTGCTAGGCACAACCAAGGAATAGTTGAAATTGAGTTTGGGAGCCAAGGTTAAATAAAAAATGTTGCACAAAATGAAATTATGTAGGAAACATCTTAACTCTAAATCATGTATTTTGTAAATAAGGAATCATGAGGGCAACTTTCTAAGTCATTTAAGTGATTAATGAATCATCAAGGTGATTCAAATTAGAAAGAGGTGATTCTAACTTGATGTATAAAACATAAGTTTTTAAGGCTGATTGAAGCATACAATCATGGTAAATAGTTTAAAATAATGAAATAAAATAAAGGAATGGTCCCATAGGATAAATTAGTGATTTCGTCAAAATTGGATAAGCTAAGAAAATATTTATTCAATATATGTCAATTGTTTTCTATTCCATTGAGTCATCATTGAACTACCATGTGTGATTATAAAATTTTAGTAACATATTTTTCATCGTGATTAAATTAATCTATATGAATAGGAAGGTGTCACTTCCTAAAATAAGAATGTGGGATCATATAACTTACTATGTCTACCTTAGGCATTTTTGTACATTTGTAATTTACAAAAAAAAAAAGGAGATCATGCATATCCTATGGTAGTTTTATAAATATGACTAGCAATAAAACACATACAAAAGGACTCACCATTAAAGTGTGGATAGAGAAATACCATCTTCACCATGTACCCTTGCCACTCATTTAGACCTACAAAAAGAAAATTGAAATTTTGATTTCTATAAATCTAACATGAAGTTGGCTCAAAATATTAAAAAATAAGAACAAGAGGATGTGCCCTAATTATGAAGGATTGTTGGTACATTCTCAGTTATTGGTATGTGAATAGAACACATTCCAATTTCTAGGTTTCTTTGGAGAGTGGAAAATCACTCTCTATGGAATTTATATGATTCTTAGTATTCTTGTTTGGGGAAACAATTTTATCTGAGTGATTTGGCTTTTGATTACAATAAGATTCATGGAATGCATATATGGTGGATGAGTACATAGGACATAGGACCCTGATGATTCAACCTACATCATTTATTTAGATCAATCTTATACCTATGTGGATGGTTATTGTTGGCTTGATTGACTCTATACTATTAGAGACAAGAAGGTACACATTGTACTCTATTCTTAGGCTTCCATCATTCAATAGGTGGATTAGGATATAATTATATGGGGTGTTGATATTTTGACACTCATCTATCATAATTTGTATAGGATTGTATAGTGTGTGGTCCTATCATTAAAGTACATGTCATTAATCATGGGCTATATTTTGGAGCACATCTAACCCTATGATTGATTCACTTTAGTCTTAGACCACTCACTCACTAAACTCATTAGAGGGTATAGATTGGGACACTTTTATTCTTCCACATAATACATGGTCACTCTAATATATGCATATGTGATTGTTGATTATTATACTAAGATAGTAGGGAGGTTTCTTGGTGATATTTTAGTGCAAAACTTTTATAGGGAGGAAAAAATTGTGATGGATTAAAATGGAATATCAAAGACTCAATCACTCATTTGAGTTCTTTCAAATTTTTCCAAGGCCCTACCAATAAATTTTCCCCCATGGTATCCTACTACAAATAAATTTAGGAGTCTACTAAGAACCCATTCAAGAATTTCTTTGACCCACCTTTTGAAGTATTCAATGGAGGTAACAATGTGTTTATGGAAGTTAGAGGATGTAGGTTTCATTTTACTAGTGAGGTTGAGGCACCAAGTAGAGAAGGGCCAAGGAGTAATAATGGGTTGCAAAGCCCAAGATGGAGCATGAATCATTTTTTTGTGCTTCTAAAAATCTAGGCACTTAATTAAATACTAGTATCATCTTGTTCCATGGTGGTTTAATAATATCCTATGTGAAGGAGAATTTTGAATTAGGACCATATCATTAGTATGAGTTTTACAAATTTTATCATGAACCTATTTTATTTTTAGGTTTGATTCATTTAATTCTAGACATTGTAAAAAAGTAGTAAATGATATAATCATCAAGGATTGTGAAGTGGAAGGCACATTGGATAAATTAATTTCTTTGGTTAGATGTGAGATTTTGTGGAAGGGTTTGATGAGTGAGATAGTCATTGATTCCATGGTACTAAGGGTTATTGGGACCAACAATCTCACCCACAATCTTAGTCTTAGGGGCATCATATTTTGGGATGAATAAATTCTCAACAAAAATTGGTATTGTTGTGTGTTTTCTAACATGTCAAGGAGAGAGCTTATTTTAGCCATAACATCTATAGCATTATTATTAAGTCACAAAATTTATTTAAAAGATACTTCATTGGAGAACTATTTGATCCTATCCATAATATATTTGTATGGAATGATCTTGTCACGTTTTATGCCATTGCTAGTAAGAAAACTAGGGAATGCAAATTGAAGTTCTAAGCCCCAAGTAATTTGTGAGTGTTGCAGTTTATACCTCGGACTCAGTCATATAAAGGTAGCAAGGATATAATTAGGATAAAGTAGTTATTTGAACATAAAAGAGTATCATAAAACAATAGATATAATTTTGGTATCAAAGTATTATTAATATCAACTGAGTACATCCATATATCCTTATATCTCCTTTTTACATCATATACATCCATCATATATCTTCCTCTATAGTTTATATATGTTCTATATATTCTATCTCACTTGCTTACTTGCATTGTTATACATATCTTTTCCTATACATATATCTAGGGGATGGGACATGACCCATCTATCATATCCCTACCCTAGATGGTATCTCTTGAACTGTATTCTTTGCATCCTCCTTGCGGAAAGATGCAGTAGGATTTACTCGACTATGTTTTAACTATTATACTTTCCTACCAACATCACCCCCCTTTCAAAATTTTGGTTTGTCCTCAGTTCAACTCTTCTAGACGAGGAGAAGATCCTTATATATCTCCTTCAATTTCGTAAAAGTGGTTTCCCATTTTGTTTTAGCCAATTGCATTTTTTGGGTCTGAACTTGGATCTATAGTAGTAGTCACTCTGCCTCTAGAAGTGTAATTGGGATTTTAATCTTTTTCATCAATTGGTGTGCTTCTTGGAGGACTCCAATGATATTTTCCAACTTTAAACTTGCTACCTCTTTGATTTGATTAAATTTATGTCTAATTTTATCCATATGATCTTGTAGTTGTTGGAACTGCACATGTAGGGCTTCTATCACTAGTAGAATTTGGCAAATAAATGACTAAGTGACTAAAAAATTTAGTCACAACAACTAAAAATGACTAAATTCTACTCATTTTTTGCAACTCAGCTATAAATGAGTAAATAAATGACTAATTTGGTCATTAACTAAAAAATTGTTTAGTCACAGAAATAAGAATGACTAAATAGTTAGTCATAAAATACAAAGTAGACAAAATTTTAAAAAACAATTTGGCCAATTATTGGCGCAATGTACTCATGCGCGTAATGTATTGGCATGATTATTCACATTCATTGCAGATTCATTCATTAGCTTAACATTGTAGATCTTGACCTTGATTCACCTCGCTTCATTCTTTAGCCTAGCATGAGGCATTTTGATCAGTTATAGCAGCTACTTGCATGGGTGATACGGATTCAGAGAGGACTTGGAGACTTCTGAAAAGGTGGGCAAGGGCAAGGAGTGTGGATTTTTCTACAATGAATTTGAATTTGTTGAGACCCTTTGTAGCGAAATCGTATTTGAGGATGCCCTCTGCAAAAAATTTAGAGGTAATTTGAAGCCCTCATTACATTAAACACAAATTTGAAATGCTCATTATAATCTACTACTCTTAATAATGTTCTTTTACAATCTTTCCACTATTTTTCTTCATAATGTGTTCAAGCTAAATATAATAAAATTTTGGTGTCAGTGCCAAAATAGAATTTCCTCAAACAATTTTGATACATTTTCACTGCAAGCGCAAACTTTCCTTGTGCAAAGTAAACATGTCCTAGATTTACCCACACATTAGGCATTTGAACAAAGATGTTTCTTGCAGCAGCTTCTTGTACCTATGTAAAGATTTCCTTTACAATATCAAATTTCCCCCTTTCAGCTAGCACAATGGCTGCCCCATTTGCAGCAAAAACATTTCTTGGTCTCTATGCCAACACGTTACAATGGTTGTCCCATTTGCAGCATAAAAAATTTCATTGCAAGTGCAAATTTTCCTTGTGCAAAGTAAAAATGTGCTAGATTTACCCAGACATCAGGCATCTAAACAAATATGCTTCCTGCAGTAGCTTCTTGTACCTGTGTAAAACTTCCCTTTGAAATATCAAATTGACCCCTTTCAACTAGCATAGTGGCTACCTCATTTGCAACATAAAAATTTCTTGGTCTCTATGCCAACACTTAATTGGCCCCTTTTATGACATTAAGATCCTCTTGAGTTATTATTATACGCCTATTTTCTAAGATAAAAATTCCCAAGGCCCATGGGAAATGAATGATGAGCATTTGAGTTTCAACTTGGTTTCATTTTGAACAGAGAACATTACATTGTACAATATTTGTTTAACAGTAGAATAATTTAATCCACCTATTTGGGACTATAAAATAAAAATAGATGAATTAATCTATTTTCAATTATAGGCTATTTCAATATAGAATCTAATAGAAAGATAAAGAATAATACATTGAATGACACATAAAATGTTCTAAAATAAAGACTAAAATAGGTTGCCCATAGAAAACAAGAAAGAGGAAAAATGAAAATATTACATATGATTCATTTGAGGTTTTTGATAAGATCTCATTTAACTATGTCAAATGGATTTGGAAGGGACAAAGCATATTTGATTGACTAAAATTTTGAGGTAGCTTATCCATAGTCATTGTATGCATCATCTTCTCTTGGAATTTGTTTCTACAATGCACCAAGCCTAGAATTGATTGGGGATGCACTTAAGGTGGATAAAAACTCATTAGATTCTTTATGAATGCTTGGAAACATGGAACTGAAAACAAATGGTAGGCTTAAAGAAAAAGAAACAGTTAAAGTAGCATGCCAACTTATCTTCGCTGATGAAGCAAAATCAAAAGTTGATGAAGAATGAAGGATTCAAATGGAAAGGAGAAATCAAGAGGAATAAATTCAAAGAGTGATGCAACAAGAGGAGAAATTTGAACATTTGAATGAATTATGGAAGAGTAAGCATAAGGATAGGGATGATGAAGATGATGAGGTTGGTTAGTCTGAGAAGAAACAAAAGAAGAAAAAGAAGAAGGATAAGGACCACAAGCCTTAAGATTCTTATATGGAGGAACCTGATGTTTCCATGGAAGATGAGGCAAATTATATGAGTGATAAGGAACAAGATGATGCAAAAAATGCCCAATATCTTCTTACAACTGTATGTATAGAAGACTCTAATGGTGACAAGACAAATTCTCCAGTTTCAACAAAATCATGAAGGTGACATGCATACTCTAATTCTGAAGATGATGAACCATTGCAAAAACAGAGTCCGAGAGAATATGATCCATATGATGATGATTTCTAGGCTTCTTGAGCTCTAATCAAACCTAGCTCCTATTTTCCAAGAGAAAAATCCCCAACACACATGGGAAATGAATGATGAGCATTTGAGTTTCAACTGATTCCAAGAGAAGATGATGCATACAATGATGATGGATAGGCTCGCAGTCAAAATTTTAGTCAATCAAATATGCTTTGTCCCTTCCAAATCCATTTGACATAGTTAAATGAGATCTTATCAAAAACCTCAAATGAATCATCTGTATGTTATCTTTTCATTTTTCCTCTTTCTTGTTTTTTATGGGCAACCTATTTTGGTATGTTGAAACTCAAATGCTCATCATTTATTTCCCATGGGCCTTGGGGATTTTTATTTTGGAAAATAGAAGCTAGGTTTGGTTAAAGCTCAAGAATCCTATACATCATCATCATATGGATCATCTTCTCTCAGACTCTTTTTTTGCAATGGTTCATCATCTTTAGAATCAGAGTATGCATGTCTCCTTCATTATTTTGTTGAAACTGGAGAATTTGTCTCGCCATCATTAGAGTCTTCTAGACCTGCAACTGCAAGAAGATCTTGGGAATTTTCTGCATCATCTTGTTCCTTATCACTCATATAATTTTCCTCATCTTCCATGGAAAAATCAGGTTCCTCCATATAATAATCATAAGCCTTGTGGTCCTTATCCTTCTTCTTTTTCTTCTTTTCCTTCTTTTGTTTCTTCTCAAACTGACCAACCTCATCATCGTCATCATCCCTATCCTTACACTTACTCTTCCATCATTCCTTCACACACTCAAATTGCACTTCTTGTTTCATTACTCGCTGAAGTTCTTCCTCTTTCTTTGTCCTTTCCATCTGAATCCTTCATTCTTCATCAACCAAGACAAGTTGGCATGCTACTTTAATTATTTCTTTTGCTTTAAGCATGTCATCTATTTTCAATTCCATGTTGCCAAGCATACATAAATCATTTGATGGGTTTTTATCCACCTTAAGTGCATCCCCAATCAATTCTAGGCTTAGTTGGATCTCATTTTGAGCATGCGCCATGGTTGCAAGATGTAGATATGCATCCATATAATCAGGAAACTTGAACAATTTTGGCTTGTATAAAAGATTTTCTTTTTCAGTATCATGTAGGTGTTCAAACAACCTAGAAAGATTAAACAGTGTTGTGAATTTATCCCATGGTAACTCAATTGAAATACCACCTTCTTCTAGTCGATGGAAGAATTCCATATCCTTAAAGTGCACAAAAAAAATTGCATAATTGGCACTATGGATTTTATTTATGAATTCAACGCAAATGCCAATTCCTAATGCCTCCATAAAAAAAATTAAGCCAACTCTAGTTCTTCATGCTCAAAATGAAGAACCCCAATATTGTTTAACAATTCAATGGGTAATTCATCTCCGCTCTTCTTTAGAAGAGACTTTGTTGTCTTAAGAGAATCTAAGGTTGCACTGGGGTCTATCAATATTAATAACTCACCCATCTTGATAAATGCATGGGAATCACATGGATCTATGCGAGTTTCCTTTCTTAAAATTTATAAATCCTTCTCTATCTACCCTTGCTAAGCATATATGGCCTAAAAATTTTAATCTCTCACACTTCTTGAGGTGGACCTCCAAAACCTTTTCAAAATTTGAGAGAGAACTCTTAAGATCTCCCAACTTCAATTGAACCTATTCACAAAATCTTGTGGCCTCTAGCTTTCCTTGATCGATGCCATGTAGTAGCAGCCAGTGGTGTCATAATCACCTTTACTATTATGAGATTGTGCAAGATTATAATATGAACGAGATTTTATGAGAGGGTGATCAGTTGAAACAAGAGTTGTCTCAGTCGACTATTCCACAAGAAAATACCGCCTTGTGAAGAAAAAATGGTTCGCTAAATGATTCAATGCCATTACACAGTATGGGTATAATTCAAAGGATCTATGCATCTTTTCCATTCCTTCATGAACACTACCTTTTTCACTAATTGTGAGAATTTTACAAAACTAACCACGGAGATTTTTCCCCATTTCAAATAGAAAAATTGCCAAAACAATGTGTTTAAAACTTGCAAAAAAATGCAAATAAAATCATGTTGATTTTCATGCCAAAAAAAAAACCATGAGACCATAGCTTGTTGCTTACTATTATGCTTTGATATATTTTTTCCAAGCATCCATAGCTTGTTTTAAATCACCCATTTTAGGCTTTTAGCCATAGCACCAAGGTAGTGATATGTTTGATAAGATTCTTTGGTAGACATGAATGAAAAATGTGGTAGGATAGACAAGGAAATGAAATTTGGAAAAAATGCCTCAAATAAATGTGGTATCATGGTGATGGAATTCCATGACAAGTGATTTTTTATGGATTTTCAGGGCATTCAATCACCATGAGACCACATTTCTTTGAGGCATTTTTTCAACTAGTTTGTTGCCTTGTCTATGTTATTGCTTACTATTATGCTTTGATAGATTTTTTCCAAGCATCCATAGCTTGTTTGAAAGCACTTGTTTTAGGATTTTAGCCATAGCAACAAGGTAGTAAACCATTTGATAAAATGCTTTGGTAGACAATATGTATGAAAAATGTGGTAGCATAGACAAGGTGGTGAACTGTTTGAAAAAATGCCTCAAAGAAATGTGGTCTCATGGAATGCCATGACAACCAAATGCAATTGGTAGCTGCTCCTAGTTATTAGTTATGCAATGTGAATTAATTGCATAACTGCTTAGGTTGACTTTGTAAAAACTATATTGTAATTGAAATTTTGTCATCAATCAGCATCTAATTATTAGTTATGCAATGTGAAGTAATTCTTTGAGTTTTAAAGATGTGCAATGCAATGTAATCAACAATGCAAATGATTATGAATAAATAATTGATACCAATTCATAATATACCCCTATATTCCAACCTAAAATACATAAAAAATAAATCCAATCATACATAGTATTATCAACAAATAATTGAGACCAGAATTTGAGCACCAGATTAAATCTTTTTGTTCATTGATTGCTTCAAATAGATATTACAATATAACATAAGTCTCCTCATATATGTTTCTATAAATGCCTAAGATGATGATATCAAAATTTGGTCCTAGTTTCTCTTTTATAAGAGAAGCAACAAGCTTTAGACCATTACAAAATATGGCATCTTTTCAAAATTCATGCATCTTCGTATAAACTAAACTAAACATTAGTTTTTCTTAAAACATAAAATAGAGAAAGTAGATAACTAATGAAGTCTGTAGCACTTGTGACACCATAGTCCATTAATCTCCGTAAGCCACCCATGATCACTAAAGATCTGTTCAAGGTCCTTTCTCCATATTAGTATATTTGAATGTGTGGTTATTCCACTGTGATAGCCCTAAGGCCTACTATTCAGGGGGAGGACCCATATACCTTTTCTCCTACTCGTACACTGTATAATCTATCACCATTTTTATTCTTGAATTTTCAATATATTTGCAAGGTGAATCTTCCATCGGTTGTCTAGTATTTCCCTTCCATCCATGATAAACTTAGAATATCTAGCATCCAATGCTATAAATCCATCCATGATTAAGTCGAACCTGTCAAGACTCAATTCACCATCCTTTTGTATGCAAGTGATGAACTATGGAATAATCTAGCCAAATTCACTCTTCCATTCATTGAGGTCCTTCAAGTGGTCATCATCTTTCAATAGTTTTGAAACAAACCATTGATTCAGAGTATGAAATGAATCTATTCTTGTTCTAATCTTTTGGTCATCTCCTTGCATATATTGGAATTCATCTACAACTATTTTTGCCATTTTCTTTGTAGGTTTTAATGTTGCACGAGCCTTAGTACTCCTCTGTAAGACTTTGCACAAGGTTACTAATGTGTGGTGTATGGGCTATCAGTTCTTAAAAAGGGGATCCAGTATGGGTAGATATGTTTTCATCTAATCAATTGCCTGTGTCACTGAGTTTTAGCAATCATACACACTTTCCAACTTATCCATAATTAGCTTTATCCTATGCCCTGACCTTCTCTAAAACATTGCAGATTTTCTTATTCACTCCTTCCTTACCCTCATTGTTGGTTTTCTTTAACTCTTCAATCTCCTATCTAAGAATGCTCACTTGTTTAGTAGAAACACTTTCTATATCAACTAGTGGAGAAGGAGGACGCTGGAATGGGATTACTCCTTTCAATTCTTCCTTCAACTTCACATTGTCTATGAACAATTTATTGAATTCATCATTTAAAAAAATTTGTTCATTTTCATACTCTCCCAATATAGCTTCCATCTCCTTAACTATAGCTTGGGTAAACATAGTTGAATGCATTGTCATGGTTGCAGCTTCTAGAGGAGATGTATCCTTTAATGTTTTCACCATCGTTGTCCCTTTCATTTCCTACACTACATTTAGTAACTTTGTTTCTTTTGTACTCTTTTGTTTGGACCAAAATGCCAAGGTTTCAATCTTAGGGTTATACCCTATGCCACTTACCCCTTCATCTGAGTCAAACTTAGGAATCAGCATTGGGTCCTCCTACGTTCTCACTTGATCAAGTAAAAACATTTTCTTTAATTCCATACCAAGGACAATAAGTATATTACTTTTCAAAATCATATATCTAGCCTCTTGTGGGATAACATAAATATTATCAATCCTTAATTCATTAAAATTTTGGGCTACTATCTGGTCATGTTGGGATTCCTTAGCTCCCATATTATTTATTTCAACCCTCGCTTCAAACTCTCTCATTTTCATCTTAACCCAAAAGTCTTTAAATTTAGGGGTTTTGATAAATTCATCATCTTCCAAGAACTTGTGAGTTGCAACTGCCCTGTCATCCTCATACATTTCTCTTTCTCCTTGTACCTCAATATCAGCTTTAGCTTCAAGCATGTGGGCTTCAATTTCAAGTATAGGTTCATCCACTTCAACATCATCCTTGAAATGTCTTAACACATTAATAGCTTCTTCTATATCTTCAACCTCCTCACTTATTTCATAGGAAACGAGTGGCTCTATCTCTTGTGTCTTTTCTTTTTTAGAAGGTGGTTTTTCAGGAGGTGATCTTGGAGAAGCATGACATATTGAAACAGTATCCAGATTTGGTTCTATAATTACAATACCACTCGGCCTTTTGGGACACAATTTGGCATGTCTCCTCGTCTCTATTGCAGTCTTATACAATTCATGAAAATTATCAATTAGCATATCAATCCTCTTGATAGGATCTACTTCCTCTACAAAATAACCCAATAAATCATGGTGCTTCATCTTTTTGTCTTCCTCAAGCCTTTTCATAAGTTCCCATTTTCTCCTCCTATCATATACCTGTTGAGGAGTGAAACAATTTCTAATTACATCTTCTTCATAGTCAATATAGTGAGTAATCATAGTCTTGGTAAGGATGGTACATCTTACAAAATTCATGTGACCCTCAGGGTCAAAAGCTCTTTCCTTTCCAAACTATAAAGAGTACTTTGATTTTAGATAATTCTGCAACTCTTCGAGTGTATTGGATCCCACTGATAGTTCCCAACATGTTGTCAAATTGGGTAGAAATGTACCCTTCCTTTGTTTACTCATGACATCCTTTTCCATCCATAGAATCTTCCACATGAACTCTAAAAAGGCTAATCAAAGGGGGACAAAATTTGGCAGTATATGTGGGGCCTGTGGGCATCCATAAATCCTGATTATTGTGGTATCTGGTAGAAAAAACCAATCATCGAATTTATGAGTATGGCCTTCTCAAGTTTCAAAGCCAAAGGTCTTAACAATTGTAGCACAAGTGTGTGTAGTCTTGGTGGTTGGTGGCCAAGAACTCTCATAATTTGGTACATAAACTCATCATAGAATATCACATAGTTTAAATTCTTACATTTGTTGTCCCATATATAACACCATAGTTGCACTGGCAGCAAATTTCCCTACTTGTCAATCTAACACAAACATATCCTTTTGCTCCATCTATCTTTATTCTAGTATAATATCAGGTGGCACATCAAAGAATATTGCCTAAATGTTATGGGGGCTCTATTTTCCTTGACTTGCAGAAATGCTTCATGTAATGCTTTCTCAAGATATGAGGCAAAATCATATTTAATTCTTATCTCAGGGTTGTGGATCCTCATAGCCATCATCATTAAACTAGCTAGCATTTGTTCTTTTGCATCTATCCCAAGTACTTGACAGAAAGAAAAGTAGGTTTTCTTGAAATAGAATTGGAAATTTGAGACTTCAAATGGTTCAGTAGCAGAAGGGGATATAGGAATCACCCTATTTTTCACACCCCTTTTCATGTAAATGGGGACTTCATCACTTCTATGGTTTTTCCTCAATCTAGTATATTCTTCTTTACTTCTTTGGAAAACAATTTTAGTCAGGGTTGTTTATTTAGGTCAAAAAATTCAATGATGGCCGCTTTAGTCAACACAACTAATGGTGAACCATCTGACAATCTCACAGACCTAGTAGCAAGATGATAACTCAGAGCCAATACTTTGATGAACTCTACATCTATACAAACATTTGAGACAGTTAACTTGGCCAGATCTAATGCTCATGAATTTGACACCAGAATCTTGCCCTCCCTTTTGTCATAAAAATTCTAGAACAGTTCCCACCCAAAGATAGGGATAAGGGCATCTCTACAAACATGAGACACATCATTAAAAACATTCTTAAATCCTCTCTCAATTGATTTAGGGAGTATATCCATGATAGACTGGTGTAAGGACCTCTTTTTAACCTTAGATTCTTCCTTTTTAGTTTTAAGTTCTTTCTTCTTGGGTGGCATGATGTCCTTTTTAGTTTCAAGCTATTTCTTGTTGGGTGGCATGATGTTTAACTATCTTACTTCTCCTAGTGCATCTGAAATGTAGAGTTCCAAACAATCTTGTACTCATAAAACTTAATTCACAGTTTAACTATCTTACTTCTCCTATACTTTTGAAATGCAGAATTCCAAACAATCTTGTACTCGTAAAACTTAATTCACAAAATTTTATGCACTTACCCGGGTTATGATGGTTGTAGAGATTAACGTCCTCAAACTCCTAACTCCCTGCATGATATTTTTTGCAAATGAGTGCAAAGAGAATGTCGAATTCTTGGTTTAATGGCTTTTGAGTCAGTCATGTCAAAATTAATATCAACCTTACACCAAATATTTTTCTCGTAGTTTGAGTTTGAACATGAACCATTGATTTTACAAGATCGGGCAGTTGATGTGATTCATGCATTTAATACTTCTTTATTTCCACCACTTTCTATAACTTCCATGGGATAGAGGGGTATAAACTGCTATACCGCATTCTTCTTTGTATTTCACCATGGGGTAGAGGGATCCTTACCTCTATACTGCAAGCTTGATTTTTTTAACCCATGATACTATGGTTTACAGTAACGATTACCGCCATACCACTTGCTTCATCAAATCCTTCCATGTTATAGTGGTTCATACCACCCTACCATATGCCTTTATGATCTTCCTCAAGGGATGGCGGGTTATTCCCCGCTATACCGAACCCTTCATTTTTCCTTCTCATAGTATGAAAGTTTATGATGTATTTAAATTCTCTCGTACCACCCAACTGTGTCCTCATTATAATACTTATGTGGTATGGTGGTAAACATCTTCATGTTGTCTGTTACACATTGCCAAACTGCCAAGAGTTCAGATTACTGTTGCGGGATTGTCGTAAGAGACTATTAAGGGATTTGGAATGTTTTTAGTTGGACATGTTTTTTCTTAAGTATATATATGATGAATTTTTGGATTTGTATAGGTCTTTTAGTGTCAGTCAGACCTAAAAAATTTACATGTTCAGTAAAATAAAAAGGAATATAAGGGTCAAGGCTTGGGTCATGGAGATCACGGTTAATTGTGATGATGGAACTAGGAATTTTTTTAAGATTTTAACACACCTCATGATGAAATAGACTATTTTTTTCCTTCATCCTACTTTTTTTATGTTTTTATGAGTTCTTCTCTTGTGAATATATCCCTAAGGAAAATTTTTTTGATACCTATAAGTGTGAATAAGGTGTAAAAGCAAAAAAAACTTCTTAATAAGACATTATATCAAAGACAAAGCTAATTGAACTAATTCAAAACAATAATCTATTAAAAGTGTCATATTGCTCTCTATCTCCAAAGATTTATTAAAGCAATGTGGCTCTCAGATCGTGTGAGCACTATGATTGTTAAAATGACAATTCAGAGAACGAGAAGGATGGTGATAATGTGTATATGAATAAAAGAAACTAATGTAATATGAGTTGACATGAAAATTGTCAATGCAGCTACAGAAGGCAGCCATGAAATGAAAACTTGATGCTTGATGCTTGAATGTTGGATGTTTGGATGCTTGGATGCTTGGATGCTTGGATGCTTGGATGAATTTCTGCAGAGTAAACTTGATAACCTGGGATCCTTTTCTTGGTTCAATGAGGCTTTATTTATAGATTTCTTGGCTGTAGAAATGCATAGGGATGGAATTAAGAGGCTTGGATTCAATCTAGAGGATTGAATGGTGAAAGATGGAGGAGATTGAGAGAATTTCGGTGATTGTCTCTACCCATGAAAACACCAGGCAAGAGAAGAGGAAAGATTAATGGAGGAGGATTGAGAGGAGAATTTGGAATTTGTCTCCAATTTGTCTCCAAAACTTCCCGTGAAGTTTCAAAGCATTAATTTTGACATGATTTTAGACATAAATTAGACATAGGATATCTAATTCAATTTTGAGGAAATATAGATGGAATATTCCTTATGCCTTAATTTAAATATTTTTTATTTATTTAAATTAGGAAAAGAGGGATAAATAATTTAATAAAACGAACTATAAAAGTTGTTTATTAAATTAAATAGAAGAATAATGGCAATTAATCAATAAAGTGTTTAATCTTTATTTAGTTAATTTAAGATTGATGTGATAGAATAAAATAGGGAAATGATAATTAAATCAAACAAATTATTTAATTTTGTTTATTTAATTAGGATAAGTTTGGAAGAATTTAAATGTGAATGTGAATGTGAACTATATAAATAAATATTTCTATTTATTCAATAGTAGAGGAATTTAGAATAATTAATCAAATAATATGTATTTAATTAATCGGCATTCTCCAGACCATTTTTAGGTGTATACATTTCGCCCCTCTTCGAAGTGGTGTGTTTACGTGTTTCTTTGAAGAAAATTTTGCTGCTACTACCAGGATTGATGATAAAAAAATAATTTTGTATGCCCCAGACATGCCCCAAATATTGATTTTCAGATGATTGCTGATAATATGCCCCCTCAGGAGATAAATAATGATTGGATTATTTTTTAGAATTTTTTGAAATTTTCATGATGTTTTGGTGAATATTTGATGAAGAAATAATTTATCTCCTGACGATTATGAAGAAATATAGCCTGTAGATGCATTTCAATTAATTTCACGAAAAAAATTAATCAAAATATAATTAAAAACCCACAAAAATCCCTTTTCAAAAGTTATATATAGTCCAAAAGGTCATTTTCAAAGTCATTTGTACTTTTTGAGTTTCAAAATCTTGTGAGAGAGACATTTCAGCCAGCTAGAGCAAGATGCCAATCCCTTACCACACTCACCATTTCAAGCGCATTCAATGTCACCGACGGTCGATCATGTATGGACCTTCGGTATGTACCCATTATCCTCCTTGTTTTTTGTGCAATTTTGTTTTTTATGCTTTTTAATGTTTTTTATGTTTTTTAGTTAATTTAGCACTTCCAAGTCGCATTGTAGCGCTTTCACTCTGGTGTAGCGCTTTCAGTAAGTGTTTTAGCGCTTTGAGATTTAGTGCTTTCGTTATTTTCTCTAGTGCTTCCATAGGATAGTTTAGCACTTAGGTAGGTTGAAATAGCGCATCGATGCCAGATTTTAGCACCTAGAATATTCTAGTGCTTTGATTTGGTAGATTAGCACTTTTATGGTGTATTCTAGTGCTTTGATACAATAAAACAACGCTTAGGGTGAAGTAGTGCTTCGGATGCGTGATATAGCACATCAGAGTGTTGAAGTAGCGCTTTTGGGATTTAGCGCCTTGGATGCCTATTTTAGCGCATTCATGTTAGAATTGCAGATTTTTTACTTAGTTAACCTTGATTTTGTCAATTCTGATCATGTCCATTCTTCAGATTGGTATGATTGATAATCCAAATTCTTGATGTTGGATTTTGATGATTTAAATAAGACTTACTCTCATGATAGGCGAGAATAAATCCTATTTGCGATGATCCTCATGATAGGCAAGGAAATGATTCAATATCTAATAAATCTCATGATAGGCGAGATTAGATAATGTTTGATGAACATCATGATAGGTGAGGTTTGTTGATGTTCGCTCATGAATTTTGATCAAAAAATTCATACCAATTTTTGAATTAGACTTGATAGTAGAATGGCTTTTCATTTCTTGACATAGTGCACTGATTATAGATTTTTAATTGTGATGATAGGAGGATCTGGGTACTCTCTAGATGCGAGAGAGTTTTCCTTGGACTACTGACTTGATACCTCATCCGACACCAGATGAGATTCAGATTATAGATCGATGTGGCCTCACCAGTTTACTTTACATGCCCCAAATTAGGATTAACCGAGGTCTTTTGACTGCTTTGGCTGAGAGGTGGCACAGTGACCATAACACCTTTCACTTTCCCACTGGTGAGATGACAGTCACACCTGACAATGTATGGCAGATTTTGTGCATTCTGTTTATGGGGGAGATCATGGTGTATGATTCTCATGAGGCTGATGGTAGAAATGCTCTCCGCAGAGTGTTTTAGGATCAGGATATTGCAGATCCGAGTGTCTGATGGCGAAGGATTGTTGATTCATATGCGACACTACCAGCAGTGCTTGTTGGATTCATTGGAGGTTTCTTTTGCCCTGATCGTAGGTCAAAGGGATTCCTCATGGGTTGGGTAGGGTTCTAGAGAGCATGGTCATACATGGTATGAGATATGCGTGGGGGATGTGCATGCTGGCACATCTCTACCATGACCTACATTCCATGGTATACCTTGGGGCACACAGTTTATCAATAGGGATGACCCTATTACAGGTGTGGGCATAGGAGCACTTTTCCATTGCTCAACCATTTCCCATTATGGATAGACCAGCAAGCAAACCATATGTGTTTTGGTACAGAGGTCGGCTTATCCAGGCTCGAATGGGTAAGTTGGAGCATTGGAGGTAGGTTTTTGATGATACAGAGACTATTATCTGATGGCCATATCTAGACTGTGAGCAGTGGGATGAGGATGATGCAGTGTTGGGGTATCTCTGTGATTCCATGTACTTGATTAGTCGAACACCCTTTGTATTGGAGAGCTTTTTGTTATGGCGCGTGTATAGGCAGTATGGCATCGTTTAGTGTATACCTTAGGGAGTAGCCCACTATGCTAAGCGGTATAGTGATGTACCTGATTGGAGGCCTTTTCTGTCATATGATGTATTAGTAGAGGGATATAGGGTACTATAGCCATCACCCTAGGACATGTGCAGAGATATTACCGAGGAACCCATTACAGAGGAGTACGTCGCATTTTTGGCTTTGGTTCCACATCTGTGTATCACTATTTTGGATGAGCCAGCACCATTACGTGTAGAGGAGGATGTGACTGAGGGTTCTGTAGATAGTGTATACACCTAAAAATGGTCTGGAGCATCCGATTAATTAAATACAAATTATTTGATTAATTATCCTAATTTCCTCTACTATCAAATAAATAGAAATATTTATTTATATAGTTCACATTTAAATTCATCTTAATTAAATAAACAAAATTAAATACTTTGTTCAATTTAATTATCAAATCCCTATTTCATTCTATCACATCAATCTTAAATTAATTAAATAAAGATCAAAACACTTTATTAATTAATTACCATATTCTTTTGTTTAATTTAATAAACAACTATCCTATAGTTCGTTTTATTAAACTATTTATCTCTCTTTTGCTAATTTAAATATATCAAAAATATTTGAATTAAAGCACAAAGAATTTTCCATCTATATTCTCTCAAAAATGAATTAGATATCCTATGTCTAAACCATGTCTAAAATATGTCAAAATTAATTGATTGAAACTTCACAGGAAGTTTTGGAGACAAATTGGAGATAAATTTGGAATTTGATCTCTCAATCCTCCTCCATCAATCCTTCCTCTTCTCTTGCCTGGTGTTTTCATGGGTAGAGACAATCTCCATCTTTCTCTCAATCTCATCCATCTCTCACCATTCAATTCTCCGGATTGAATCCAAGCCTCTCAAAGATTTCCCTATGCATTTCTACAGCCAAGAAATCTATAAATAAAGCCTCATTGAACCAAGAAAAGGATCTAGATAATCTAACTTTTGCACTCTTACTCTGCAGGAATTCAAGCACAATCAAGCATCAAAGCATCAAGCATCAAGCAATCAAGTTTTCAACCATGGTTGCCTCCTGTAGCTACAATTATTTGTTTTATATATGCTAGTTTACATCATCTTATCATTTAGTATTGCATTAGCATCATCTCATTCTTTGAATTGTCATTTTAACAGTCTTATTTGCTTAAACAATCTTAGAGCAATCAAGATTTAATAAATCTTTGGAGATAGAGAGCAATATGATGCTTTTGATAGATAATTCCTTTGAATTGATTCATTTAACTTGTTTATTGATATAATGTCGTATTAAGAAGTGTCTTTTGTGCTTATTCACTTATTAACACTTATAATTTGGCACCCACCGTGGGGTTTTAACCCCAATTTTTTTCCAATTTTGCAAATTTTCTAGAAATTATCACGCAGGTTCTCGGCGTGTTTTTCTTGTAGCGCTTCCGTTAAAAGTTTTAGTGCTTCTAGTTATTGTTTTAGTGCTTTCAACTTTGGCACTTCCGGTCACTGTTTTAGCGCATCAGGTAATTTAGCGCGTCCATGGAAAACTTCGGCACTTCTGGTTACTGTTTCGGCGCTTTCAGGTTTTAGTGCATCAAGTAACTGTTTTAGCACTTTGGTGCAATATTCCAGTGCTTTTTGTAAAATCAGTCTAGATCCGATGCATCCGCGGCCAGATTTTAAATTTATTTTTTTCATAGTTGGACTAAAATGTATCAATCTAGGATAGTCACTTAAAATTTTTCTAAAATTGATCAATCTAGGATAGTCACTTCAAAGTTTTCTAAAATTGATCAATCTAGGATAGCCACTTCAAAAGTTTCTAAAATTGATCAATCCTAGGATAGTCACTTTCTTGTTTTTCTTAAAGAAAATCTATCAATCCTAGGATAGTCATCACATTCTTACAGTAGAAGTTAAAAAGAACATCATGATTTCTATGAAGCAACACCTTCACATAGATTAGAAAATTTATTTTTGGGCTTTTACAATAGAACAAACTTATATGTTGTGCTTGTGGTAATTAGGCTTATGCTCTCCCCTTAACTGGGTGACCAAAGTGTCAGATTCACTTTTATTTCATGTCATTTACGCTTTATTAAATCCTTTAGTAGGCCTACCATAGTGGGAAAAAGTACTCACCCTACGGGAATGACCTAAGTGGGAACAACCAAAGCCAGGTTTTCCAACCCACTATAATAAAAATGCAAGTTGTTGATGAAATTCCAACTTGATGGTAGTGAGCAAGATAACCATCCCAAAAATCTTTGCTCTAAAGATTGGGAGGTCTCCTGAGGAAGTTTATCTATTTGCCGCACCGAACGAAACCCTATCTATGAACCATATAGTAGTTTCTCACTGCGTTAGTATCCATACATTGTCATACTCACGGTACAAGGGGAGGGAAGAATATGTCCCCAAGACACTCACCATAGAATTACCAAGGATTGTTTGCTCAAGGGATTTGGTATCTACTTTCGTCACTTTGAGTACGTGCCTGGAAACAACAAAAACACGGGCGCCCTCTAGGGGGTGACACTGCTGTGTGAGTCAATGTAATTCAAGATGTGGGTTGTGAGTATAATGATGACCTACTTGTCCTTAAGTGTGATTCTTTTTTATTTGTGTACAATTGTCAAAACAACCCGTCAAAATCAATAAGAATCATTCGTGATTTTTGAACATACACGATCTACTCGGTTAAAACATTTATTCACAATTGTTTGCTGTGTTTTCACAAATTCATTAAAATCAGATCTAAGATCATCCTGAAAACAACAAAGTCAAGTTATATCAGAAAATCCATGATGCGAAAGTGGAAGTCCACCACGTTTCTCAAAAGGAAAATCAAAATCTCAAAACCAAAGAAACCTGACGATTATCAAAACAAATTGAGATGACAACGTTTTCTATATCAAAATCAGAAACTCTTTTTACAACATAGAACATTCATCCACAAATATCATGATTTTGCTAGGGGTCACACTTTAGATTACATAGTAGAACCACTCTATTCACGAGCCTTCTTTCAAAAGAGAGCTCTCACACAGTTTCACAAACATAGTCAACGCATACATCGTGCTTATCTTCCACAATCCATGATACAGTATGCCACAAAGCCAGATCAAATTTTACAGTAGAGCATCTTTAAAGTCTTGTTTTTAGAAAGCTCTGGAAAAACCTGTTTCAGCGCTTCTGGTCATTGTTTTAGCGCTTCTATGAAATAGCACTTTCAGGCACTATTTTAGCGCTTACAGTCTTTATTTTAGTGCTTTTGTTAAAGTAGCGCTTCCATCAAATTTTATAGCGCTTCTAGGAACTGTTTCAGCGCTTCTATCAAGTACCGCTTCCATCAATTTCTGCAGTGCTTTCATGCACTGTTTCAGCGCTTCTGTCAAGATAGCGCTCCTATCATCTGTTTCAGCGCTTTGGGACTTTATTCTAGCACTTCTGTGAAATAGCATTTTTGTACTCTGTTTTAGCACTTCTAAAATAGAGTGTTCAAAAATCTTACCAGTCAGTCTGTCTGTCTTTTTTCTTTTTCCACACTCTTTACCAGAATACAAGTTTCTTTTTATCAGAATCACTATCTAAAGACTGAAAATAGATAGGTTTATACAAACTTCCAATCTTATCAACTGAAACAAGATCTTGCAAATCACAAGTGTCAAAATCAAATACACAATCGATTACTACACTGAAGTTTCATCATCGGGATACTATCATCCTTTATCACAAAACCAAGTATAGTCATCAAATTTTTAACATAGTCAAATCAATAAGATTAGTCATCTTATTCGACTTTGTTAAAAGTTCAATTGCCATTTTCTAGCAAATAAGATCAACATTTCGGAAGAAAGGGTTACATTTTGTATGCCAATCTTCACTAGGTCCCAAAAACAAAGACTCTTAGTGCAGGAAATTTTAAAATCCTAAGCAATGGCAAAGGAAAATCCTTGAAACAATCTAAACCTAAATGATAAGAACGAAATAACTCCAGAGGATATTCAGGCAGCTCAACAAGATCCAAAGTTCCATATATTTATGAAAAATATTTTAGAACAAGATATGGAGAAGTATCTTTTGATGTTGGTTGAATCAGGTGCCAAACTTCCCAAAGATTTCGATGTCAATCATCTGAAGGAAACACCTAAAACAAATGAAACTGAAATTCTGCAACCAACACAAACAATAGATCCAGTTGCTGCTTTGACATCTCAAATGCAACTATTACAACAACAGATACAAGATATGATGAAAGGGAGTACCAAAAGATATGCGATACAAGACATTTTTCAATATCCCTTCGATGCAACAATCGGCTTGCTACCTTTTCTGAGACACTGCGAATTCCCAAAGTATGAAAAGTACAATGGAAGAACGGATCCGATAGATCATATCCGAGAATTCAAACCAATGAGCCTTGAGTTTTCCCAAGAGGAAACTTACTTAATGAGGTTATTCCCAAGAAGTTTGGGGGCTGCATGTATGGAATGGTTCTCAAAACTACAACCAGGTATCAAAACTTTTGAAGAAATTGTCAACAAGTTTATCTCCCAATATTCATTCAACATCCAACATGATGTTACAATAAAAGATCTTTACAACTTAAAACAAAAAAAAGGGGAGACGTTCTTGTCTTTCCTACAAAGATGGTGATGACTATTCACTCGATATCCTCGATCCATTCCAGAGGAAGAAAAGATGGAGTTGTTCATTGGAAACTTGACGGAGGAAATGAGTTATAGGCTAGAATTGCAATGTCCTCCGACATTTGAAAAAGTAATAGAAAATGGTCTCAAAATTGAGGAAGCATTAGTCAAAAGAGGAGTTATCAAACATTTCAATGATAAAACAAATAACACAAGTAACTACTCCAATCAATACTTAGGCAATGATAAACCAAAAATTTGGCGAAAGAATCGAAACATAACTATAATTGAAACAAATGATTCCCAAAATGTCAAACCGGTTTTTAACTTAACAGCATCTTCTTCAAAGAATCAAAACAACAATCAAATTGTCAATCCAAATGTCATGCAAAACAACGAGAACGTAAAAACACAACCATATCAGAAACCATCAAATCGGTGAAGGTTCACACCTTTAGGTCAAACAATAGAATCAACAATGAAATAATTAGTTGCTAGTGGCCTTATCACTGCATGGGAAGCCCGATTTTGGGATCCAAAGGTCAAACCACCATGGTGGAATGATGCCGAATATTGCAACTTCCATAGTAACAAAAGGCACAAAACCAACGATTGTATGGAGTTGAAACACGCAATACAAGACTTGATCAACAACAATAAGGCATATGTGGAAACACCCCAAAACAATAACGATCATTCAGCTTTCAAAGACCCTTCGCCAAACTATGACAAAGAAGCATCATCATCCTCCAACAAAAAAGGTAAGAACGTCAATCATGTCTATGACACAACAATCCTTTGTTTGTCTAAAGTAGAGAGCAATCATGACATTAGCGAACCCAAAATCAACATCATTACCCCTTTGGACTTGCTCCCAATCATACAAAACTCTGACAATCAAATCAACATTTTAAAAATCAGAGATCGTCAAGAACATCAACCAGCAAATGTTATGACTAGAGGGCAATCCAAGGTAATGTTGAAGGGTGTTGGATCCACACATGCGGTTCCACCTCCATCCCATTATAATATTGTTGATCAACTACAAAACATTCCCACACAAATATCGATACTAGAACTCCTTAAAATATCACCATCGCAATTTTAGAACAAGCATTAATAGCCACTATAGTACCAATGAATCTAAATGTTTTCCAGTTCCAAGCTATGGTAGGACATTTGACTACACCACATTGTTTATCATTCTCTGAATAGGATAATGTATCACTAAACCATCCCCATAATACTGCACTACATATCGAAGTCTTAATCCATAATCATCGCATCAAGAGAGTCTTGATAGATGGAGGAGCTAGTCTAGACATTTGCAATCTCAAGCTAATATGTGCACTAGGATATTCAGATGATGCTATTGAAGCTCAAAGAAAAATGACTATCAAAGCATATGATGAGGAAGAGAGATTGTCTAAGGGATTAATTGTGTTACCCATTCAAGTGGGGCCAATGATGAAACATATAGCATGTCAAGTGTTGGAAAGAGATTTAACATACAACATTCTCTTAGGATGACCATGGATCCATGAAATGCAGGTTGTACCTTCAACATATCATCAATGTTTGAAATTCCCAATAAATGGATAGGAGGTGACTATATCTGCTGATTACAATCATCCTCAACATTGTGACACAATTAGAATCTCCCAAGAGACCTTGGTGCCTCACAACAGGGAAGCATCCAGTTCGAAATCATCCAATGAAGAACAACGTCCAAGTATTACCACCAAATGGGTTGAGAAAAAGGGTAAAGAAAAACAAACAAGTCTTGTTGAAACTCAATCAACAAAGAATCAGGATCAACAAATTTCTTTATCACAAAAATTTCAAAAAAAAGTCCAATTGACTAACAAAGGAATGGGAACATATTCTATGGAGCAATCGCTTAACCTAACACAATTACTACCATCTCCTAAGACATATGGTCAACCATCTATGATAAAACCTCAAACATCATTACCAAACACAGTTCTTCAAGAAAGGTTTGTCAAAAATGGTACCATAGCGGATGAAACAGACAATAAAGCAATCTTGGATTGGCTCTACAAGGATGAGGAACCCTCTACATCAAATTCTAGTATCAAAAATGTCAACGTCAACATCAACAAATATGGAAAAGGAAAAGCTATTTTAGAAAAAATGGGGTATGACGGAAAAGGACCTATTGGATTGAGAAAGGAAGGAATCACAGAACCTATTCAACCCCTAACTCTACAATCAAAAGAGAAAATAGGATTAGGATACTCTGAAGAAGACAAAAAGGAGATGACAAGGAAGGTTGTCGAAAGAATCCTTCAATTAAGAGATAGTTCTTAAACAGACTCAAATGAATATGAGTGGGATCTGGGCTCTGATATATCTTGTACTAACATAAAAATTGATGTAATACAAAAATATACACCTATGCGAGAGGAGGGACAAGGCTCGGGGTCTAGACCATTCATGGTAGGGTCATTAAATATCGATGATTCAAGTGGGGATGATCAGACCTCGAGTGGACTACACAATTTTGAAGAAAGTATCATCATGGACCTCGATATCCCATTAAACAACAATGACGAATGACCATCCAAACCCTTACATCTGTCACCTTGAATGACTCCGATAATCTCATGCCATTAATCCATCTCGAACTAATTGACTGGGAACCTATTGAACCCCTAACTGTGCCAAGATTCATAGACGATGATGCTATCATAAATTTCCTCTTTCATACCGAACCTAATACAAGTTTTGTTCATAATACTCATAACAAAGCAACTCAGCAGGAGGGTGTCAAATCTTCCAATTGCAAAATTGACAATAGGGAAAATAGATCTAATGGTGAAAACCATTCTATGGTGAAGGGAAAAGAGATCTACTGACCCAACAGTGCAGAATACATTCCCTTAACACCTTTACTTTAGGGGAGAGAAGCAAAAATGAAAAAATAACAGTTTCAAAAACTTATAGAGATGCATACAACCATGGCAATGAGAAACCAGAAAGATAAGCAAACAAAGATGACACAGTATTTACATGGGAAAACCCTTTCAGGTAAAAAACCCACCACACAAAGTCAAATCTATTGTATTACAGTAATGAATCGATTACATACAATAACCAGACTTCTTTGTTCAGCTCATAATCACCCAGAGAGTTTCAGATTCACTGTTACAATGTTTTTACAACATACAGTTCAAAACCCTCCTCAAGAACTCACATCCTTCTGTTCTTCACCTCGCAACTTCAAACTTCCTCTGCAACTTATGACTCAACTCTTGACTTGTCTAACATGTGAGAAATAACACATCTCTCATCCATATGTAACCGACTCAAAAGAGCAATGAAGTCCATCCTCAAATCACACAATTGGTCAGATCTGACAGATTTCCTGCAACGAGCCGAATTTGCATTCAAAGCCATTACTCAAAATGGTTGAGCTTGCCACCCTTCATTGACAAATGCAACTGCCACAATAACTATCTTGGTATCCATCCAATCACTATTTAACCAGGTGCCACACGTCCTAGACCCATCAGCAATAGCAGTTGACAAAGCAACCAAAATGGTCAAACAGACATTGGGCGTGACCAAGACTTCAAGTCATTTCTAACACTGCCGGAGCTGAAGTCAGAACAGGAGTCGAAATAGGACCTTACCAAAATTGTAGGTTTAGGAACCAATTCAGTTCCGCGTCCACCCATGGCAAAGGGGAACACATCGAAAATAGTTATGACTGGGTAAAGTCAACCCGGGGTCAAACCAAGACGGGAACACAAAAGATCGGAGACGGAGTCGGAGACAGAACAGGAATAAAAATAGGACTTTACCAAAAGTCCAAGATTAGGAACCAATCCAGTTCTGATTCTGCCTCTGCCAACTGCAAAAAGCAACAATCTAGAGCCAGGACAAGGTGGAGGAAAACACCCCGAGGAGAATCCAAACATTTAGAAGAACCAGATCACAAAAGCAAGAGTTAGACCCAGAGTCGAAACAGAAACTGAAACAGGAACCTAGCAAATGGACATTGCCAACTTCCACAACTGGTTCCGCCTCTGCCAGAACCTATGAAACGAAGTGAGAAGAAACAGACGATAGGAAGCGGAGTCAGAGCAGGAACAAGAACCGAAACCCGGAACTTAGGCAAACAGAACAATGCCAAGTTCCATCTTGGTTCCGCCTCCACCAAAACTTTGCAAACAACACAAAATCACCAAGGCATGAAAACGAGGACTTCAAATTGGAAGTTGAGACATAATTTCTCAACAATCTCCCACTTGGTGAAAACTTCTAGCTTCCTCAAAACATTAAACCTTATTGTCTATCATAGGCCCCAAGGCCCATAGATTATGTGCACCATCTGAACTTGTCTGTGCTAACCGACTTTGTCAAGGCATCTGCAACATTCTTCAACGTGTCAACCTTATCCATATTGACCTTTCCATCTTCAACCATATCCCTCACAAAGTGATATTGCACATCTATGTGCTTGGTCTTGGCATGGAAGGTCAGATTCTTTGCCAAACAAATGGCATGGAAGGTCTCTATCCACAAGCAAGTCTTCTATCTTGAGTTTCCATAACTCAAAGTTACTGCCATTAAACTTCTCAATATTTATTCTACCAGATGTACTCACCATCTCACAATAGAAACAAGTTTAACAATGCAAGTCTCCCACTAAAATAGTATTAGTGAAAAAAACTAATTTTCCCTAACAAGGATAACATGAACTGGCCAAGCTCTAATACCACTTTGAAGGGAAAAGAATGCAGATCTACTGACCCAACAATGCGAAATACATTCCCTTAACACCTTTACTTTAGGGGAGAGAAGCAAAAATGAAAAACTAACAGTTTCAAAAACTTATAGAGATGCATACAACCATGGCAATGAGAAACCAGAAAGATAAGCAAACAAAGATGACACAGTATTTACATGGGAAAACCCTTTTAGGTAAAAAACTCACCACACAAAGTCAAATCTATTGTATTACAGTAATGAATTGATTACATACAATAACCAAACTTCTTTGTTCAGCTCACAATCACCCAGAGAGTTTTAGATTCACTGTTACAATGTTTTTACAACATACAGTTCAAAACCCTCCTCAAGAACTCATGTCCTTCTATTCTTCAGCTCGCAACTTCAAACTTGCTCTACAACTTACGACTCAACTCTTAACTTGTCTAACATGTGAGAAATAACACGTCTCTCATCCATACGTAACCGACTCAAAAGAGCAATGAAGTCCATCCTCAAATCACACAACTGGTCGGATCTAACAGATTTCTTGCAACAAGCCAACTTTGCATTCAAAGCCATTACTCAAAATGGTTGAGCTTTCCACCCTTCGTTGACAAATGCAACTGCCACAATAACTATCTTGGTATCTGTCTAATCACTATTCAACTAGGTGCCATGCGTCCAAGACCCATCAGCAATCGTAGCTGACAAAGCAACCAAAATGGTCAAACAGACATCGGGCACGACCAAGACTTCAAGTCATTTCTAACACTGCCGGAGCCAGAGTCAGAACAGGAGTCAAAATAGGACCCTACCAAAATTACAGGTTCAGGAACCAATTCAGTTCCTCATCCACCCACGGCAAAGGGGAACACATCGAAAATAGTTCTGACTGAGTAAAGTCAACCCGGGGTCAAACCAAGATGGGAACACAAAAGATCGGAGATGGAGTCAGGGACGGAATAGGAATAGAAATAGGACTTTACCAAAAGTCCAAGATTAGAAACCAATCCGACTCTGGTTTCACCTCCGCCAACTGCAAGAAACAACAATCTAGAACCAGGACAAGGCGGAGGAAAACACCCCGAGGAGAATCCAAACATTTAGAAGAACCAGATCACAAAAGCAGGAGTCAGACCCGGAGTTGGAACAGAAACTGAAATAGGAACCTGGAAAACGGACATTACCAACTTCCAAAACTGGTTCCGCCTCTGCCAAATTCTGTGAAATGAAGCGAGAAGAAACAAACGGTAGGAAGCAGAGTCGGAGCAGGAACGAGAACCGAAACCCGAAACTTAGGCAAACAGAACAATGCCAAGTTCCATCCTGGTTCTGCCTTCGCCAGAACATTGCAAACAACACAAAATCACCAAGGCATGAAAATGAGGACTTCAAGCTGGAAGTTGAGACATAATTTCTCAACATATGGCAGTATTAGATCTCAAAAAAGAAAAAATAAAGAACGCATCTTACAGTGAAAACCTCTTTGAGGCACTAAAGGATGGAAGATTTGACACTCTTTTGGAACACTATCATGACCGATCATTAGTCTTGGTAGAACCAACACAATCTATGAACATCGGCACTAAAGACAAGGCACAAATCCTGCATCTGGCCGAATCCATGACAGACAAAGAAAGACCAAATTTCATCAAATTCTTTAAGGAGAAAAGCATCAACTTCACTTGGTCATATTCTGATATGCCATTTAGATTCAAATTTTCTCATGCATCATTTATCTTTGCCAGCAGGAATCAAGCCTATCAAACAAAAATTGAGAAAAATGCATCCCCATATAGCATTAATGGTAAAAACATAGCTGAAGAAATTGTGGGATGTTGGATTTATACAGTCTATAGACTATGTCGAATGGATATCAAATCTTGTACCTATTTCAAAACCAGACAATGGCATCAGGATATGTACAGACTTCAGGGATCTAAATAAAGCATGCCCAAAGGATGATTTTCTGCTACCAAATATTGACATCATTGTGGATTTGACGGCAGGGCACACCATGTTGTCAATCATGGACGGTTTCTCTAGGTACAATCAAATTAAAATAGCTCCTGAAGATCAAGAGAAGATGGCTTTTACATGTCCATGGGGAACTTTCTGCTGGAATGTCATGCCATTTGGTCTAAAGAACGCATAAGCCACTTATCAAAGAGCAATGATGACAATATTCCATGATATGATGCACACCTTCATGGAGGATTACGTGGATGACATCTTGGAAAAATATACTACAAGGGATGAACATCTGCATACCCTGGATAAAATATTCACACGGCTGAAGAAATTTAATGTCAAATTAAATCCCAAGAAGTGTGTCTTCGGGGTCACATCAGCAAAACTACTAGGATATATTGTATCAGCAAAAGGCATTGAAGTGGATCCCATGAAAGTCAAAGCAATAATGGAGATGCCACCTCCTAAGAATATCAGTCAACTCAGATCATTACAGGGAAGGCTCCAATCGATCAGAAGATTCATCTCACAACTGGCAGACAAAAGTCATCCTTTTAATCACCTTTTGCATAAAAATATAGTTTTCAAGTGGGACGAAGGGTGTGAAACAACGTTCAATCAAATCAAATAGTATCTAATGTCACCACCCATTCTCATGCTGCCAAAAAAAGGAAGACCTTTGCTATTATACATTTCCATGATAGATATCTCTTTGGGGGAACTATTAGCGCAAGAGGATTATGCAGGAAAATAACATGCCATCTACTATATCAGTAGGACTTTAAATGGGTATGAAATAAACTATAGTTTCATAGAGAATTCTTGCTTGGAAGTGGTATTTGCTACTCAATGGCTGAGACATTATATGCTGACCCATACAATCAAATTAATAGCAAAGATTGACCCATTAAAATATCTACTTAGTAAAGCTACCTTAACAGGTAGACTATCAAAGTGGGTCATGCTATTAAATGAATTTGACATTCAATATGTGGAAAGAAAAGCCATCAAGGGTCAGGAAATCATTGAACAATTGGTTGAAGCTCCTCTACCAGATGATCGACCAATGACAATGGAGTTTCTAGATGTAGACATTCTGACAATAATGCCTCAACAATGGGTATTATATTTTGATGGATCATACACATAGCGTGGATCAGGAGTAGGGATTTTGTTCATTTCTCCACAAGGACACACCATTCCAAAATCATATAGACTAATGTTCTAGTGTACAAATAATGTGGTGGAATATGAAGCATTAATCATTGGGTCAAAATAGCAATTCAATGGAAGATCATGGATTTGCAGGTATATGGGGACTCTCAACTAGTCATTTATCAAGAAAATGATGAGTATCAAACAAAGGATTAAAATTTGATGCCCTACAAGCAACACATCGATGCTCTAAAACAATTCTTTTTCAGTGTCAAGTTTGATCAAATTCCAAGAGTGGAAAACAAAACTGCAGATGCTATGGCCACAATCACTTCATTACTACAATTGCCTGAGAAACGTGTTTGTTATGAGTTTATGATAGAACAAGTATCATGTCCTTCGCATCAAAATTTAGAAACCGCTACCATATGCCATCTAGAAACCATTGAAACCTCCATCTATGAAAAGACCTATGCTTATCTAAAAGATGATATACTTCCTCCTGAACTTTCCAGGAACCAAAAACGAAACTTTATCCACCAATCCGCATGACATACTTTAATTGCAAACATACTTTATCATCGAGGTCTTGATGGTACTTTACTTCGATGTCTAGAACACGACGAATCTGAAATGGCCCTATGAGAGGTTCACGAGGGTATTTATGGCACTCATTTGAGTGAGATAACTCTAGCCAAGAAACTCCTTCATTTGGGATATTATTGGCCTTGTATGGAGAAATAATCCTATCAATTTGTTAAGAAATGTCAAAAATGTTAGATTCACAGCAATCTGATTCATGCACTAGCACAAGAACTACATCCTTTTACATCAACATGGTCTTTTTGTCAATGGGGCCTAGATCTAGTAGGCAAAATAAATCCATCTTCATCTAATGGACACAAGTTCATTATCACAGCTATAGAATACTTCACAAAGTGGATAGAGGCAGTACCTCTTACAACCATCACTGGAAAGTAGATCTCCTCTTTTATCTTGAATTACATAATATATCGGTATGGAATCCCTCAATCCATTATCACTGATAATGGATGACCATTCAATAATCAATATGTTCAAGAACTATGTGAGAAGTTTCACATCCAACATCATTTTTCAACACTGTACTATCCTCAAGGGAATGGCCAAGCAGAAGCCTCGAACAAAACAATTCTCAAAATTCTCAAAAAGACGATTAACGATGTTGGACGTGACTGGCATGTTCAACTTAATACGGCACTATGGGCCTACAAATAAAGTATCAGAACACCAACAGGAGCCACACCATATGCCTTGGTATATGGATTGGAAGCTATTTATTTTTCAACACTGTACTATCCTCAAGGGAATGGCCAAGCAGAAGCCTCGAACAAAACAATTCTCAAAATTCTCAAAAAGACGATTAACGATGTTGGACGTGACTGGCATGTTCAACTTAATCCGGCACTATGGGCCTACAAATAAAGTATCAGAACACCAACAGGAGCCACACCATATGCCTTGGTATATGGATTGGAAGCTATTTTCCCCAATGAAGTTCAAATTCTATCCCTTCATGTATCACTCAGAGGCATCATTTCAGATGAAGACTATAGGGTATCTAGACTATAGGAATTGGAATTGTTAGATGAGCATCATCAACAAGATGTTAATCATCTAACGGCTTATCAACAGAGAATTTCAAGAAGTTACAACCATAAGGTAAAATCGAGGGTCTTTCAGGTTGGTGACTTGGTACTAAAGGAAAACCCTAGAAATCAGCAAGATAGGGAGAAGAAAGGGAAATTTGAGCCTAACTGGCTTGGTCCTTTTGTCATCATATTAGTGTATGGATCAGGGGAATATCAGCTATCAATGTCAGAAGGGGATCTATTTGATGAACCTATCAACAGTATCCATCTCAAAAGATTCTATACTTAAATCTCCTTATGCACGGGTCAAAATTCTGAAATAGTTTCCTTGATGAAAACCTGGCAAACAAGCATCTTGGTAACATAAAAATTAAAAAAATACAAAATACAAAAAGAAAGAAAAAGAGAAAAATGAGGAAAATACACAAAAACAAAGAGTGTAATCAAAGCATATGGTTAAAACTTGGAAACAGGCGTCGTATGTGATTCCATGATCAGCTTTCCCATCTATTTTGATACATATCAAGATCATTTCATGTGGCAGTCAATACCATTTCATATCATGTCAATAGTCTAGCTATCATTGCATCTGTATCACAATCATTTCACATAGTCAAGTCTCACTCCAAAGCTTGGGGGAAACATCTGGATATCGCTAGGGGCAACAAAAACATCGATTTCACCTAAAGGCAACATAATAGTATATCAAAAAAACCAAAACATCACAATACAATATCAATCATCATCAAAAAAGCATCAATCATCTGTATCATTATCGAAAATCCAAAAACATGTCAAAAAAGTAAGTCTGAAAAAGTCACATCCAAAAACATAGGTCTATGTTAGTCGAACTAAATGGTCTCTACGTGTGTAACGTAGGTAAGGCTAATCTTGGATCAGCCCTCGAGACCCCTTAGATAGGTTAGTAGGTTAGGTCTTTCGTCAAAATCTCGAAAATCCAAAAACATGTCAAAAATCAGGATGGATGATCTAAAAATCTGAATAATGATTGAAACACTCTAAGTAACAAATGGATAAATTGCATTTTTTGATTATCATTTCTTTGGAGTAACTCAATAATGTATTGAACTAGAAAAGCAAGGAAAAAGAATGATGTTTTTTTTTATTATCTGCTGTCTGTATGTTAATCATTTACATGTATGAATTATCGGGGGATGTGCTATGCAACTGTATCACTGATGACATTCAAAATTCACACATTGAAATGATTAATCACTGCTTGTTTACGCAATGAATGCTCAGGTCATCTCAGTTCAATTATACCTAGATGCTTATGTTCGCTTGCAAAATCAAAAATCATGAAAGAAGTACTCAGGTCATTATTGGACTAACACATACCATTAACACTTGTATTCACTTTCAACATCCAATAAAGCTCAATGATGACAAAAAGGCACAAAGATATTGTTAAAATGAAAAGCATTTTGCATATAGTTGCATGTTAAAATTAGATCGCATTCATCATATTCATTATCTGCGGAGTATTTGTTGCATAAAGGATTCCAATCAATAATTATCTAATCTACAAATAAGACCGAGTATACTTGACCTAAAATCCAAAACTCATCAAAAACATGTAGGAATCATCATCACATCATTTAGTATCACCATTTCATCATTCATCCATTTCATCATACATCAAATAAACTATGAATTAAATGGTACCATGGGTACATTATGTTCATTTTACCATAAAAACATTCATTACATTATCATCTATCCAACATCATATACATACATCATTTACCATCCATACATTTAATTAATAAAATCACGTCATTATTATCATTACACCCATCAAAGATCATTCATCATAAGATCATTACATAAAATAAAAAAGCATTTATCCAACCATCCATACATTTTATCACATTTTGATCACATTATCATTATAGAAACATAATTTTGTTATCATTATCACATCATACATTCATATATCATCTATTCTACACACATTTATCATAGAATCATTACATCATTACATTTAAAATAAAATCATTCATATAAAAATCACATAATAAATGCATCTATCACATAGAAATCATAAATCATAATCATAAAACATCAACTGCATCTCATATATATATATATATCAAGTGTCAAGTATACAATGAAGTCTGGTCTAAAAATACATCATCAACAATGAGCTATATCGTAATATGCATCATGAAGGATCACAATAGCATCTACGATCTGCTACTACCAGAGTGTGTGGGCCCAATAGGACTTGTACCACCACCAGAAGGACTAGTACCACCACCAGAAGGACTGGTACCACCACCACCCCTAGAAGGACCAAGATCTCTGGGATCTCTGCATGGAGGCTATGTAACCCCCTCATTCACTGTCCATGTGTGTGTCCGCCTAGATCTTGACAGGGCATAACTGACCCTATGCTCAGAAGGCACTGCATCATGATATTTGCCTCTGTAGAACTTTGTCTCTCGGCTGTCAAAGTGCCCACTTGAGTCTGTACAGCTTCCAACTGTCCCTACACCTGCGCTAAGGCCTAGGCATGAGCTTGAGCCTGTGCCTACATCTGAGTCTGGGTCTGCACAAGCATACCCCGAGCCTGTACCAACTGCCCCTGCAAAGTCTGGACCTGTGCCTGGAGCCCAACTATCTATCTCTGCTACCCTACTATTGGCACTGTCACTACTTGCCTCTTGCAAGGCCTGCTAGAATATGGAGCACTGCTAATGGCTAGTCCTAGCCCTCCGCCACCTCCACTACCACCATCGTTGTCACTGCTGTTGTCTGAGCTGTTGCTCTCTGAGCTACTGTCCAATGGAGAATCATCTCCACCCCCACTATCTATAGAACCCTCTGCCACATCCTCCTCTACAGGTAAAGGTGATGGCTCATCAGGAATGGTGATATGAGGATGTGGAACTAGGGCCAGGAATGCGGCATACTCCTCAATAATCGGTGCCTCTGCAATATCCCTCCGCATATCCCAAGGTGATGGCTACAGTGCCTGGTATCCCTCTACTACAACATCATATGATAGACATGGACCCCAATTAGGAATATCCATTTGTCACCTCGCATAGTGGGCGACTCCCTGTGGCATGCATTGTACAATGCCATACTGTCGATACACTATGTGGAGCAAAAATCTCTCTAGAACAAATGGTGTACGACCGATGAGATACATAGAATCACAAAGGAACTCCAACACTGCACCATCCTCATCCCACTCCTCACAGTCAAGGTATGGATGCCAGGTAACTGTATTTGTATTATCGAAAACCCGCCTTCAGTGCTCTAACTTGCCTATACTGGCCTGTGTAAACCGACCGCTGTATCAAAAAATATAGGGTCTATTGGCTGGTCTGTCTGCAACTAGAAATGGCCGAGCAATAGCAAAATGCTCCCATGCCCACACCTGTAATAGGGTCATCCCTGTTGATAAGCTCTTCGCTCCAAGGTACACAACCGAGTGTAGATCATGATAAAAATGTGCTAGCATGCACATCCCCCATGCATATCTAGTACCATGTACCATCATGCTCTCCAATGTCCTACCCCAGCCAATGAGAAATCCCTTTGACCTACGATCAGGGCAAAGGAAACCTCCAATGAATCCAGATAACACTGCTAGTAGTGTCGCGTAGGAATCAGCAATCCGCCGCCATCGTATGCTCGGACCCTCAATGTCCTAATCCTGAAATACTCTATGAAGAGCATCTCTGTCGCTGGTCCTATGGGAATCATAAGTAACAATCTCCCCCATGAACGAAATACACAAAATACGCCACACATCCTCAGGTGTGACTGTCATCTCGCTAGTGGGTAGGTGAAAGATGTTGTGGTCACTATGCCACCTCTTAGCCAATGCAGTTAACAGACCCCGATTAATCCTAATCTGGGGCATATCAAGCAAGCTAGTAAGGTTGCATCGGCCTATCACCTGAATCTCATCTGGTGTCAGATGAGGTATCAAGTCTGTCATCTAAGGAAACCTCTCTCACATCTGGAGAGTACCTAGACACTCCTATCATCACAATGAAAGAATCCACAAATCAGTGAACTATGTCAATAAAATCAAAAGTCATTCTACTATCAAGTCTATCACAAATTGGTATGAATTTTTGATCAAAATTCATAGGCGAACATCAAACCTCACCTATCATGAGGTTCTCAAAACATCAACAAACCTCACCTATCATGAGGTTCATCAAAAAATTATCTAGATCTCGCCTATCATGAGATTTATTAGATATTGAATCATTTCCTCACCTATCATGAGGATCATCAAGAATAAGATTTATTCTCACCTATCATGAGAGTTAGTTTCATTTACATCATCCAAATCCAACATCAAGAATTTGGATTATCAATCATACCAATCAGAAGAATGGACATGATCGGAATTGACAAAATCAAGGTTCACTAAGTCAAAATCTTCAATTTTGACAAGAAGCGCTAAATCTCAAAAGCACTACTTTATCAGCTATTAGCGCTAGAAAAAAGGAACCCAATGCGCTAAATCTTGAAAGCACCAAAATAGGCTTCTGAAGTGCTAAAAGTCTCAAAGCGCTATTTTTCCGCATCGAAATGCTACAATAGTCCGTCAAAATGTCGCTTTACCAGAAACACTAAAACAAACCCTAAAAACGCTAATCCACCGAATCAAAGCGCTAAAATCCAGCGTCAAAGCGCTAATTCTTAACTCCTAAGCGCTAAATCACAGAAAGCGCTACATTACTCTATGGAAGCGCTAGAGTTTTTAACACAAGTGCTAAAACTCAAAGTGCTAAACTACCTATTGGAAGCACTACACCAGAGTGTAAGCGCTACAGCGCGGCTTGAAAGTGCTAAAACAACCTAAAACATGCCTATAGCAATAAATGCATAAAAAACAAAAGTGCACAAATTACGAGGAGGTCAAGGGGTACATACCAGAGGTCCATACGCAGTCAGCCATCGGTGATGTCGAACATGCTCGAATCGGTGAGTGTGGTAGGGGATAGGAATCTTGCTCCAACTGGCAGAAAAGTCTCTATCACAAAAGGTTTTTGAAATCCAAAAGTGAAAATAAATTGGAAAATGACCTTTTGGACTATATATAATTTTTGAAATGGTATTTTGGTGGGTTTTTATTATCTTTTAATTAATTTTATCCAAGAAGTTAATTAGAAACTCATCTGGGGGCTAGATTTCTTCATTATTTGTCGGGAGATAAATTATTTCATCATCAAAACATCAAAAAATCATAAAATTTAAAAAATTCAAAAAATCATCAAATCATTAATTTATCTCCCGAGGGGACATATTATCATCAAATCATCTGAAAATCAATGTCTGGGGCATGTCTGGGGCACACAGAATTATCTTTTTTTTTATATATCATCGATCCTAGCAGTAGCAGCAATATTTTCTTCGAAGCAACGCGTAAACACATCACTTCGAAGAGGAGAAAAATGTATACACCTAAAAATGGTATGGAGCATCCGATTAATTAAATACAAATTATTTGATTAATTATCCTAATTTCCTCTACTATCAAATAAATAGAAATATTTATTTATATAGTTCACATTTAAATTCATCTTAATTAAATAAACAAAATTAAATACTTTGTTCAATTTAATTATCAAATCTCTATTTCATTCTATCACATCAATCTTAAATTAATTAAATAAAGATCAAAACACTTTATTAATTAATTACCATATTCTTTTGTTTAATTTAATAAACAACTATCCTATAATTCATTTTATTAAATTATTTATCTCTCTTTTGCTAATTTAAATAAATCAAAAATATTTGAATTAAAGCACAAAGAATATTCCATCTATATTCTCTCAAAAATGAATTAGATATCCTATGTCTAAACCATGTCTAAAATATGTCAAAATTAATTGATTGAAACTTCATAGGAAGTTTTGGAGACAAATTGGAGACAAATTTGGAATTTGATCTCTCAATCCTCCTCCATCAATCCTTCCTCTTCTCTTGCCTAGTGTTTTCATGGGTAGAGACAATCTCCATCTTTCTCTCAATCTCATCCATCTCTCACCATTCAATTCTTTGGATTGAATCCAAGCCTCTCAAAGCTTTCCCTGTGTATTTCTACAGTTAGGAAATCTATAAATAAAGCCTCATTGAACCAAGAAAAGGATCCAAATAATCTAACTTTTGCACTCTCACTCTACAGGAATTTAAGCACAATCAAGCATCAAAGCATCAAGTATCAAGCATTCACACATCAAGCATCAAGCAATCAAGTTTTCAACCATGGTTGCCTCCTGTAGCTACAATTATATGTTTCATATATGCTAGTTTACATCATCTTATCATTTAGTATTGCATTAGCATCATCTCGTTCTTTGAATTGTCATTTTAATAGTCTTATTTGCTTAAAAAATATGAGAGCAATCAACATTTAATAAATCTTTGGAGATAGAGAGCAATATGACGCTTTTGATAGATAATTCCTTTGAATTGATTCATTTAACTTGTCTATTGATATAATGTCGTATTAAGAAGTGTCTTTTGTGCTTATTCACTTATTCATACTTACAGATAGTGAGGGTGATACTTTGTTAGGCAGTAGCATGGAGAGTGGTAGCGATGGTAGCGATAGTGATGACAGTGATGGTGGCGGTGGAGGTGGTAGAGGGGTAGGGCCAGTTAGCAGTGGTCCTTCATCTAGCAGGCCTTGCAAGAGGCGAGCAGTGGCAGCATCGTCAATGGACCACCAGAGATAGATTGTAGGTCTCCAGACACAAGTACAGACATTGTAGGGACAACTGGTACAGGCCCAGGGTTTGTTGGTTCAGACAGACTCAAATACAGGCTTAGGCTTAGGCCCATGCTCAGTCTCTAGCGTAGGTACAGGGACAGTTGGCCGTTGTGCAGACTCAGGTTGCCACATTGATAGCTGAGCGAGACAGTGAACAATAGATTACCGAGAGGGCACAAGAGACAGCTAAGACCTTACAGAGAGTGGTCGATGGTACCTCGATGGGAGATTACATGAGAGAGGTTATGCGGGTTGGCTGAGAGGCAGAGTTCTACTGAGGCAGATATCATGATGCAGTGCCTGTTGATCGCAGAGTCAGCTATGCCCCTTTGAGATCCGGTCAGACTCACACCCGAACAGTCAGTGAAGGTGTGACACAACCTCCTCGAGGAGATCCCAGAGATCTTGGTCCCTCTAGGGGTGGTGGTGGTACTAGTTCTATTGGGCTCGCACATTCTAGCAGTAGCAGATCATAAATGCTATTGTGATTTTGAGATATTCCATTCTGAGACATGATGTATATTATGGTTTAGCTCATTTTTTATGTTGTATCTTTATTTCAGACTTCATTATATACTTGACACTGATGATATATATATGAGATGCAATTGATGTGATTTTATGATGATTTATGATTGCTATGTGATGGATGCATTTATTATGTGATGATGCAACATGTGATGTTCTATATGAATGATTTTATTTCAATGTGATGATGTTATGATAAATGCATTTTAATGATGATAATCAATATGTAGATTATATGATATTTAGATGTATGATGTGATGTATGAATCTCTAAATGATGATCTATGTGAATGATTTTATTTCAATGTAATGATTCTATGATAAATGCATTTTATTTTAAATGTGATGATGATAAAAATGATGATTTGTGATGAATGATAATGGATGGATGATGTAATGATAATAATAATATGACTTGCATTTATTTTAAATGTGATAAAATGTATGGATGACAAATGATGTATGGGGTTCAAAAAGTGATCAAATGCATCTGATGTTGATGGATGATAATGTAATGAATGTCTATGGTAAAATGCATATGATATATGTATGGTACAACTTAATGTATAATTTATTTGATGTAAAAAAATGTATGAATGATGAATTGATGAAACTTAATGATGAGATGATGACTTCTACATATTTTTGATGATTTTGATTTATGTCAAGTATACTCAGTCCTATTTGTAGATAAGATAATCATTGATTGGAACCCTTTATGCAATGAATACTCTACAGATAATGAATTATGATGAATGCAATCTAATTTTAACATGCAACTATATGCAAAAACCATTGTCATTTTAACAGTAATTTTGTGCTTTGTGTCATCATAGAGCTTTTATTGGATGTTGAAAGTGAATACAAGCGTCAATGGTATGTGTTAGACCAATGACGACCTGAGTACTTCTTTCATGATTTTTGATATTGCAAGTGAACACAAGCATCTAGGTATAATTGAATCGAGATGACCTGAGCATTCATTGTGTAAACAGGCAGTGATTAATCATTTCAATGTGTGAAATCTGAATGTCATCGGTGATATATTTGCATAGCACATCCCTTGAAAATTCATACATTTATATGATTAACTTACAGACATCAAACAATAAAAAGATCATTCTTCTTCTTTTTTTCTCTAGTTCAATACATCATTGAGTTACTCCAAACAAATGATAATCAAAAATACAATTTATCCATTTTTTACTTAGAGTGTTTCAATCATTATTCAAATTTTAGATCATCCATCCTAATTTTTATTTTTTTATGTTTTTGATTTTTGAGATTTTGACCAAAGACCTAACCTACTAACTTATCATAGGGGTCTTGGGGGCTGATCAAATATTATCCTTGCCTACGTTACACACGCAGATACCACGTAATTCGACTAACACAGACCTATGTTTTTTTTTCTTTGGATTTTTTCCTTTCTAGACTGATTTTTTTTTACATGTTTTTGGATTTTCAATATGATACGGATGTTTGATGCCCTTCTGACAATGATTGATTTTGCACTTTGATCATTGTTTTCATTTTCTTATCATATTGTTGTTAGCCCTTTGGTGAAACCGATGTTTTTGTTGCCCCTAGTGATATCCAGATGTTGCCCCCAAGCTTTGGAGTGAGACTTGACTATGTGAAATGATTTTGATATGGATGCAATGATGGAAAGAGTAAGGATATGATATGAAACTATACTGACTGCCAGATTATGGATTCTGATATGTATCAAAATAAATGGGAAAGATGATCTTTAGAATCACATACGATGCTTGTTTCTAGGTTTTCACCATATGTTTTGATTACACTCTTTGTTTTGTGTATTTTTTTCATTTTTCTCTTTTTTCTTTCTTTTTGTATTTTCTATATATATTTTTTTGTATTTTTGTGTTGCCAAGATGCCTCTTTGCCAAGTTTTCATCAAGGAAACCATTTTCAGAAGTTTGATCCGTGCACTAGGAGATTCAATTATAGAACTTTCGGAGATGGATATTGTTGATAGGTTCATCAAACCAATCTCCTTCTGACATTGATAGTTGATATGCTCCTAATCCGTATACTGATATGACGATAAAAGGACCAAGCCAGTTAGGCTCAAATTTCCCTTTCTTCTCCCTATCCTGCTGATTCCTAGCGTTCTCTTTTAGAACCAAATCACCAACCTAAAAGACCCTCAGTTTTACCCTATGGTTGTAACTCCTTGACATTCTTTATTGATAAGTCGTTAGATGATTAACAGCTTGTTGACGATGCTCATCCAAAAATTCCAGTTCCTGCAGTCTAGATACCCTATAGTCCTCATCTGAAATGATTCCTCTAAGTGTTACACGAAGGGATGGAATCTCTACTTCGATGGGAAATATGGCTTCTGATCCATCTACCAAGGCATATAGTGTAGCTCTTGTTGGTGTTTTGATACTTGTTCTATAGGCCCACAATGCTGGATTGAGTTGAACATGCCAATCACATCCAACATCGTTTACCATTTTCTTGAGAATTTTGAGAATTGTTTTATTAGAGGCCTTTGCTTGGCCATTTCCTTGTGGATAGTACGGTGTCGAAAAATGATGTTGGATATGGAAATTTTCACATAGTTCTTGGACATCTTGATTTTTGAAAGGTCATCCATTATCAGTGATAATGGATTGAGGAATGTCATTCCGACATATTATGTAATTCAAGATGAAAGAGGAAATATTTTTCCTAGTATTTATTGTAAGAGGCACTGCTTCTATCCACTTTGTGAAATATTATGTAGCTGTTATAATGAACTTGTGTCCATTGGATGAAGAGGGATGTATCTTTCCTACTAGATCCAGTCCCCATTGACAAAAAGGCCATGTTTATGTAAAGGGATGTAGTTCTTGTGCTGGTGTATGAATCAGATTGTTGTGAATCTGACACTTTTGACATTTCTTAACAAACTGATAGGATTCTTTCTCCATGCATGACCAATAATATCCCAAATGGAGGAGTTTCTTAGCTAGAGTTATTCCACTCTAATGAGTGCCACCAATACCCTCGTGAACTTCTCATAGGATCATTTCAAATTCATCATGTTCTAGACATTAGAGTAAGGTACCATCAAGACCTTGACGATAAAGTATGTCGATGATTAAAGTATGTCATGCAGATTGGCGGATGAAGTTTCGTTTTTGGTTCTTGGAAAGATCAGGAGGAAGGATATCGTCTTTCAGGTAAGCATAGGTCTTTTCATAGATGGAGGTTTTAATGGTTTCTAGATGGAAAATGGTAGCAGATTCTGAATTATTGTGGGAAGGACATGATACTTGTTCTGCCATAAACTCATAACAACCATGTTTCTCTAGCAATTGTAATAATGAAGCAATTGTGGCCATAGCGTCCACAGCTTTTTTCTCTGCCCTTGAAATTTGATCAAACTTGATACTAACAAAGAACTATTTCATATCATCTATTTTTTGCTTGTAGGGCATCAACTTTTCATCTTTTGTTTAATACTCGTCATTTACTTGATAAATGACTAGTTGAGAGTCCCCATATACTTGTAAGTCCGTGATCTTCCATTGAATTTCTATTTTGACCCCAATGATCAATGCCTCATATTCCGCCACATTATTTGTACATTGAAACATCAGTCTATATGATTTTAGAATGGTGTGTCCTTAGGGAGAGATGAACAAAATCCCTGCTCCTAATCTGTGTTGTGTGTATGATCCATCAAAATATAATACCCATTGTTGGGGCATCACTGTCAGAATGTCTGCATCCGAAAACTCCATTGAAATTGGTCAATCATCTGGTAGAGGATCCTTAGCTAATTGTTCAACGATTGCTTGACCCTTGATGGCTTTTCTTTCCACATATTGAATGTCAAATTCACTTAATAGCATGGTCCACTTCTCCAGTCTACCTATTAAGGCAGCTTTACTGACTAGATATTTTAAAGGGTCGATCTTTGCTATTAGCTTGATTGTATGCGTTAACATATAACGTCTCAACTGTTAGTAGCAAACACCACCATAAAGTAATATTTCTCTATGAAAGTGTAATTTATTTCATAACCATTTAATGTTCTACTGATATAGTAGATGGCATGTTCTTTTCCTTCATAATCTTCTTGCACTAATAGTGCCCCCAAAGAGATACTTGTCGTGGCAATGTACAATATCAAAGGTCTTCCTTCTGTTGGTGGTATGAGAATAGGTGGTGACATGAGATACTATTTTATTTTATTGAACGTTGTTTCACACCCCTCATCCCACTTGAAAACTACATTTTTATGCAAAAGGTGATTAAAAGGATGACTCCTATCCGCCAGCTAGGAGATAAATCTCTTGATAGATTGGAGTCTTCCCTATAGTGATCTGAGTTGACTGATATTCTTAGGAGGTTGCATCTCCATTATTGCTTTGAATTTTGTTGGATCCACTTCAATGCCTTTTTCTAGGACAATGTACCCCAACAATTTTGCTAATATGACCCCAAAGACACACTTCTTGGGGTTTAACCTAACATTGAATTTATCTAGCCGTGTGAAGATTTTGTTCAAAATATGTAGATGTCCTTCCCTTGTACAATATTTTTCCAAGATGCCATCCACGTAATCCTCCATGAAGGTGTGCATCATATCATGGAAGATTGTCGTCATTGCTCTTTGATAGGTGGCTCCTACGTTTTTCAGACCAAATGGCATGACGTTCCAGCATAAGGTTCCCCATGGACATGTAAAAGTCATCTTTTCTTGATCTTCTGGAGCTATTTTTATTTGATTGTACCCAGAGAAACCGTCCATGATTGACAACATGGCATGCCCTGCCGTCAAGTCCACAATGATGTCTGTATTTGGTAACGGAAAATCATCCTTCGAGCATGCTTTATTTAGGTCCCTAAAATCCGTACATATCTTGATGCTATTGTCCAGCTTTAAAATAGGTACAATGTTTGATATCCACTCGGCGTAGTCTATAGACCTTATGAATCTAGCATCCAATAATTTATTTAGCTCTGCCTTTACCATTAATGCGATATGGGGATGCATTTTTCTCAATTTTTGCTTGACAGGCTTGATTCCTATGGGCAAAGACAAATGATGCATGAGAAAATTTGGATCTAAGCCTAGAATATCGGAATATGACCAAGTGGAGTTGATGCTTCTCTCCTTAAAGAAATTGATAAATTCTGGTCTCTCTTGATCTGTCATGGATTCTGCCAGATGTAGGATTTTTGCCTTTTCTTCAGTGCCGATGTTCACAGACTGTGTTGGTTCTACCAGAACTGATGACCGCTCATGATAATGTTTCGGAAGAGTGTCAAATCTTCCATCTTTCAGTGCCTCATAAAGGTTTTCACCGTTAGATGCGTTCTTTATTTTTTCTTTTTCCAGATCTAATGCTACCATAGAATGGTTTTCACCATTAGATCTATTTTCCCTATTTTCACTTTTGCAACTGGAAGATTTGACACCCTCCTGTCAAGTCATCTTGTTATGATTATTATAGATAGAACTTGTACCAGGTTTTCTATGACATAGTAAATTTATGATGGCATCATCATCCGCAAATCTTGGCATAGTTAGAGGTTCGACAAGTTCCCAGTCAATTAGTTCAGGATGGATTAATTTCATGAGATCATCGGATTCATTTAGGTTGATAGATGTAAGGGTTTGGAAATCCATTTTGTCATAGTCATTTATTGGAATATCGAGGTCAATGATGGTACCCTCTTCAAGATCATCTAATTCACTCGAGGTTTGTTCATCCCCACTTGAGTCATTAATATTTAGTGATTCTACTACGAGTGATCTAGACCTAGAGCCTTGTACCTCTTCACACATAAGTTCATATTGTTGGATTATATCAACTTGAATATCGATGAAAGATACATCAGAACAGAGATCCCACTCATATTCATTTGAATCAGTTTCAGATCTTTCTCTAAGCTAAAGGATTCTTTCCATAGCTTTCCTTGTTAGTTCTTGTTTTTCTTCTTCAAAGTATCCCATTCCTGGCTTCTCTTTTGAATGGAGAGTGAGGGGTTGAATAGTTTCTATGATTCCATCCTTCCTTAATCCAACAGGTCCTTGTCCCTCATAACCCATTTTTTTTAGAATAGCTTTCCCTTTTCCATATTTGTCGATGTTGATATTGACATTTTTGATACTGATATTTGATGTTGAGGGTTCCCCATCTTTGTATAGCCAATCCAAGATTGCTTTGTTGTCTGATTCATCCTCTATGGTACCGGTTTTGACAAACCTTTCTTCAAGAACTGTGGTTGGTAATGATGTTTGATGTTTGATCATAGATGGTTGACCATATGTCTTAGGAGATGGCATTAACTATGAAAGGTTAAGCGATTGCTCCATAGAATATTGCCCCATTCCCTTGTCTGTTAGTTGGACTTTCTCTTGAAATTTTTGTGATAAAGAAGTTTGTGGATCTGGGTTATTTGTTGATTGAGTTTCAATAAGACTTGTTTCTTTTTCTTTACCCTTCTTCTCTACCCACTTGGTGGTGATACTTGGATGTTTTTCTTCGTTGGTTGATTTTGAGCTGGATGCTTCCTTGTTGTGAGGCACAAAGGTATCTTGAGAGATTCTAAGTGTGTCACAATGTTGAGGATGATTATAATCAACAGATATAGTCACCTCCTATCTATTTATTGGGAACTTTAAACATTGATGATATTTTGAAGGTACGGCCTGCATTTCATGGATCCATGGTCGTCCTAAGAGTATGTTGTATGTTAACTCTTTTTCCAACACTTGACATGTTATATGTTTCATCATTGGCCCTACTTGAATGGGTGATACAATTAATCCCTTAGACGATCTTTCTTCCTCATCATATGCTTTTATATTCATTTTCCTTTTGGCATCAATAGCATCATCAGAATACCCTAGTGCACGGATTAACTTGAGAGTGCAAATGTTCAGACCAACTCCCCCATCTATTAAGACTCTCTTGATGCGATGATTATGGATTAAGACTTCGATATGGAGTGAGGTATTATGGGGATGGTTTAGTGAGACATCATCTTGTTCAGAGAATGATAGACAATGTGGGGTATTCAAATGCCCCACCATAGCTTGGAATTGGCAAACATCTAGATTCTTTGGTACCGTAGTGGCTACTAGTGCTTGTTCTAGAACCTCCTTATGCGATGGTGATATTTTAAGGAGTTCTAGTATCGATATTTGTGTTGGAATGTTTTGTAGTTGATCGACAATGTTATAATGAGATGGAGGTGGAACTGCATGTGTAGACCCAACTCCCTTTAACACTACCTTCGATTGCCCCCTAGTCATTACATTTTCTGGTTCATGTTCCTGACGATCTCTGATTTTTAAGATATTGATTTGATTTTCAGAGTCTTGTATGCTTGGGAGCAAATCCAAAGGGGTAGTGTTGTTGATTTTGCTTTTTTCAATGTCATGACCAACTGTATGATCACTCTCTACTTCAGATAAACAAAGGATTGTTTTATCATAGACATGATTGATGTTCTTACCTTTGTTGTTTGAATATGATGATGCTCCTTTGTCATAGTTTGGAAAAGGGTCCTAGAAGGCCGAATGATCGTTATTGTTTTGGGGTCCCTCCACATATATTTTGTTATTGTCAATAAAATCTTGTATTGTGTGCTTCAACTCCATACAATCATTGGTTTTGTGACCTTTTTTATTATGGAAGTTGCAGTAATCTACATCATTCCACCATGGTGGTTTGACTTTTGGATCCCAGAATCGGGCTTCCCGTGTAGTGATAAGGCCACTAGTGACTAATTCTTTCATTGTTGATTCTATCATTTGGCCTAAAGGTGTGAACCTATGCCGATTTGATGGTTTTTGATATGACTATGTTTTTATGATCTCGTTGCTTTGTATGATATTTGACTTGACAATTTGATCATTGTTTTGATTCTTTGATGTAGATGTTGTCAAGTTAAAAACCGGTTTGACATTTTGGGAATCATTTGTTGTTTCATTGGTAGTCGCGTTTTGATTCTTTTGCCAAAATTTTGGCTTGTCATTGCTTGAGTATTGATTGGAGGAGTTACTTGTGTTATTCTTTTTATCATTGAAATGTTTGATAACTTCTCTTTTGACTAGTGCTTCTTCAATTTTAAGACCATTTTCTATTACTTTTTCGAATGTGGGAGGACATTATAATTCAAGTCTCTAACTCATTTCCTCCGTCAAGTTGTCAATGAATAACTCCATCTTTTCTTCCTCAAGAATGGATCGAGGATATCTAACGAACAATCGTCACCATCATTGTAGAAAAGACAAGAATGTCTCCCCTTTGTTTTGTTTTAGGTTATAAAGATCCTTTATTGAACATCATGTTGGATCTTAAATGAATACTGGGAAATGAACTTGACAAGTTCCTCAAAAGTCTTGATACCTGGTTGTAATTTTGAGAACCATTCCATACATGCACCTCCCAAGCTCTTGGGGAATAATCTCATTAAGTAAGTTTCCTCTTGGGCAAACTCAAGGCTCATTGTTTTGAATTCCCAGACATGATCTATTGGATCCGTTCTTCCATTGTACTTGTCATACTTTGGGAATTCACAGTGTCTTGGAAAAGGTATCAGGCTGACTATTGTATCGAAAGGATAAGGACAAATGTCATGTATCACATACCTTTCGGTACTCCCTTTCATCATATCTTGTATTTGTGGTTGTAATATTTGCATTTGGGATGTCAAAGCAGCAACTAGATCTATTGTTTGTGTGGGTTGTAGTATTTCAGTCTCACTTGTTCCAGGTGCTTCCTTCAGATGATTCACGTCAAAGTCCTTGGGAAGTTTAGCCCCTGATTCAGCCAACATCAAAAGATACTTCTCCATATCTTGTTCTAAAATCTTTTCCATAAATTTATGGAATTTGGGATCCTGTTGAGCTGTTTGAATATCCTCTGGAGATATTTCGTTCTTATCATTTTGGTTCAAATTGTTCCAAGGATTTTCCTCTGCCATTGTTTGGGATGTTTCAAGTTCTTGTTCTAAGAGTCTTTGTTTTTGGGATATAGTGAAGATTGGCATACAAATTTTTACCCTTTCTTCTGAAATGTTGATCTTCTATGCCAGAAAAATGTCAATTGAACTTTTAACAAAGTCAAATAAGATGACTGATCTTATTGATAGGACTATGTTAAAAGTTTGATTACTATACTTGGTTCCATGATAAAGGATGATAGTATCCTGATGATGAAACTTCAGTGTAATAATCAATTGTGTATTTTGATTTGACACTTCTGATTTGAAAGATCTTGTCTTAGTTGATAAGATTGGAAATTTGTATAAACCTATCTATTTTCAGTCTTTAGATAGTGATTCTGATAAAAAGAAACTTGTGTTTTGGTAAAAACTATGGATAAATGATAGGCATACTGACTGGTATGATTTTTGAACTCTTTGTTTTGAAAGTGCTAAAACAGAATATAGAAACGCTATTTCACAAAAGTGCTAGAACAGAGTCCCGAAGCGCTGAAACAGACGATGGAAGTGCTATCTTGACAAAAGTGCTAAAACAGTGCTCGAAAGCACTGGAAAAAGTGATGAAAGCATTATCTTGATAGAAACGCCGAAATAGTGCCCGAAAGCACTAAAAAAGATGATGAAAGCGATGTTTTATGAAAGCGCTAAAATAAAGACCGAAAGCGCTAAAACAGTGCCTGAAAGCGCTATTTCACAAAAATGCTAAAACAGTGACCTAAAGTGCTGAAATAGGTTTTCCAGAGTGCTAAAAACAAGACTTTTGAGACTCTCTATTGTAAAATTTGATCTGGCCTTGTAGCATACTATATCGTGGGTTGCGGAAAATAAGACTAAAATATGCATTGACTACGGTTGTGAAATTGTGTGAGAGCTCTTCTATGGAAGAAGGCTCGTGAATAGAGTGGTTCTATTGTGTAATCTAAACTGTGACCCCTATCAAAATCATGATATCTGTGGATGAAGGTTCTATGTTGTAAAAATATTTTTTCGATTTTGATATAGAAAATGTCTTCTCCTTAAATTATCTCGATAACTAAGAGGTTTCTTGGGTTTGGTGATTTGATTGTTCTCTTGATAAACGTGGTGGACTTCCACTTTCAAATCATGAGTTTCTTGATTTTATTTTGACTTTTTTGTTTTTAGGATGATCTTTAATCTGATTTTAATGATTTTTGTGAAAAAACAACAAGCAATTGTGAGATAATTGTTTTAATTTGAATAGATCATGTATGTTCAAGAACCATGAATGGTCCTTATTGATTTTCACGGGTTGTTTTGAAAAAAGTAGACAAATCAAACAAACTCATACTTAAGGAAAAATAGGTCATCATTATACTCACAGCACACATCTTGAATTGCATTGATGCATACAGCCGTGTCACCCCCTAGAGGGCACCCGTGTTTTTGTCATTTCCAGGCGAGTACTCAGAGTTGGATTTTTCTTTCCTCTGAGCAAACGATCCTTGGAAATTATATGGTGAATGTCTTGGGGGAAGATTCTTCCCTCCCCTTGCACCGTGAGTATGACAATGTTTGGATACTGACTCGGCGAGATACTAATCTATGGTTCGTAGATAGGGCTTCCGTGCGGTGCGACAATTGATAAATTCCCTCAAGAGACCTCCCAATCTTTAGAACAAAGATTTTGGGGATGGTTATCTTGCTCACTACCATCAAGTTGGACTTTCATCAACAACTTTCATTTTGATTATAGTGGGTTGGAATCCTTGGCTTTAGGTTTTCCCACTTAGGTCGTTCCCGTAGGGTGAGTAATTTTTCCCACTACAGCAGGCCTTCTAAAGGATTTAACAAAGTGTAAATAGCATGAAGTAAATATGAATCTAGCACTTTGATCACCCAGTTAATGGGAGAGCATAAGCCTAATCACCACAAGCACAACATATAATTTGTTCTGCTTTAAGCCCAAAAAGACAGTTTTCTAATCTATGTGAAGGTGTTGCTTCACAAAAATCATGATGTTCTTTTTAACTTATACTGCAAAAATGTGATGACTACCCTAGGATTGATAAATTGGCTTTAAGAAAACAAAAAAGTGGCTACACTAGGATTGATACATTTTAGAAATCAGAAGTGACTACCTTGGGATTGATAAATTTTAGAAACCATAAGTGACTATCCTAGGATTGATAAATTTTAGTCCAACTGTGAAAAAAAACAAAAAAAAAACAAAAAAAAATTTGGCCACGGTTGCGTCGGATCCAGACTGAATTTACAAAAGTGTTGAAACAGTCCACCGAAACACTATAGCATTTACTTGATGCGCTATAACTCGAAAGCGCTGAAACAGGACACTGAAGCGTCAAATTTTTCCACAGAAGCATTAAATCACCGATGCGCTGAAACAAATGATGGAAGCGCTAGAGTTGAAATCGCTGAAATTTTGACGGATGCATTGTAGTATCATGGAAGTGCCGAAATAGAACACGGAAGCGCTGTAGTTTTCCACGGATGCGCTATAGTATTTGACGAAAGCGCTGAAACAGAACATGTCAGAAACCTGCACGATACTTTTTAAAAAATTTGATAAAATTGGGGTTAATGCCCCATGGTGTGCACCAAATTGTAAGTGTGAATAAGGTGTAAAAGCATAAAACACTTCCTAATATGACATTATATCAAAGACAAAGCTAATTGAACTAATTCAAAACAATAATCTATTGAAAGCGTCATATTGCTCTCTATCTCTAAAGATTTATTAAATCACTATGGCTTTCAGATCGTGTGAGCACTGTGATTGTTAAAATGACAATTCAGAGAATGAGAAGGATGGTGATAATGTGTATATGAATAAAAGAAACTAATGTAATATGAGTTGACATGAAAATTGACAAATGCAGCTACAGGAGGCAGCCATGAAATGAAAACTTGATGCTTGATGCTTGAATGTTGGATGTTTGGATGCTTGGATGCTTGGATGAATTTTTACAGAGTAAACTTGATAACCTGGGATCCTTTTCTTGGTTCAATGAGGCTTTATTTATAGATTTCTTGGCTGTAGAAATGCACAAGGATGGCATTGAGAGGCTTGGATTCAATCTAGAGGATTGAATGGTGAAAGATGAAGGAGATTGAGAGAATTTTGGTGATTGTCTCTACCCATGAAAACACCAGGCAAGAGAAGAGGAAAGATTAATGGTGGAGGATTGAGAAGAGAATTTGGAATTTGTCTCCAATTTGTCTCCAAAACTTCCTGTGAAGTTTCAAAGCATTAATTTTGACATGATTTTAGACATAAATTAGACATAGGATATCTAATTCAATTTTGAGGAAATATAGATGGAATATTCCTTATGCCTTAATTTAAATATTTTTTATTTTTTTAAATTAGCAAAAGAGGGATAAATAATTTAATAAAATGAACTATAAAAGTTGTATATTAAATTAAACAGAAGAATAATGGCAATTAATCAATAAAGTGTTTAATCTTTATTTAATTAATTTAAGATTGATGTGATAGAATAAAATAGGGACATGATAATTAAATCAAACAAAGTATTTAATTTTGTTTATTTAATTAGGATAAGTTTGGAAGAATTTAAATGTGAATGTGAATGTGAACTATATAAATAAATATTTCTATTTATTCCATAGTAGAGGAATTTAGAATAATTAATCAAATAATGTGTATTTAATTAATCAGAATTCTCCAGACCATTTTTAGGTGTATACATTTTGCCCCTCTTCGAAGCGATGTGTTTACATGTTGCTTCAAAGAAAATTTTGCTGCTACTGCCAGGATTGATGATAAAAAAATAATTTTATATGCCCCAGATATTGATTTTCAAATGATTGCCGATAATATGCCCCCTCGGGAGATAAATAATGATTGGATGATTTTTTAGAATTTTTTGAAATTGTCATGATGATTTGATGAAGATTTTATGAAGAAATATAGCCCGCAGATGCATTTCAATTAATTTCACGAAAAAAATTAATTGCAAACCCACAAAAATCCCTTTTCAAAAGTTATATATAGTCCAAAAGGTCATTTCTATATATAGTTATATATAGATGTAGGGCCCATTTGGATATTTGCAAATCAAATTTTGCAAAGCAAGATCCGCAAGTTGTGGAAAATGAAAATGCTTTTGAGACTACTAGTGGACAAATCTCTAGAAAATATTAAAAGCAAAGGATGAGAGTTTCGATTAACAATTATTGATACATGTGCAAAAAAAAATCATGTTGGGAAAAGAGAGGTTTGACTCCAATCTATCTCCCAAAGAGTGGGAGGCATTGAGAGAAATTATACATTCTGAATAATATTTGGTAAAGAGTAATAGAGGCAAGAGAGCAAGAGATAATATGAGGGGTGGATATACATTTGGCTGAGGCAGGTTGCACGCCAAAATGGAAAAATTTGTTGTAAGTGTATGGCTTTTTAATTCAATTTACATTGTGTTATTTATTTAGATTTTGTATTGAATTGACTATACGTTGAGATTGACATTGTATTTTAGGTGGAAAATAGTAATAGAGAAGCAGGTGCAAAAGATGTTTTCAATTATATGGCAGGATTAGATGCTAGTAAATCAAAGAGTAGGATGAAGTTGAAATCTAGTTCATCAACAGAGATTTCACAGCCATTTGTTCAATGCCCAATAGGAGCCTATGTAGATCATGCCAACTCATATGAACAAGGGTACCAAAAGGTAATGAGTTGCATATTAGGTCTTAGTCACCAAGTTTCGCAGTTGGTTGAAATCGTTAACCCTATGGTTGTTGCATGGAGTGAGCATAAATCCATGGATTCGGATGAGGTAAGAGGCTCTATTGATCTCATTTCTTCTTGTTTGGAAGTTCTATATAAAAATGCCTCTTAATATATAGATTATTGAAATATGAGCGTAGGAGAATCCAACCCAGTTTCTTTATTGTTGGAGTGATCCATAAAATGTTCTTTTGGACAAATTTATAGCTTGCATTCTCTACTTGACTATTGAATGCTTTGTATATTTTTTTGCACGATGGTTAAACCACATGTAAAGCAATTTTTTAAAAGCAATAGAAAAATAAAAATGCCTTCAGGGTGTCAATAGAGTTGCAAATATTGATAGTGATGAAGTGGACAAGAATGTGCAACACAGTCATCTTAGTTGTCTTGAAGTTGAGGTAATTAATATAATAGTTGTCAGTTATCTGTCCCAATGTTTTGTCATTCTTCATGCTTAAAATGTTCTTTTGGATAAAATTTTATAGCTTTTGCACTCTTTACTTGACCTATATTAATTTTTGCATGATGATTAAACCACATGATGCAGAGCAATTATATGAAAGGACAAAAAGAAAAAGGCCCTATCAATAGAACTCTCTGCAAAGTTGTACAACTTAATGTCTGCAATGACGTTGATAGTGGTTATGATGATGAACTCAATGAGCATGCACATGATATTCATAGTGGTAGTTGTGTTGAACTCGAGGTGAGTGATATGAAACCACATGCAAGTAAGTACTATTCAAGTAAGTAATGGTATTCATTACCTATTTGATAGAATTTGGACATTAGAATAGTAGTAAAGTGTAATTAGCTTGTCTACATAGATTATGAATTAAGAGAGAACATATAAATTACATATGGAAGCTTAGAGCTTAGTTGTAATAGAGTGTTTTATAAAAGCACATACAAAAACTGATTTGTTCCAAGACATAAGACATTACATACAACTATCAAAAATAGTATAATGTGTTTTTTATATCTCAATATAATGTGTATTTTTGTTTAGACATTTATTGATAAACTCCAAGAAGGGGATACAGTTAAGGTGTTCGATCCACATGATGGTGTTGTTGTGGGCATTGGGCGGATTCACTCACTATCTATTGTACATGGAGTCAAATTGAAAGGAACGGGAGATGCAAATGTATGTATTTCATAGGTCTTAAGTAACATACCCCTTCCTCATCCAAACAAAATAGATGGAGTTGTCTGTCTGAAAGAGAAACTAGGGACCTTTGTACGGTGGCCACTAAATATTTGAAAAAAATCACAAAGAGTTAGTCATAAGTAAAGAAGAGAAAAATAAGTGTTAGCAGTAGCAGAGTGTGGAGAGTGAAGTTTCAGATAGAGAATGTACTGAGCCTAAATAAGTTGAACCCCAAAAAAAACTAGAAAATTTGATTTGGGTGTACATCCTATGAGTAGAACAGAGAATTTTCTATCTTATTACACCTGTAATGTAAAACCCCTTGATTATGTTTTTTCTCTTTTTGTTTGGGTTCCACTCATTCAAACTGGTGCATTATAGAAGAGGGGATATGTTGTAGTGTAAGTAGTAGATGCAAAGAACATGGGTGTAGAAAAAGAAGTAAATATAGAGCAAATAAAGAGGTGTAGAGAAGAGGAAAAGTTGCAGAGATTACAACATACATGTATGTGCAATTGCAAATAAGTTGTAACATAGAATTGTCATCAAAATTGCAATATCTTGCATAACCAAAAAAAAGGCATTGTAACTCAGTTTTCTCAGTCATAGAATTAAGAAACACACTTTGTAATAGTAGATTTTTCAAAGCAAAGATGCATTGATGGCTTGTATCTGTTGTAAGAACAAGTTTTCTCAATAAAATTTTAGTATTTTTCCTTCTTAATAGTCATTTCATTATGTGCAGATGAATGATTGATTATGTTTTTCTATGTTTTTATATGTTTAAACCTCAATTAAATAATTGTCTCATTTCCAATACTTATAGGTAGAAATCAATGAACAAAAACAATTAAATAAACTACCAATTGACTAAATATACTAGCAATTGACGAAAATTAGTGTTAATAAATATGACTAAATATAATAATTATGCAATTAATAAACAATGTATCAACATACCTATCAGTTGATAGAAATCAGTTAGCAAAAACAATTAAATAAACTACCAAATTAATCAAAATGATGATTAAAATTAATGACTAAATACACTACCAATGGATGGAAATCGGTGAATAAAAATGACTAAATAAGTGACCAGTTAACATCAATCAATGACTAAATTAATGAAAAAATATACCAGTGAATAAAAAAATGACTAAATAAGTGACCAATTTAAAACATTCAATGAGTAAATTAATGGCTAAATTACACACTACCAAATCAATCAAATTAATGACTACATCAATGACCAAATCGATCCATCAAACGACTAAATTAACGAGCAAGTCGATCACACAGAAGACTAAGCCAATGACTAAAAACGGTTGTCATCAATTCGGTCACGTTATAAATGCCTGGAAATAAACTACTAATGGTCGTGCGACCATGTTCAGTCATTTATAAGTAGTTTTTAATAGTTTTTTCAGTCACATATTGTTGTTTCTATACTAGTGTATCTCCACCTAGAATTGGCCATCCATATCTTATAAGGCGTCATAGGTTGTTTCTCTTTGAAGTACATTTGTATTTCTAATAGATCCATTTGTGCCTTGATTTTGGGTTTTCCTAGTTGGTCATTGTAGATAAAATTGGTATAGGGCATTGAGGTCCCCTTCTGTATTCTTTAATATGTTGATATGTGACTCCAAGGAAAAATGTGTGGCAACACATTTCTTTCTTTCCTCATCCCTTTTTATCTTTTGGTGCTCTACCGAAATTTTTTTTCTCATAGTCTTCTTCTATAACTGGGTATCCTTAATCACCCCATCTATCAAAATTTTGAGTTACATCACTAAGGGTTGGGATGAGTTCCCTTGTAGCTAAGGGAATTTTTTTGTTTCTCCTCTTCTTTAGTTGCTTTCTCCCTTCAAATTTTTAGTGTGGTGGTCAAGGAGTCTAGAAATCAATCAATTAGATCCTCAAAAATTATAGTGGATGCTACCATATACCTTATAATTTCCTTTCTATGATTAGTTTATTTGGAATCACCATATTGGTGTATTTTTGTAGTGTCACATCTAGGATTTCCTTCTAGAATAGGTCATTATACATCTGATCCTCATCCACCAATGGTAAAACTTATGAGATGGATGTATCCTCTAGGAGGGAAGTTTCCTTCAATGTGATGTGTTCTTCCTCTTCTTTATTTACTATTTTTGGGGAGACTTCCCTTTGTGCCTTTTCTTTCCTTCATTTTTTTTCTCTCTGCACTCATCTATAGTAGTTCCTTTGATGTTTTTTCTTTCAATTTCTCTATCTTGGGAGGTGTGGTCGGGAGTCTTCTCTTCCTTGGCCTTGGCCTACTAATTTCTCCTTGTGTAGGCTATGCAAGAGGAGTACCCATGTAGAGTCTTTTGGATCTTTATGGATTATACACACTATTATTTATCTCCTTCTTAGGTAGACCCCACTTCCCATGCAACTTCTCCTAGTTAGTTTCCAAATGTTCTTCAGATTTATTATTTGCCAAATTATTTATGTACTCTTGGTAAGTTGTGAATTTTCATCTTGTAGGTCCTTGGGGATACTAAGGAGTGTAATGGCATAGGAGTCGATCTTCACATTTGTCACCTTGTATGGTAGTTGTGGTATCCATGATGTACTAGGTTCAATTGCCTCCATAAAGGTATAGTCTTTGTTGAAGAGGAAGAAAATATCCTTTATATATATGTGGACCACCTCATAGGAGATGTGTTGCCTACCCTATAACTTATGTTGAAGGGATTTAAAGAAACCCTAATATATGGTTGTGTAGGATCTTGTGTCTTGAAAATGTTTCGCATGTTCTTGGATTTGGGTTTCAACCAACTAGGTGGTGTCCTAAATCTTCCCTACAAAGGCTGGTAGTTCATGCATGAAATAAAATGTAAGGTATATGAGAAAGGTCCCATACTTAAACTGATAGTGGGATTTCTTTGTGTATTAAATATTGTCTAGTAGTTCCTATTTTAGGACCTCACATAAGTTGATGTCTTTTACCTCTATTACCATTTAATAGGCTGGATGAATAGTGGAGGTGATAGTTGAGTCCTCACAATTTGTATAATATACTTTGTATGTTATTCCCATGGTGGCATACTTGACTATTAGATTTGTTATCTTTGTTAAAATAAGGATTCTCCCATCATAGGCTACTCTAATCAACCTAGTAACCTCTATGCCCTTAATATCCTTCTTTGGTGGTACTTCTTTCTACACCCACTGGCCTATCACTCCCTTGATTATGTCCTTTGTTATGCAGTAGGGTAGGCCAAGTACATGTATTCATCATGGAAATTTCTTAGGATAATGTGGACCCAATCTTCTTGTGCAATGAAGTTTGGAAACTCCTTCCACATATCCAATCATTTCTCTAATACTTTCTTATATTGTGGTAGGTGTTTCTATGTTTATGGTTGTAGTAGGGTATTCCTTAGAGCCTAAAAATTAGTGTGATATTTCTCTATCAAGTGTGTATGTATATACTTCTAGATATATTCTATATAAATTACATCCCTTGATATCTTTAAAAATGTGCCTATTGGGTTATTCTCCATGGCCTTGTATGCAAATATCTTATATTTGGGTATAGGATTTTGAGAAATGTCAACAAGGGTAGGTACAACCATCTTTGAAAGCTAGAAATTTATAGTGGAGTGATGGTTGTTGGCTATGGTTTCATGGGGAGGACCAAGAGTGTGGAAATTGCAAGAGTATAAGAAAGAAAGTGAGTGAAAGTGAGAGAGTGAGAGTGACATAGTCTATTTATATGTTTTCACTAGGTGAGTGTATTAAATTTCATAGTTGTTTTCCCATGGTTTTATGGTCATTATTTTCCTACGGATATTTTTTCTCGATGAGCAATTTCCTAATTATATGTATGATATACTATAGTACATTTTTTCTAACTTTATGATCTATTAGGTTAGTGTATTTGTAGAATTTTATTTTTTGATCCCTTATTTTATATCTTTAGGGTTAGGTTGAGGAATTTGATGTTCAAACTCATATCTACTCAATGCTTTCATGTGGCTTAAATTGGATGTGTAATTTATAATGGCTTTATAATGATTATTCCCTTTGTGTATTATTGATTTTATATCCACATGATTTTATCTTAGGTATAACCTATATTCTATGGTGGTTAATGATTTCTAATATGATGAGAATATTGACCTTTTAGGTTTGGATATGGGCACGTGATACTTTTTTTTTGTCTTTTGTGGTATCCTTATTATACTTGTGGTAGTTTGCAGAGGGCTTATGGGCCTACTATGTAACATAAACACTCTTCAAAACCCATAAACCTTTTGGGAAGTTAATTCCTATTCTCCTTCCTTCCATGCATCAAGGACTTCATTATTATATGTATTGTCATTGTCATTGTCCAATTCAATTTCTCCAAAGCTATTGGGGTCTTCTTCTTTTGCGGTAGGTAGTCTTGAGATAGAATAAATAATTCTTAGATCTTCCCCCTCTTTTTATTATTCAAATTCTTGTACATAATTTTTATCTTCCTTTTCACATAGTTGAATATGTCCTATCTTATTGTCATCCATAAGAGATATATTATTTTCTTGAATCTACTATTCCATTATAATTGACAAACCATCTTAATCCTAGCAATACTCTGAAAGTGTTAAATGGTTTCATCATCTCGACGACCCCAAAATATACAATTTATTTAAGTCCTTTAGTGTTTACTTCCACATTTCACTATGTTCCCAAAGTCTCCATACCAAAACCATATGCCAAACTAATATTCATTGGTATTTTGACTAACTTGGGTCTACCTAGTCTTTCTAAAGTATTTGTTAGGATAATGTTTAGATCCACACCTAGATCTATCATCACATGTTTAAATTTTCTATTATTAATATGTGTAGTAATTAAAAGAGGGTCATTCTTACAATTTTGGTCCTTTGTAGGTTGATGGATGTGATGTTTCTACTTGTTCAATACTTCCCTAGTTGTTTTAATTTGACTAGGAAGTCCTTTTTTTGGCCAAAGAGGAAATATTATTCAACATCACAACTTCTTTAAAAAAATAGGCTATGCCCTCATTTTTTTGTTTTATAATTTTTTGTTTTGCATTTTCCACCACTCTATCATGTTGTTTTTTCTCGACCGGAAGTAATCATGTTCCTCATTTTTCGGACCTGATTCCTCACTAACCTCTTCAATTTATATTTTCTTATTCTTCTTAGTATCAATCCCTTGTCTATTCAAGACTATAGTCTTATTCTTCTTCATTCCATACTTCTTTTTCTTGATTTGTATTTATTTTTCTTGATTAGAATATTCTTCATTTGATGTATCAGATGACCATTGATCCATTCTTTGACAACCTCTTACTCCTTGCGGTGGCATTCTTCTAATTACCCTAGATCCTCTATGGCCTTGTAAATCATCACTTCTTGATTTTGTTACATTTTTATAATACTATGGTGCTTTAACACATTTAAATATGTTATGAGAATCATCTCCACAAAATGGACACTTCCTCTTTTTTCTGACGAACACCCTATAGCATAATGGCCTACCTTTCCATAGTTATATCATGTAGCATCATTTCTCTAGTAGTTATTTATACCACATCCTCTTCCTCATCTATAGTTTTATTTTCTATTATTTTCAATTTACTCTTGTGATGGGTTGTTTTATAATGTATACACATTTCTATTATCTCTCCAAGGTGGTTGTTTGTATCCTATGTCATATAAGGGACCTTATGTAAGTCCTTTGACATATGCCATAATTATTTACATCTGCATAGCATAGTTGTGATTCATTGGGCATCTTGGGTTAGGGTGATTTGCTACATTCTTGACATGAAATTGACTTGAAAGACATTCCTTATTAAGTTGGTTGTCCCATTCTTGACAAGTTCCATTGTATAATGAATGTTTCTTAATTTGTATATTTTTTAGTTTTGCTTGTAATGTTGTTGCAGTCATTTCCCCTTTAACCTTAGGGAAATCATTCGAGACATGGCCTTCCCTTGAAAAATATGTGCATAGAATCTCCTTAGCTATATTTTCCTCTAATATTTCCAAAATTCCATTTTTATTGTTAGTTGTTCTACTGCTAATTGTAATTTCTCAAGATTCTCCTTTATGTCATCCTTATGTGGTTTGTGCCATGTTTGATCTTCGATGTGGTATTCCATCATGATTTGGTCTATATAATTATCAAATATCCTCCCATACAATACTACTCTTATTTCCTTTTGTATTTTGAAGATGAACCATTCATTTTTCTTCATTTTGTTAAAGGTTCTTCTAATTTGTGGTAGACTTCCTTGAATATTTTTCATAGGTCTTCACAATTTCATATTTTCTTTGCATTAAATCTCTCATTTTACTAACACTCTCCATAGGTATATTTGGGTTGTCAAAGTTTTCCAATAAATTTTGTTTCACTTAATCCCAACTTTTTCCATGTTTTAGATAAGTATTATTGTACCAATCCAATACCTCCTTCCTTAATGAAGATACAAAGTCTAATAACTTTTGTTTTTCCTTGTCAATGTCTTATATTTCCCACAAAGATTCCAATAGGAATGTGTGCTCTGTAGCATCTACTGTATCTTTTCCAAATATTGGTATTTTTATTGATGACTTCATTTTGCTTTGTGTTATTTCTATTTTAGGTCTATGGATTTGCTAACTATTATTTTCTTTCTTTTCTTTCTTTACTCTCCTAGCTATATGGGGATTCTTCTCTCTTCCCTTATCTCTTGCTAACATTATATCAAAGTGCTCATTTTTAAGTATATCTTCCCATTCTACTTATTTTCCTCCTTTCTCTCTTCTCTCTTTTTTTTTTAATGTCTCTTCTTCCAAAATTCTTCTACTCTTATATGGCTTAGGGGATGGGTCCTCATCCGAGGATTGTGACTCTTCAAGACATTTCTTCACCTTCTTATTTGTTAATGATATTACATTTGTTAGTGAACATAATTATTTGCCAAAATTAAATATAATCTCCTTGAATTTTTGTATTTATTCTTCCCTTAATTTCTTTATGCTTCTATTAACTAATTCTTCCAAATATTCTTCTTGATAAGATAGAACCTTTTTTAGAGTTTTTAGAAATTTGATAAACCTATCTAAATTGACTTCCAGGTTTGATAAATTTAGTCTGATTGCAGGATTTTTGGAGAGTTATGCTAGGATTGGATCCTATGTGCTATTACAACCTCCTAAAAAAACTTTTTAGATCTTCCATAATCATAAATATTCTTCTTTAAGCTGGTTAGTGGTTGTCCTACTTTTTCCTAGCATGAATTTGATTTTTCCAGGGTCTTCCATTATTCTTCAATGTTTTATTTCTCTTTCTTCATAAGCACCCACCTTGGCATGCTCAGTAATACCCAATTGGTGTGCTCAATTCTCATTTTCTCTACATTTTCCATTCTTTTGTGGTGTCTTTCTTCTCTTTAAAAACACTATCTTTATCTTCTATCTTCTTCATTTGGGCTTTCCATGTTCAATTTTCTTTCTAATTCAATTTTCTATTTAATCTCTCTTGTATTTTTCTTATCTCTTTTTTCCATGGGTGTGGTTGATTTGGGATTACATTAGTCCTTTATTATTTCTCATGGTAGTTATTTGGTAACCTTTCTTATTGGTCACATATGTTCAAGGATTCCTTTTGGAATTCCTCCCCATTTCCATTCTCCATCCCCTTAGTACCTAAACCCCTCCTATCTTCCTTAAATTTTCATATATTCCTCATTTTATTATTCTTCTATGTTTGATTTTTAAATTTTTAAAATATTAGTATTGTTGTCCTTTATACAACCTAGCCAGGGTCCTAGCAACGAAACCAATGTTAGAAAGAAAACTAAGGAACACAGACTAAATGTTTGAGCCTTAAGTACTTTTTGAGTGTTGTATTTTATACCATGAAATTAGTCATATAAAGGGAGAAAGCATTTGATCTATATAGTACATTAGCTAGTTATCTAAACATAAAAGAGTATCATAACACAATATATATAGAATTCTAGTATCAATGTATTATTAATATCAATTGAGTACATTCATATATCCTTATATCTCCTTTTTAAATCATATATCTTCCTCTATAATCTATACATGTTCTATATATTCTATCTCACTTGCTTACTTACACTATTATACATATCTTTTCATATACATATATCTAAGGGATAAGAAATGACCCATCTATCCTATCCCCACCCTAGTTGGTTTCTCTCCAATCTTATGATCCATGAGTCCTTTGCAACAATATATGGTAGGATTACTCGACTATTTCTAAATTTTTATACTTTCTTGCCAACATGTATTCAACATTGACTTACTTTTTGACAAGCTAGGAATCACCTAATATTGATAAATATTAGAAATTATATTAAATTTATATATTTTTTACCTACTATCAATGCGCATATTCTACTATGTTTTTGGTGAATAAGAAGCCAATATTGAAATATTTTAGGATGAGGTCTCCCTATGGTGTAATGAATGTGATTATTTCCCCTAAGCCATAAGTGGTGAAACACATCAAAATAGATCTTTAATTCTTTTGTTACAACAAGAGTGAGGACAGACTCATTCAAAAAATCTATATGAGAGGGTGAGTGCCTCCAGGGGTCTTTCTACTAATTTATCTACAATTTCAATTCCCTTAATAGAGTTTTTACTAACATACTCAATGTTAAATTCACTAAGGATCATAACCCATTTGGCCAATCTTGTATATGAGCTTGTTCTTGGGGTTGAGCATGTAATTTCTTAGCTTTTGAGAGCTAAATATAATAGCTAGACTTGATTTTTCCATGGATGTGTAATTGAATTCATATCCATCCAATTTTTTCTTAGGTTTAATATATTAAAATTTCTCAATATTGATCATTGTGTTGTGATAATAGGGCACCTAAATAATGTTGAGTAGCTAATATGTATAACAACAAGGGCTAGTTTGGAATGGGTGGTATAGAAACTAGTGGATTAGCCATATATTAATTCATTTAAAGGCCTAATAGCATGTATGATCCTAATAGAATTATATTTTCTTATTTAAAATTTGGAATATAGCTAGCATTTATTCATGAGTTGAGTGATGAATTATCCAATATCATGTAGCTTCCCTTGTAAAATTTTAAGGTGTTAAAGGTTGTGAGATGGATGAATTTGTATGATAGCTTAAAAAAAATTGTAGGATCAACCCAATACCCTTTTGAGAAATAATGTATCTTATTATTTTATCTAAAGCTACTCAAATACACTATTATTTAGATTTAAATAGACTTTGTATTCTTTGATCCATTGAAGGATCTATCATAAGACTACGAGATGTTCATGTCTAGTTTTATATTTTCTTAGTATGTCATCTACATAGTCTTTAATAGTGTCATGGATCATGTCATGGAAGATGAAATTTATATACATTTGATAGGTGGATCTTATGTTCTTCAATCTGAAGGGCATAACCTAATAAAAAATCTACCCCATGGAATTATGAAGGCCATTTTTTGTATCTTCAAGTTTTATCTATATTTTATTGTAACTAGAGAACCCTCATACCCGTCCATGATGGAGACTATTGTATGTCTTTCTATAGAATCAACTATGATATTAATACTGGGCATAAGGTAAAATAATCCTTAGAGCATGCCTTTTTTATGTCATAGAAATAAATTTAAAAAGTTCCATATTATTTTTGTTATTTGGTACAATGATGGATATCTATTTAGAGTAATCAATGGGGCAAGTAAATCTTACCTCAAAGAATTTTTTTTATTCCTCTTTGAATAGGATGGAAATTTTGGGGTGTGTGTTGTGAAAATATTTCTTGAATGGCTTGGTTTCTAGTCACACAAAAAGGTGATTTAAAACCAATGAAGTATGTAGTAGTGTAGGAACAAATAAACACATCAAAATATTATTTTTGTAAGGAAGAAAATGTTTTCATTTCATCAAGATTCATAGTAGCTATGATTTTCTTATTCTTTGGATTATCCTCTTTCCCTGAATTGGTGTTGGGGAAGCCAGATCTGAAAGAAGCATAAATATATTCTTCTAATAGTGAAAAATGAGAATAAAAAAATGTATATAATATACAATAAAGAGTTTCTAAAATTTACAAGAGTGTCTTGCATATATAGTCAATATATAGGAGGTAGGAAGTTAGGACTGAATGACTTACTACCCCTCCAAATGTGCAACACATGTTTTCTCATATGAAGTGTTTGAGCATGTGTAAGGTGTGTATGTGATATGTGTCTCAAGAGGTGAGTAAATGTGTCTCAACTACATGAAGTGAGACAAAAATTTAAAAGTTCATATGTGGAGACGTAACTAGTTTGAATAGGTCAACCTAGAAAGGGTGATTAGCTAATTATATATAAAATGACCCTATTTATATTAACACCCCCCTAAGTGTAACTTAGGGATATATATATGCAATGATGAATGATGGATCCCAAGTTCTAGGTCATGTTAGGTACCCATGAACAATTTTTTCATAAATAGAGTAAAGGAGAAAAACCCCTCTCCAAAAGAGAAATGATACAATGAAAATGTACAAAGTAAAGAAGGGAGAAGATAGAAGATAGAAGTGGGTCAAGAACTAGTTCTATTACAATGTACAAGAAATTCCCCCTCGCATATGAGAGAAAAGAGATAAGGTCTATGTGACCCAAAATAAGTCCATGTGAAGAAATGTTCCCTCCTAAAATTGAGATGAGAAAAGAAACCATGTAGCCTTCCCGCAAAATATCTCATGTAGTGTTAATAGATTCTCGAAAGTGGATACTAAATATGATCCATGAGTGTTGAACAATATTTCTCCCTTTGGGAAGAAACAACACCAAAAATACATGCAAGATGACTTACCATTCTAGATAATAATATGTAGGAATAAGGATGAATGTACCTAAATTATACTCATGATCCAAAGACAATGTTAAACACTGATAAATAGTGATTGGATTAATTAGGTACCATATATATGATTCAATTATATGAACCATGGATGTATGGTGACAATTGAAACAATGAGAATTTGATACTATTATAGAGGATGTAAAAAATAATGATGATTGAGTTGCATATGTGAACTCATGAATATCTAAACAATCTATCACTATAGAAGCTAATGTAGGCAAGAGAAAGAGAAACATTAAATTATGTATATGGAGTGATAGTAGTGTTGATGTGGATGTCATTAAATATAATATGAATATCTTCAATCATGTGTTCTAATTCTATAATGTAGGACTCTAGAAACAAATATGATATGTATGGTAGAAATTTGTCCCAATGTGACAAATTTAGAAAAAAAATTTATCAATGTCCTAATGGATAGAATCACTAAAAGCCATTGAGATATCAACATTGGATTCAAACATAGCAACATGTGATGGAGGATATGCAAGCTTGAACAAGATTTGGAGGATATGATGTGAGGTATGAGGAAGTAATTCATCCCCATACTAATTTCTCCCACAACATGTATATTTTATTTTGCAAAGTTTATATATAATATAATTATGAAAAAAATATTAATTTAGAAATTAAATTCCCCCTCCCAAATAATTAGTGTTAAAACATATTCCCCTAGAAGTATGTGCAAGAGAAACTAAAAATTTGTGATGATAGGTTTTGTCAAACAGATTGCACCCGTATGCTTGAATATTGAAATTCAGCAATCTGTTGAAACATTGGAACTAATTCCAAGCTATGGGTATCCTATAAGGATTTAGACCTCCAGATTCTAGGCTAGTTCCTATGAATTTTTCTGATTAATATTTGGGTAAATTGTTGGGAAAAGGATAAAAATATTTAACTTGAATGCAGAACTATGAAACTTTAAATATGGTGATGCTTGCACCTGAAAAATGATGATCTAAAATGCAGTTTGGTTCACAATTGATTCTCAAAATATCTAATTTTCACATCAAAATCTAAACAGTTTGAACTCATATAAATGCTCCATACAAAGGCTCATAAAACTATCTTCTTTCAGAGGAAAAGAATAGTGTTCTCACAATTAAGAAGATAATCTTAAATTACGAACTCAGTGTATGACCTATGAATTAAACTTGAATGCATACATATACTTATGATTGAGACAGAAAGATAAAGGTTTCAATGCTGAAACACAATATAATTCGATCAAAATCAAACACAAGAATGATGCCTGAAAGCTTGAAGGCAAAAACCTAACACTATTGAGAAGATAAAAGGAAAAACTCCATGCTAAAACCCAGGGTAACCTATAAAACCTGCTATGTATTAATCTGAAATGATGTTGAGTTACAAATAATTCGCTTTGCAGAATGCAAAGGAGAAAAACAAGAACTAAAGAAAAAATGGTTAAGTTTTTTCAATATATACAAAAACATTCAAGAGGCATTGAGAAAGAACTGAAAGTCAAACTCCAATAGAGGGTGATAACTCCAAGGCCAAATACGAGCTGAAGAAAATATCTTTGAAAAAAGGAGTCAAAACCATGCAAAATGAGTGCATGATGGTCCAAACTCACTGTTAAGTCATAACTGAAACATGCAAGACTCAAACTAAACTGAAAATTCCTGAAAAGGTGGGCCCAAGCATGCGAAAAACATACTTGCTTGTGTCAATCCGCCCAAAAATCCAAAACTCCAACTTTGCTTTATATGATCAATCTTCAGTTAATAATCTTTGATTCTTTAGTTCCACTTATATCCTTTGCATGATAAACATTAAAGCAATTCATAATTTATTGCTTTAATATTAATTACATTGTTATCTTGACTTCAATACCATGCAAAAAAAATATATATAAGAAGGTAAAGTTGAAGCTAAATTAGCTCCTTGCAAAAGCGTATGTATACATGTAAGGTATTCATAAACACTTAGCACCTAACAAAAGACTTATGAAAAGGCGTTGAAAATAAAGACAAAATTCTTTTATGCTAAGTTCGACCATTCTTTAGGGTAAAGGAACCCTAAAGTCATATTTGCAGCCACATTGTGTCACATTCTTTTTACACTTGCATTCTTTTTGATCTGGAAGCTTCACCTCCTTGCGCCGCCAAGCTGAGTGCTAGGGTTTGATACTGGAAATAGGGATTTTCCCCATCATTCTAATTGATTTACCTTTGCAATCCTTGGTAAGTATCCCATTACATTTTTTCTGATTCTGTTTACTCTTTTTAATGAGGGAAAATGGCCTCTAGGCCGTGGCTATCACTATTTTTTTTTTTGATGTATTCTTTATGCCTTTTTCACTGGGCCGCCATGGATTAGTTTGAACCCATCATCTGGAAGCTCCAAGGCATATCTTTGTCAACTGAGGCATTTCTGAGAACTTTAACGAGTTTTTCCTGCAGTTAGTATGCTTGCACTGCCTGGTAAATTATTATTCGAGCTCTGCATTACCATATTCACGGCTCTATGAAAACATTTCTTGGTATTTTCTGTTGTTTGTCAGCTTTGTCAATACCTTTCAATCTAAGGCTACCATTATTATGCTTCTCTACAACCCGAGCTTCACTTGGAGGATTTGTTGAGGACTTTGGCTGCCATGTTGCTGGTATGATTTTAAATTTTGAGTTTACAAGCTCCTGTAATATGATATTTGGCCACGGCTTCCTCTTTGTAGACTTTAATTTTGAGGTTTTGAAAACTGGCCGCTATGAAAAAGATTTGGTATCCATTGTCTTCAGACCTTCCTCAACTGTGAGACTAAATTAATAAATCTTTTGGGTATCTAAGCCTTCTTGTTATAATATGTTATATTATGTGCCATTTTGAATGTGTTTTATCGGGCTGCCATGGTTCTTTATCCCAAGTACCTGAACACATTTCGCTTGGAGGGATTTAGATGTGCCTTCTTGACTCAGAAATTGAGGCAAGTTGTCTCAAAAATCTTCTTCCTTGAGCTCGAACTATCATGAGTAAATCTATGTATTTTTTTAGTAATTTGTTATGGGCTTGACCCACTCTCATGAGAGATATGAAACCTGAGCAATGGCTTTCTTCTTTGTACTGTACTCGAAAACTCGTTTTCTTTTATCCCATTGAGATTACCTTTGCACTGTGTTTCGAACTTGTATCTAGGCATTGCTTCTTTCCAAAACTGGGCATCCTACAACAATTCTGGGCTTGAAACTCATGAGAACCCCTCCATGTCTTTTATTTACTTTTCTAAAACTCTTATATTGGGCATTCTGTTTATATACTATGAGGAAAGATGACACCTTGTTGCTGTTGTAGCTCAAGCCTTTGTAATATCCAGATTTTGTAGAAGACCCGCATGGGTAGTAGAAATTCCTTCTGTGGAAATAAGTGCTGTATAAACATAATAAATATGTAATTTTTAGGAACATAAACAAACCACTAATGAGCTCAACTTGAATGTGTCTCCATATGAATATTTATTGCATTCATCATTTGGTTTATCATTACTTGTGGTTTCTTTAGTCAATCTCCTGTCATGGAATATAATGTATTTACTATGCACCATCGTTTCTTTGCAAAGTTAACCTCTTTGAAAACTGTGCATATGTTTCACTGATCTAATTAACAACCTTTAATCTTGAATGCTTTGCTTCCCCTTTGTAGGTACTCCATACAATTGTTCAAAACTTTGTAATGTTAGATACATAGCACTGTTTGCTGTGAATGAACTCCTACAATGGCATTATTGTTTTAGAATTCATGAATGATTTATGCCATCTATTGAGGCTGTTGTATATTGGTATGGCTCTCTTTTATTGTATTAAGAACATCCTTGTTGGATTCTGCACTAGCTTGTTTAATTCCATAAATAGTTTGTTGTTGTGTTGTACATGTTCTCGCTTTATTAAATTTCAAAAGAAAAATAACAGTTGGTTGTAACATGTGTGCAAGCACAGTTAATTCTCATTGTATCTTGTGAAATAAATTTTAAAACTTCATGAAATAGGTGAGTGCTTGATATTTTGTTTTTGTTACTCTTCATTGTAAAGAGGCTCGATACTTCGTTTGTATGTAACATGAATGTAAAGTAGAGCTGAAAACAGGGGTACCAATGAAAACTATGATGCGCTCTCGCACTGTTTGATCCTTTTTTGACATGTAGAGCAAAGTTATGTTGTATGCTCAAACTATTTTTCTTGAATCTCTTTGAAATAAAACTGCTTGTATGATTATAACTTAGTTTCAGCAACTTTCTTTTGATTGTTTTGACAATATTAATGAACTCTCGTATGTAACTTGAGAGTGTATCCTTTTGATATGCCAGGCTCAACCCTTGTGGGAGCCTGTTTTGCTCCACATATCTGATAATATGATCATGAACATAATGCACTTATTCTTGCATAGTGAACAAACATGTTAGCAGAATAAAAGAAGCTAAAAGCTTCCTCTTCCTTATGCTCTTTGAATCTTTGTAATCATCTGATGGATGCCCGATTGATTGTATTCTATATTTATGTTGGTAATGTAGGCATATGATAGGATCCGATTCACATTGCTCTAACCACACTTCTATCATAGTTGTAGGTACGTGGAGTTGGAGTTGAAAGTTGGAACTGGAATTGCAACTGAAGACCCAACCTGTCAATGATTCGTCATTCCAGGCAATGACGAATCACTTTCGACCCTATGTTTTCTCTATTTTCAGTTGTATAGTTTGCTTTTTCTCATGCACCCTTTACTTGATTTTGAAAATCAAATGAGTTACTCCCACAGCTTGTGTGGGATTCTGGTTTGTACATTATAAATAAAAACAACAAACATTATGCAAACTTATGATATCATTTTGAGATGTTTTTTGCATAACATTACTGAAATTTACATTGTAATAAATCAATGCACAATATGAGTACTTTAGAAGAAATTTTTAAACAACTTGTGTTCCTTGGCTTGAATTTACAATTCAGCTCTACCTGTTTGAGCGGGTAGTGAAAAATAGGTAACAATAGGATACCAAAATCTTCCATTTATAACATAAAAATATTTTTTTATTTTTTTTATAAATGGGCAATCTAGATCTTAATTTTAAATGCAATACTTAATTCCTTGTGAAATTTTGATATGTGTCAAATTAATTTTTGCCAAACTTTAATAATCAAGATGAAATTTATGCTCCATTAAAATTTGCATACAAAATTTGACTTTAGAGGCTAAAAAATAGTTTAAAAGCACAATTGTAAGAACTGATCACACCATAGAATTCATGATGGAAAGAAATTTTCATCAACTATTTGAACATAAAATTTGACTCCTATTTTGCTAGATATTATGAAAGTAAAATTTACCACTTTACAAGTACTTAATGATTTATATAAATTGTTAGGTGTTAGATTAAATGTGGTGGTTTAACAAAAATGAGTATTAACTATTGTTGAAAGGTGGACCAATTTATATGAAAGCTCACATTTCATTGAATGATGATGTGGTTGTGAACATGGAGGGAAAGAAAAATTCATTGGATTTCATGCTAGATGTTGGAGGTCACTAGAACTTAGATTTGGAGGCAATCACTAATGTGTAGGAAACCACTAGATTCTCCTCAAAGATGTCAAGTAAATGGCCATTCTCCTTTGGCTACAATTAGTTGTTAAAAATTCTCAAAAAAGTTACAAAAAATAAAATATATTTGAGCAAAAGGGGCCACAACAAATGTGGCTTGCAATAAGGGACTTGTGTGTATTTTTTCATCCTTGGTGGCATTTCTAGAAATCATAGCTTGGTGTTTCCATAGAAGAAGCATAGTAAGAAACAAATATAGTTTCCTTAACCTACAAAGTATTGACACACTCGTCCAAGATGAAAAATGGATAAATAGACCAAATTGTTAACCTACAAAGTAGTCACACCATGTAAAGAGGGAAATGGGGGTCGTGTGTGCTAATTATAGATTATTTTATCATTTAACCAAAAATAGATTATTTTTGGTATGTGACATGGTTTTTTCATTGTATAAAATGTAGGTTTTGTGAAACAAGTTTGAGAAGTGTGGAGTAGACATTCATTGAGCGAGTTTAAGATTTACATAATTGATGAGCTAAGGGGCTCTATAATGAATGGTTCATAAGGCACAACACTTGTTGAAGGTTTTGCAAATGGGGTTGCAAGCTAAGTGGGCTTAATCTTGGGGAAAAATCCATGGTTAAGTGTGCTTGAGTTGGAGTAGTACTAGGATGGGTGACCTCTCGAGAAGGCCCAGTGCTTTACCTCTATGAGCATCACCTAGATGCAATGAGTGCTAAATGGACCATTCACTATCATGAGAGATGGGTTCTTGTGAACCACTACTCATGAAACATGGGTTGACCAATGAGTTTGACTCATAAAACTACACAGTTGAATCCTAATATAAATATCATAATTTACATAATTGTCATTTTTCCCCAAACATCTAAATACTCCCACCACATGCATAGTCATTTGATTGACCCAAAACTCTCAAAATATTATGGAAGATTGAGAGGTTATGTAGTCAAGTGAATCCAAGTTTTGAATGGTGAGAACACCTCAAAAAATAGATAAATTAGCAAAGCCTCAACTAAAACTTTGTACGTGCAAGAAAAAAATTGTAGATTTTGTATGAACATGTTGATTAGGCCAAAACCATGTAGTAAAAACCCTACAAATAGGTCGAATAGGCCAATAAATCTTGTAAAACAATTAAACCCAAAATGGAGAAATGGATTAGGGGTAATTTGGCCCTTTGTAAAATATTTCTTTATTTTTATCAAAAATTATGTAACATACAAATTTGTATGGATGATATACCATACAATAGGGTAGTATGCAAAAAAATTTGCAAAATTTAAAAGTTATTGATTTTGATAGAATAAAAGGTATTTTTTTCATTTATTGGCTCTTTTGGACTCAATGGTAATGTCTATTTAGCTCCATGACACTTTGATGATAGGGATAGGTGCTAGAGTCACCTTGATTTGGGAAGGGACATGCAATCATGGCTTTGATACCATGTTGGAGAATCCAAGATCTGAAAAAAGCATCAAGATATCCTTCCACACATGAAAAATGAGAATAAAAGAATGTCTATAATGCACTATTAAGATTTTCTAAAATGTACAAATAGTTCCTTGCATATATAGGCAAGGTAGATGAGGTAGGAAGGTAGGACTTAATGACTAACTACCCTTCCAAATCTGCAATACATGTTTTCTCATATGATAAGTGTACGAATTTTAAGCTGTGCACATGATAGGTGTCTCAAGAGGTGAGTAAATGTGTCTCAACCACATGAAGTGAGAAACAAAGATAAAATTCCCTAAAATGGAGACTTAACTAGTGTGAATAGGTCAACCTGAAAAGAATAATTGGCTAAATACATATGAAATGACCCTATTTACACTAATAATCGATATATATGGCATCCTCAAATATTAGTGTTAACCCATCTTGTAGCTAACTATGTATTGGTGGGATATTGAGCTCTTTATTTATGTTGAACACCCAAAATAATGAGAGGGGGGTGAATCAATATTCCTTTAAACCAATTAAACATAAGCTATCCAATTATCAGAATAGGATATTGAGCTCTTTATTTATGTTGAGCACCCAAAATACTGAGAGGGGGGAGGTGAATCAATATTCCTTTAATCCAATTAAATATAAGTCATCCAATTATCATAATAAATATAACTACAATGATGAATGAAAACATGAGGACAGTCACAAAATCACATGACACATGAACACCAATATTTTTACATGGTAAATCCAAAATGGGAAAAACCATGATGTGGGTTAGCTCACAATCTATTATATTTGGATATAAGATATTACAGAAAGGCTCACTGCCAGGTGGACTCACTGTCCAAGTGAATTCATTTCCCACATAAAGTAAGGAAGATAGAAAGAAGGGGTAGCTACATAGCCTATTTGAACTAATGCAATAACATCTATCATATGTTGGATTGTAGTTCTAATGAAGCACAAAATGATCTTCACTTAAATATGAAACGATACCCTGCTATGCTCACAATCTGCTCAACTATGATTATGGTTATGTATGCATCATAAACATGTAGGTAGAGTACCATACATTTCATATGTCTCTCATCATTCTCATATAATCTACTCTCTCTATTCCTTCCTCATCGTCCTTCACATCATTCTTCTATCAAACTCTGAAGTTGATCTCATATATATATATCAAGTGTAACTTCAATTAGGTCGACCTAATTAGAAGTAACACATAAAATTAAACACATGTCATCCTCAAATTTTTTTATCCATATCTCATGCCATAATTCAAAATTTTGTTCTCCTTAAGATAGGTTGAAATGGACCTAATATAGATCCCACATAAGATAAAATTACTTGCTTGTCCTCCACAAAACATCAAACATGCTAGGTCAGCCCAAAATAAGACCTAAACACAAAATCTTCATATGTACATACAATTCATCGTACATGTGACTTAAAAATTTTGATCTTCCTTTGAATTCTCATTCATCCAATAACTAATAATGTATCCTCATCATCACATAACAAAATAATTATCCACAAAGAAATGCAGAATCTCCCACACTGATACATTGTACAAGGAATGACTGCAATATATAGAGTTAAACTTTGTCAATCATATCTTTCAGAGTACTTCACAAAATCTCACCAAATCTTGAATGTAGATGCAATTGATGATCTCAAACCTACAGTTAGAATCACAGAGAGATATATCAACTTGTGGTGGAATCCGGACCTAAAAATGAATGCATTGATCCATAATACTGTCAGTAGGAATACCTAGCCAAAAACCTATATAACCATATTTTTCGGATCAACTTGTTTTGTCCAAATGTCTTTAAGAATGCTTATAATCCATGCTAAAATGATCATAACAATGTTGACATCAATAACAACACTGGCTCATCAAATATATGCACCTCATGCTCATGTTTCCAAACATCGTCAACAATTACAACCTTCCAACAGTCTTCCCTTACTTCCAACAATCTCCCCCTTTGTCATTGATGGAAACATGCATATTAAAAACATTTTCCAAAAACTTGTCTCTCCCCCTTACATGTATCTTTCCCAAAAATCTTTCTCAACATTTCTTCAACTGTTTTCAAGTATCTCTCCCCCTTTGAAATCAATGGAAAAGGGTGTACCAACATCAAAGAAATTTTGTATACTCCCCCTCAGATATATGTGAGCAAAATTAACTAGAAGAGTGTGTTGACTCCCCCTCAGGGATTCAACCAAAAACTTTTATACCTTCCCCATAGATGCAAAAAGAATCTAAAATTTTGAAAAATACATAAGAGTGAAAATTGTCAACCTAAAAGATGTTAACCCTTGAAGCTTCTACAAGATGACTTTCCAAGTGGATATACCTTCTTCCCACTATTCCTTTGATGTTGCAATTATTTTGTGTTATGCTTCACCAAAATTTATTTTCCTTCTTCTAGAGTGCATGGGTTAAGATTTATCTTTGAAATCATGTTTGTATTGGAAAGGGCACTTGAGATAGGTATATTATTTATTTTCACCAAGTCCCTTAGCTTCTTGAATTGTCTGATTGTTTCTTCCTTTTAGCTCTACAAGGTAAAGTATTCTTCATGTAAGGTCACTAAAGCAATCTAGGTCTGATCATCTCTACTTGTACCAGGTCATAAGTGTTTGATGCATGGCTTATTTATGTCTCAATTGTATTCATAGCATCATTTATGATTTGTGTAACATCATGCCACTTCATGCAATATAGAAATAGATTCTTTGATTCCTCTTAATAGGCATGAAAATCCTTCAAACTCTTTTCCACTCTATTGTGTGTAGATGCACACTTTTTTGTGATGTACAATAGCTTCTTCTTTGTAAGCCATGATTCAACTTGTTCTCTTAGTATGAAGGTATATGATTTGAATTTCTCCATTATCTCTTGTGTTGTCTTTTCAGCTATACTGATCTCATGCTTATGTTGAGCATCATCTACATCTTCTTTAGAGGTCACAACGATACCAACTTCCTTTTTCCTCGTGGATTTCTGCTTAACTCTCCTTGTGGTTTTCTTATCTTCTTCCATGATGGGATGGACTACTACAGGGACACCTATGAATCTCCTCTTCTTACCATTTGTAGGTATAGATACAATAATTGATCTCTTGGATCTACTAGAGGCCTCTTCTATACTCATGTCATCTCTAGCTCTTCCTATATCTACATTAGTCGAGTCCTTTGAAATGCCAAACTCTTTGGCACATGATTCTGCCTTAGCATCAATTTGTTTCTTTATTTGTGATTTCTTAAATTTTTGAGAAATTTCCATCATCTTCTCTCTATATTTTCCAAATCTTGGTTTGGTAGGATCCTTAGGACTATTCAACAATACTTTAGCACAAGCAGTAGCTACTTATTCTATCACTTCATAACCAAACTCTAGGACCCAAATAATTATGGGTTCAACTGCTTTCATTATGCATAATCAATAGAAACCAAAAATGTAATGTCATTCATGTATTTCCCTACCACATCTCTCAGAACTCTATGTCTCATATTCATCCTTCTTTGAAACATTGCAAATAATTTTGTAAGGGCATCACCCTGAGCATCCATATCTCCCAGATTTCTCATGTAGTCTCTTATTTGATGAGCAATGGGTTTTTCAATTGCCCAATTAACCTTTCCAACTACCAGAACTTCCTTCATAAAGTAGAAAACCAAACAAATTATCAATGTACCATACTTGAATACATTCTCTTTCTTCTTGATTTCTTCCAGGTTCTCCATCAGTTGTTGGAGCAACTCACAAAAATCATATATTCACCATTATTCTCAATCATATCCACTACCACATGAATTACAGTGGTAGAAACCAAATTATCTCCATAAGTCATATGTCCAATAACCAATGTTTTATATTGAGTTTCTATATTTTTAATAGGGTTTATTGCAGTACCCGTTTGCAACATTATGTCTTTATTCTTGGTGGATTTATGGACTGGAATCGGTCTGGTGGACCATAAACTAGTGATTTCCCTAATCACTTCCTTGGTAATCATGTGCACACCATCAATCCACATGAACTGATCATGTATTTTTCTCAATGCCATTCTAATACACTTCTCTTCATTACTAAAGTCTAGAAACCAATGCCACATGTCTAATTTATTCTGAATCAAAATATTATATTCCAATTTCAAGGTGTAGTCTTCTCTGACCAACTCATCTACCCATAGAGTGAAAAAAAAATTGTAAGGGTGATCTTCCACATTCCCATGAATATAAGACCTAATATATTCAGTAGGCACAACCCCAAGATGTATATGCAAAAATGAACCTAGGGGATCAACTTCTAAAGCTTTGGCAGAATATCTCTTAAATTTGGGTTGCGGTCTTTGAGAAATATCCATAATTTTTGATGTCACCATTGCATTTAAATTGCCTTCTACTGATAATTTCATAAAAATAGAATGTGCAAAGATTGTTAAATACCTTTTTCTCTTGCTCAACGAAGTATGGTTTTGGAATTTTGCAACTTGGAGATGATTTGGACCCTTCAAACTTGCTTCTTGCTCCTCTACTCTTCTTCTAATACATTCAATGAAATGAATTTGTCTTATCAAGAATACTTTTAACTCTTTGATTTAACCCATTTCATCAATAAATGCTTCAGAAAAAAAGTTGATAACCCTAAAACCTTGTATGCACAGTCAACTTTCAAAGCTCTGTAAATTTTCGCATTAGAATATTTTCTTCTACAATTTTCTCCCTCAGATTAAGAATTATTTCTCCATCACATATCTTTGTGTTATATCTCAAGCACCTCTTTTCTATCGAGGGACATAAGATATTCATTAAATCTCCCCCTAAGTTATAGCTTTGGGCTTAGTTAGTAGAGGAAACATCTACACTAGAGAGAGGTACATATTTTGCCTTATCATCAGTCTCTTATTTCTTTCTCTAGATCTTTTCCATTTCCTTATTCACTTCATTTGGATCAATCTTATTAACTGGTTCATTCTTCTTTATGAGATTGTTCTTTCTTGTGCTTTTGCTTCTGCAAAATTTAGTAATGTGTCCAGGCCTTCTACAATTGTTACATATGATATTCCTTTGAGCATTATTCCTTTAATTCATTCTAGATTTACATTGGTTAGCCTTGTGTCCAAATCTATAGCATGTATAGTAGTAACCTTTGAAAGATTGAATAATTCTACCATTTTTATATTCATTCATCATTTGACTTATGCATTCACTTGCTCTTGTCCAAATTTATTGCATGTAAAGAATTGACCAGTAAAGGATGAAACATTTTGATTCATTATGCTTCTACACTCCTTTGCTTTATGTCCAAATTTTACTAAAAGTAACAAATACCATTGAAAGATGAGTAATTTTGAGCATTTGGTTATCTAAGAGGAGGTCTTCTAGCATTGTTTCTTTGATTTCAGAACATACCATTGTTCTTCTCTTCAGTCTTCTCTACATTAGGTATTTGATCTACTTTCGAGCTTTCTCCTTTTTCAAGTCCCAAACCACCTTTGTCTTTAGATGCTTTATGTCTTGCAATTAACTCATCAAACATTTTAGAGCATGTATTGAATTTTTCCTCATAGCCTCTTTCTTTCTCCAAATCTAATCCAATAGATTTACCACTTCTTTTTCAAGCCTCATGCATTCATTAGATTTTCTTTCTACCATTGTACAAGTTTGATATTCCTCGATCTTTTTCTTTTCTTCCACTTGCACCTTCAATCCAGTGATGTTCTTATTTTCTTGTTTTAATTTTTCATTAACTTCCTTATGCCTTTCTCTAAATTTCTTGATTTTCTCTCTATGTTTTCTAATGCATTCATTTGCCTCTTTAAGATTCTCCTTGAGATCTTTGTTTTCATCTTCAACTTTGTTAAGATCTTCAAGAGTGACTTTGAGTTCTCCATCTTTGTCTAACATGCAGTCTTCTTCTATGTATTCAACAACAAGAATCTCTTCTGGAGGAATAGGATACTTTCTATCAGCCATGTGGTCAAACTCCAATATCTTCCCAAAGTGGTCAAGCTCCTTCAAGATCTAAGCTTTGATACCAATTGTTGAACACCCAAAATACTGAGAGGGGGGGTGAATCAATATTCCTTTAAACCAATTAAACATAAGCCATCCAATTATTAGAATAAATATAACTACAATGATGAATGAAAACATGAATACATCCAAAAAATCACATGACACATGAACACCAATATTTTTACATGGAAAACCCAAAATGGGAAAAACCACAATGAGAGTTAGCTCACAATATATTATATATAGATATTATTGCAAAAAGGCCCATTACCAAGTGGACTCATTTCTCACAAAAAGTAAGAAAGATAGAAAGAAGGGGTGGCTACACAACCTATTTGAACTCATACAATAGCATCTCTCATATGTTGGATTACAATTCCAATGAATCACAAAATGAACTTCACTTAGATCTGAAACAATACTCCGCTCTACTCATAATCTACTCAACTCTGATTATATTTGCATCACACACATGTAGGTATAATACCATATGGGTAAACCCAAAAAACTGGTTTACAATTCCAATGAGGAAGGAAAATTGCAAAAATGCTCCTATGAATTTGTTTTTTGCTTTTTAGGGTTTTGCACGAACTAAGGTGTTTGAATGGACCCAAAAGGGGTTCGAATGGACCTTGGTTCGAGTGAACCATGTTAAATAATGGGACCTGATGGCACTCTCAAATTTTGCAAATTTGAAGTGCCCATTTCAAAAAATTTGCACCTGGGGGGTCAATTTGAGTGACCCACTTTGGAGAGTCATAATTTGAGGCCTGTTGATTTCCAAGCAAAACCCATTTGCAGCCATATTCAATTGACATATGTGAATGTGAATGTCAACTTTCAGCTTCCTATGATTAGTTTTGATAGGTTTTTGAAATGTGAAGCTGGAGGGTTTTTGCACTTTTCTGTTGTTTGCAAACGTTCAGTTTCGCAAAGTGGCCTCCTGTTTGAGCTTGCATTTTGCAACCAATTGACTGTCATGAGAAAATGAATGTTTTTCTATTGTCTCCATACCTAAATAAGCTCACATGTCAATTTTTAGAGCCTCATGATTTTATTTTCTATTTTTAGCAGATCAAAACCAAATGCAATTTTTCCTGTTTTGCAACTGCATTTTTAGAAACCTTTCTGAGAGGCCAACTTTGACCCTGAATATATTTTGATCGGTGATGGTTCCAGTGAATTCCTTTTGCACACATTCTCAGGGTACCTAAATGAAATTATTTGTCTGATGGCAGCTCGTCAGGAGTTGATTCACTATTTTTCAAATCGACAATTGAATGAGTTTTAATTGGTTCAGAACTGGTGCAGTTTCATAAAAGTTCAACTAAGCAACTTTATGGATTAATATCTTCCACCTCATGATACATTTTTCCAAGCCATTTGTTGCACTACATTCTCGGGTCAAATTTCTACATGTCTACAAGTTTTAATGACTCCGGGAGGTCGTTTGACTAGTTTCCCAAGCCGATTTTAGGGCCAACTGGCTCGTTTTGCTCATTTTGTAAACATGTCAGAAAGCAGATTTTATTGATAACCCAGTTCATGTTTCCACTCCAGATGCATGTAGAAGTTGTCTTAGGTCAAATTGAAGACAAAAATTGTTTGAAAATGAAATCTTTTTTAGTCGGGCCCACATGGGGACCCGACATACCTTACACATTTGTAAGGCTGTGAATGTTGTATTATGGCAATCACTTCAGGAGAATTACTCTGAGTTGGTCAACATGTGGAAGGGTATGCAATTATATTTTCTTTCAAGTTTTGAAGTGCAATGCAGGATCCACTTTTAAATATGGAGTCTGAGGGTCCTGCCATCAAATATAGAGTGATACCAAGCAGGGGACAATTTTATCTCAGAGGTGCTATGATGGAAAACACAATTAAACAATGGCGAAGCCTTGAAAGGAAGATGGTTTTCATTAAATTCACTATGATATAAAGTCACAACACTTTTTAATCTTGCTAGATTGTCTGAACAACTCTATGATACCTAAAAGCAAATCCCATTAATGTGCCTTGATTAGGTGAATGCATTTATATATTTTTCTGCTAAAGATAAACTTTGAAATGAGTTTTGATTGGAATAAACAAAATTGGGATGTGTTTGGGCTATCAAAGTAATATAATAAAATTGAAAGAAAGGCCTATTGAATAAGGCAAACATTCAGAGGTAGCTCAGAGCAGTAAACTAAAGAAGCATTTAAGGTTGCGCATACAGTGAATTAAGATTAGAATTCAATGTTGAAATTTCTTCATGAGACTAAGTTTTTTTTCAAATGGAGTAAGAACCAATGAATAAAGCAACATCTTGGGAAAGCTTGAGCTGCCCAATAAAGTGTTGGCACCACAAAATAAAAGCTTGTATATGCATTGAAGGAAATGAATGGAACACCATCAAATGCAGTTGATGCACAAAGTGGGGACTACTACAAGGCTTTAAAAATTCTCAATCAAATACATTATGCTCCAGGCTTACACACAAAATATGTTGAAATAGAAACATCCAAGCAAACGTAATGGAGAATACTACGGCTGTAGGGCATGCATATGCTTCGAAGATTTGTTGAAAAGGCTTCAAAGATAGCCAGAGTAAGTCAATGCTACACCAGATGGGATCATTGATGAAATTCATTGATAAAGAATCCAGCGGATGCTGGGGCAACTCATACGCAATGACGATGGATCAAATGGAGTTAGTGAATTGTGTTGCAAAGTCTTGGCACTGAGACTAAAACATGTTTATTGCGCATGGGGTGCCACTATTCAGGCTATAAGAGATCTATTTAGCGATGCCATACATTTTGAGAAGGCCAATTACCGCTGAAACATGAGCAGGCTTGTCCTTGGTCCAACATGGATACTAGCAATCATTATGTATCAAAATTGTTTGAGAAAATTATTTTTAGGGAGGCGTTAAAAACTCTTAAGCGAGTGTAACTCGTAGTTGGAGGCTTGCACCAAAGGATGGAAGGTAGTTGTTGAATGCACCCAAGATGGATTTGTTCAATAGACTAGCCACAACCATGATGGTTGAACATGGTTTTTCTCACATGGCAAAGGAAATGTGTGTGTTGCTAATGGGGGTGGCCATCATTTTGATTGATGGGGGTCCATGTCGAATGCAATGGGTTCTGCACAAGTTGAAGAAGGCGTGTGAAATTTTTATGAGTGGAATTTCCAGACAATGTGATCTCACACGGACACCATATTACAGGTTGTGTGCAATGAATTGTTGAAAATGCCTTAGAAACTTCTAAGCCAATGCATTTGGCTAATGTAATGCCAAATCCCACAGCACCTTAAAGTTTGTACAGAGAGCCAAACAAGGTGAAATCTGTGCTACACCAAATAGGCATGATAAAAAGTCTTTGGAGACTTTCAAACAAATGGGTGCTGGCAGCCATCTCACCAGTTCAACATGGGACACAATATGAGCAGAATACACACTAAATGAAATTGGTGAAAAGCCTTGGAAAATTCAAAGCAACTAGAATTAGCAGAGCTGAATGGGAGCTTTTGAACAAGTTGTAAACATTCATCAAAGCATGAAGATCGAAGGGGGACTCGAGCATAATGAAGGATTCTTGGCGGTCATTGTCAAGCAGGGAGAGCTCGAACCAGCAAGAGGAACAAAACATTAGGGCAATGGGAGAACAAACAAGCTGAAACGAGATCAACTGTGGGAAAGTTCGATGAAATGTAGCAAAATCTTGACCGTTCCCCGCCATTTCGCGATCCCAAAATGCACACGGATTATCAATTGCGTGATTGCAGGAAAGTAAAGAATGGTGGGCCCCATGAGTTTTTTAAAAGGCTCGGGTAGAGATAAAGGGAGCCCAGTGAAATAAAAGAAAAACATTTAGAATTAAATGTTGCTTGTGAGAGAAAACTCCACATGGGTGGGCTCGATGAATTTTTAATACATTGTTTAAAAGTAAAATTCTCGAGAAAATTAAAATATTGGCCAAATAAGGTGAATTAAGCGTGACCTGGGGCAGCATTTAAATATTTGCATTTTAAATGTTAAACTATTTATTAAATGTTGTTGAGCACGGAAAGGTAAAAGCAGATACATTAAAGTAAAATATCATGTGCTGGGAGGTAAATCTTTTAAAGGTCAAATTTTCCCGAGAGTTTCTTTTTTCTAGTGAGCATAAATGTGAAGCATGGGTAAAATCATTTTGCTTAAGGGCACTCTATGAAATATTTAAAATATTTTGTGTTGGGCTAAAGTGAATTCATCCATTTTATGAACAAACATATGTGTTGGGAGATAAAGTGTTTCTACAACATTATAAAATATGCAACAAGGTAAAAGGCATGAAAATGTGTTTTCATGAGAGCAAAAGGTTTTTTCACACAGCAGATAGAATGGAGAATGTCCTCACATGGGTATATTTTTTTGTTGCACCACAACTTGGTGCAATCGGCAGTTTTGGGGACAAAATAAGTTTGTTACAGAGAGAGGAGAGAGGCTTTGCAGATTACTGATCAATGAGAGAGATTTTTCCATATGTCATCAATAGATTGATTTTAGGGCTTCTTCTGGAGCATTTTTTTCCTCTACATATTCTCTTCTTTTCTCATTGTAACAAGTTAGCAAGTTAGAAATCTTTGGTGAAGCTGTAGAGAAAATTGTAAAATATGTAGTGACAAAGAAAATGCAAATCAGGCTCTGAGTCATTTTGTTGCAGGTTTTGAATTCATGGAGATGTGATATTTTATAACAACACTAGTATTTGAATCATACTGATAAATTCAAGCTCATGTCTCTCCCGTGTGCAAGTGTATTTGAATTTTGAATGAAGTGATCAAGGGTTATTTTGTTCATCTCACTGTTGTGGTGTGTGCAATTCTTGTTTTAGCTTTAATTCAAGGACTTAATTAAAATGCTTAAATGAGATTGGAGGTTGATATGTTTTGCACAAGGATTTGATAAGTAGTATTGAGCTAGGGTACATATTGGTGATATTGTAAGGAAATATAATCAAAAGATATTATATGCTGTGTTGAATCCGTTATAAACCATTAGGTATTTGTGAATTTGACTCCCTCAATGGAAGTAAGGCACTGATTTGAGTTGCATTTGTTCTTTGTGATTCAGTGTTCGTTTGTGTTCACCTGAAGCTTGCTACAAATTGAAAATTAATGATTATCTTTCACTATGAAGTGTTCTTGTAATTATCTCACACACCAAATGGTTGATATTACTGATGAACAACCAATTCTATTCAGTTTTATCCCATTCTATTGAGCTATTGAGTGAGATTATCTGTTATTGTTAATGTTGTTTATGATTATGGTGCAGAGGTTGTAAACACATTAAGGGATCACCCTCCCGGGTCTTGTAGAGCCCAAAGTGTAGGAGGTCTTTAAAATCCTCGTCAGTTGGTCCAGGTCCTTTGAGCTACCCTTGATTGGAATTGGAAATTCCATAGGTAGATTAGAAGATCAATCTGGTTACAGTAAAAACAACCAACATGACCCACTTTTTTTTGCATTTTTTTATGACGAATACAATGGAAAATTGAATACAAGAGGGGGTTCACTCGAAACTGATTCATTTGAACCCTGGTTCTAGCGAACCTCCAAGGGGGGTTCGATTGAACCTGGGCTCATTCAAACCCCCCTTTTTCCCCCTTCTCCCCCTTTGGCAAAATTTTTCCCTTCAAAGTTTGAGTTGAGAATGAAAATGGAGGAGACTTCACAGACCCAACTGGATGATGGTAGTCCTCAAAATGAGCTATCCATCAAATATAATTTTAATATGTTTTGGTTTTATTATGTATTTGTTTTTTTAGTTTGATTAAATAAGTTTTTCACTGAAAATCAAGCTCTTTGTTTTGCACATGTGGAAAAATATTAGATTATCAAAATAAAATTCTGAAAAAATATTTTCAGGCTAGGTATTGATGTCCTTGATCTAGTAAAAATAAAATAAAATTTGATACATACAAAAAAATTTATGTTGTATTCAGTCCGCCTATGTCTAAATTGTAATTGGTTTGACTTCGAAACTTGATTAAGAAAAAATAATTCAATAAAACACTATGAAACCAAATGAACTGGTTAGATATTGTAGTTACAAATCTAAATTCAAAAAATCTAGAATTTTATCCTTCATAGAGAAAGGAGATATGTTGTATACGGTGAGCATCACTCCTTAAAAATGGTGTTTACTAATAAAAACTAGTTTTCAAAGGAGATGGAAAAAGAAGTGCAATCTGATTCCAAATTTTTTAAAAATATATATTTAGAATCTGAAAACAAAATTTCACAAATCACTAGTTTGCATCATCTTCAAATTCCTCATGGTTTAGCTGCTATAGGTGCCTAAAAGTGAAGATTTAGTTAGAAAAAATCAGTTCAGTGTCTAGTTTGGCCAAAAATTGTAAACCAGTATTGTGGGATCACCCATACATGTCATATGTCTCTCATTATTCACATATAATATACTCTCTCTATTCCTTCTTCATCATCCTTCACATCATTCTTTTTTCAGACTTTGAAGTTGATCTCATATATATATATATATATATATCCATATCAAGTGTAACTTCAATTAGGTTGGCCTAATTAGAAGTAACACATAAAATTAAACATGTCATCCTCAAAACATTGTATCCACATCTCGTGCCATAATTGAAACTTCAATTCTCCTTAAGATAGGTCAGGATGGACCTAATATATTTCCCACATAAGATAAAATCACTTTCTTGTTCTCCACAAAACATAAAACATGCTAGGTCAGCCCAAAATAAGACCTAAACATAAAATCTTCATATGTACATACAATTTGTCATACGCGTGACTTCAAAATTTGATCTTCCTTTGAATTCTCATTTAGCTAACAACTAATAGCTTATCCTCATCATCGCAAAACAAAATAATTATCTACAAAGAAATGAAAAATCTCCCACACTGATACGATGTACAATGAATGACTGCAATATATAGAGTTAAACTCTGTCAATCATATCTTTTGAAATACTTCACAAAATGTCACCAAATCTTGAATGTAGATGCAACTAATGCTCCCAAGCCTATAGTTAGAATCATAGAGAGAGATATCAACTTGCGGTGGAGTGTGGACCCAAAAATTAATGCACTGATCCATAATACTATGAGCAAGAATACCTATCCAAATTCTTGTATAAACATATTTTTTTGGATCAACATGTTCTATCCAAATATCTTCAAGAATCCTTCCAATCCATGGTAAAATGATCATAACAATATTGGCATCAATGACAACATGGGTTCATATAATATATGTACTTCATGCTTATGTTTCCAAACAATATCAACAATGACAACCTTCCAATAGCCTTCCCTTACTTCCAAAAATTTATTGATGGGTGTTGTTGATCTTCTTTAGGGAAGGTGGGTGAGTTTCCTTTTATGGATTTCATATACTTTTTAGTTTTCCTAAATGTATGAGATCAAGAGAACTCTTCATTTTTCCCATAGAATGCCAATGTATTAAGGCCTACCTCAATACTTGTAATATGATCCCCTAGTGGGATGTAGTTACAAAGTCTTAGAAATTTATATAATGCCTTCTCATTATAGAAGGTGTCTAGTAGCATGTTATATTTTTGGTTATGATATTATGGTGTTATAGATTGAGGTTGATGGTAAGGATGGTGATCTCATAAAAGAGGCTAGTGGTAGCTAGGTTATTATAGGGCTCATGAATGAATTTTTTTCAAGTGCTTTAAACATCAAATGGAACATCCCAATTGGCCTCAGTGGAATCACTTAAATCAATGAGTTTCTCATCCCATGGATGTATACCAATCCCCATTTTTTTGTAATTTTATTGACTTGGATATGCTCAAGGATTCACTATTTGTGTAGCCCAAGGAACTCACCTTGATATTCCATGTATTTTCAGATTATAAGGATAATAAGATATTCATTATTATGAAAACTTGATTTGAAATCCTCTTTGAGGTGAACCTATAAACTATCACACCTCTCTATGTGATCATTTGCTAGAAATCTATGTTGAAAAAATTTCATGTAACCTATTGTACCTTGGTGCTCTTTATTATTTTTTTTTGGTTAGGATAGAAATAAGAGCATGGGGATAAGGGGAAGTTACCAAAAATAAATTCATGTTGGATCTCATATTCTCCACAACTAGTGTTGACCATCTTAATTTTATCTTTTAGAGGTTGATCATTAGATGAGGATGGAAGTTCATTTGGGTCAAGGTGGGATGTGGATTGTTTGTCCTTGATGTGGGTGGAAATTTCAATACATGAACAAAGATGATATTTTTGATGAATTTTGTTGTTGTCTCACTAGCGGTGCTAACCTAATAAGTTTGAGGTTGTGCAGAGTTAAAGGAATTGTTGATCGGTTATGTAGGAGCTATTATAGGTCCATGTTGACCTATTTGGATGTGTTACAAGTTTTGGTAAAGCATGTATAGTTTGATCTTGAGTTGACAAGTTATGTTATGCATAGTACATCTAATTAGGCCGACCTAATTGATGTTGCCCACGTTTATGAATGTAATGGGTATAAGTACAAGATCATTTTGATCTTGGAGGATGATGATGAATAATTAAGTGGTGTGTGTGAATTCCTAACAATCATAGTGTGAATTTGATGTGAATGCATAGAAGAGTGAGTGTTAGAGAAGATTAGTATGAAGTGTGTTGATTCAGTGTTTTGAGCTTCAATGGAATTGTATTTTCTCCATATTGTAGATGCATTTGTAGCAGTTCATATCTTGGAAGTGAGTCAACCCTTTCTTCTATCTATATTTCTTTTTTGGGGAAATGAGTCCACCTAGAAGTGAACCTTTTTGTAATATCTTGTAACTGGTTATAATATATGGTGAGCTATTCCTCATCGTGGTTTTTCTATTTTTGGGTTTTCCACATAGAAATATACTGTTCATGTGTTATTTGCTTTGATGGATGCTTTAATGGTTTTTTTCCTTACTGTAATTTGAATATGTTGTGAAATGGATTTTTAAATGCTTAAGTGGTTTTAGAGAATACCGATTCACTCCCCCTCTCAGTATTCCAGGTGTTCAACAGTTTCCTCAAAAACTTTGATATGTTCTTTTTTGGTTTTGTTTTGATCATTAAAATGAAACCTGGAAAAAAACTTATCTAGGTTCTTTGGAATATCATGGTATACATTGAAATGAATGGGAGAAGGTTTGGTGGGCATCTATTCCATTGGTGGAGGAGGTGGGGTAACAAGGGGAGCATGTGATTATGTGGATATTTAGAGGAGAAGAATTCTTGTTTTTATTTAAAAAAATATTTTTTTGATTGTGTTGATTTGGTTGTATATTTATCATGATCTTTGTGAATGGTTATTGTAATGAATTATTTTTTTTAATAGAAATAATAATATTTTTCTAACAATGATTTTCCAAGAAAATGAATTATTAAAAAAAAAAGCCTATTATGAGCTATCTCTAATATAAATCTGAAAATTTGTATGTTAAAAGATCTAGACAACAATGCTACTAACTTTATGTCTAATTTCTAATAAAATATGGATATTAGTCTAATCTATTGATAATCTAATGGCCTTTTAGAAATGAGATTTGAAAATTCCACACCTAAGTACTGAAGATGCCATGCAATTAAGATTTTTAGTATGATGAAGTTGTCCTTGGGGACCTAGTTATTTTTTCTTCTCCCTCTCTCTCCTCTTTAGTTTCTTCCTTTGTAATGGAAGGTGACAATCTAATTGGATGATAGAGAAAAAATAAGAATATGGTTGATGTTGCTTGAGGTATGAGAGTTATGTAGAGATAATTTCTAAGGGATCCTAAAGGCTATAACTATTGTGTTGGATGCTTCAAAGAAATATGAAACATGTATAGATTGAACTATTCCTCCTCCTAAATCTCATGTGGGTGTTGGCTATATGTTGAAGAAGTTCTAAGTTTCTCTATGTTTTATTCAAGAATTGAGAGCCAAGAAATGAAAGAAGGGTCTATCAAAAATCTCAATCTCTCTTATCTATAGGCTTCAAAGAAAAAATATAGAAAATTTTAATTTCTTACACTTACTAGGTGTGCATGCTTAAGAAAGAAAACATACAAAAGGTGAGGGAAAAATACAAATAAGATAAAAATGACACATTTATCACTTGTACTAGTAATTTGTTTTCTATAGTATATGATTTCTTACTATGGTGAATGATTGTTTTCTAGGGTAGAAAATTGGTCACCATAGGGAAAATCAATGTATGGTGGACATGTCATTAGGAGGTCAAAAATTAAAGGTTGACAAGGAAATAAGGGATAAATTCTTAAAAAATGATAGAATAAGTACAAAGTGACAAAAGGAGAGGCTCTTAGAGGTAAACTATAAATTTCCATCACATTGAAATCAATTTAGAGGGAGGTTTATTATGCATAGCATGGGAGGTCATGTGTCAAGGGTAATAAAATCATCATTGAACATCAAAATATTTTCCCAACTAAATTTGGGCACTTACAAACACTTGTGACACATGGTACTCATATATACTCAAACACTAAGGTTTTTAGAAGAAACACTCCCTAAAGAGTCATGGAACCCTCATACACAAACTCAAAAAGATCATTATAAGGGGATGTACACAAAGATGGGGGACCAAAAGCTGAACAAAACCAATTTTTGGTCCAAATAGCATATAACATGAGTGTGTTGTAACATGCTACCATTATGGCTTGGTAGTGACTAAGCCTAGGATCAATCACTATCAATCCATAACACATAATCATTATAACATGGCCATGTTACAACATGCTCACATTTTTAAGCCATAAAAATTTAAAAAGACTCATAAAATGTGATCATATTATAGCATTGAGCCATTAAAAGTGAAAAAAGGCTCACAAAATGTGAGCACATTTTAATCTATTAGCATTATATCTTACCTTGGAAACTACCAATCCTTAGGGTTAGATTTTCTTTAGGCATCCAATCCAAAGGGTTGGACTTGCATGTCAAAAAATAAAGACATGTTTTCTATAAAAAATAAGAAAATAACTAAATGTTGAGCATGTTCTCCATTACGTTTACACATTTTTTTATATTGATTTGTATTCATTATGAGTTCTAGCTCCATATTACCTTTCTAACATGCATTTTTTTCTAAAATCCAAAAATATTAAGGTTTCCATCTTCAATTTCTTTTGCTAGCGTCTTCCTTTTTTGGTGAAAACCTACATATATTTTTTTGTCTCATTTTTATTTGCTCATCTAAATTTAAAAAAAATACATTCTAGACTCTATTCTATACACATTAGATTTTTATTTGATTTCAATTAGATTTCAAAAAATTAATGGGGGAACATGCTCATTTTTTTAATTTTTCAGGATGTGTCCACTTCGAGAATTAGTAAAAAATCATATATTCATTAATTTTTTTTTTAAAAACCAAGCATAAATTATACAATATTAGATAATTTTCCATTGAATATATTTTTTAAATACTAAAAAATGTAAGCATTTTAGGGGGAGCACACTTAACACTATGATATGTTTCTAACAAAAATAAGAGCAGTTTGTGTGCTCCCCCTATTTAACCCTCTTAATCTCCACCATTTAAAAAAAGTAGTTTAGAATCTAGATTCTAATCACTAATAATCTTGTTCTTGTCACATCTTCAAATTTTGAGATTGGATATCTTGAATTTCTCATCCAAGATCAATTCTTATTGATTTCAAGAAAAAAATGGTTACTTTTGACCCCTATTGGTCCCCATTTCCATGCACATGTACTCATAAGTTGGGCAAGTGGATTGTGGTCCTAGGTAAATATCCATTTATGCTTCTCAATCTCCCATCACAATTAAATCAAATCATATGTAGTATAAGACCCTTGGCTATTTGGTAAGATAAACAGTCCACCAATTAATAGAATTGAATCATATCCTTGAGATTCCTTGTCAAATACAATCTTGTAAAAATTAACCCCAATATGATGATAGCTTAGGTGTCTTGTGCACCAATGTTAGGGATATTGATTCTACTAATATGTAGTTAGGCGAGTTGCTACTTACTACCCTTTGACTAGAATCCATAAATTATTTCATCTATATGTAGAATCATATTCATCTCACTTGTGGGCAAGTGAAATAGCATTGTATCTAAATTTGACCTCTTAGTGAGAGCTATCAACATGAAGGTATCATAATGTAGGAATGACAAAACAAATATATGTTTCAATCCCATTACCTCTAATGATGCCCAATCATTATCTATAGGCTCTAAGGACTATATACTCACCACTTAGAGATTTTGAAGTCTCTCATAGATCTCCAAATTTAACTACACACATAAGTAGGAAAGAAAAAGGCATCAACACACAAGAAAATCTATAAATCTAACTCAAATTTATAAATTATGTACAAAAATAAAAATAGGTCTATGGGGGATCAATTCTATAGGTTGGGTTGGATATATGCATTAATTTTTTGGGTCACTCAAATGCCCTAAAATATTCCATCCTAAATATCAAATTTTTTAATATTTTTCTTAAAACCAAAAAATAGATAAAAAAGAAAAAACATTTAGGGTTAAGGATGACTTATGTCATCAAGAAGTTCACTCTACTTGGTTCTGACCCATAACAAATCTCCCCTCAAGGTGTGCTACTCATAATCATCATCATGTAAAAATATAAATAACACTTTGAGCTTTGAATGTATTGATATTCAAAGGATGTGATTGCAAATAGAAGTAATATTTTACTATTCATCCTTCCTCATATAGCTAGGTGAATATTTAAAACTTACAAATTATGATATGTAAGACCTTCATTTTTTATCATCATGCATTGTCTATGGTGACACATGCCCCCAAACACATTTTGACCTTTTTAGTACATCATGCACTTATTATTTCCCTAATTTTATAGTAGTAATGAATTATGACTTATGACACATGCAAGTAACCACATTCATTTATGATGCCTGTCTACACACAGCAACGCATTTTAAAACCAAACATGTGCTCATTTTTATTGATTTTATAATTTATGTCATGTTTCATTCACATTTAATGCACTATCTAAATATTGGACCTTAAAAAGAATTGATAGAAATAGATATAATTTTACATATTTCTTAATAGAAAATCTTATTTATTTGCACCTCTATACTTATCTATTGATATGGTTCTATATTATTGATTATACATGATTATTATTGAGGTATTAAAGGCTATCTTAATTCATTATCTTGATGACTAGACATTGATTATGATCCCATGTTTCCATAATTTTAGAGTTACCTTTATATTTAGGGGCATCATACATTCTCCCTTACATCAAACACCTTGATTGCCACATCCTTATATTTGGAGATCATCATATATTCCCCTTACACATTATGCTTTCATTGCTATATTTTCATATTTGGGGGCATCATATCTTCCCACTTACACACACCACTTTCTCTTGCCATATCCTACATTGAGGGCATCATACCTTCCCCCATTACTCATATATTTGTGTCTCATAGAATTATCTCTCATGTGGGGTTGATTACCTTGAATCCATGCTCTCACACTTACACTTCATGCTTGTGTACTTGCATGACCTAACCATGTTCTAATAGTTACACTACAAACACTACAAGCTTCTTCCCTTTATTGATCACATGCTATTCCATGTATCAAGACCCTTGCCATAGTGGGGACACTATGACCTACTACCTTATCTATACCATCATGGGATCATGTCACATTGATAGGGCCGCTTTTTTGTTCTTTCTAGTAGGAGACACATCATGCTAAGGGAATCCTTATTCCTTGATGATATTTCTACTCCATGTGTTTGCTAGATTATCATTCAAAATTTTTTATTTTCTTGGCACTTGATATATCCATTTTTAATTACTACTTTACATTATTTATATGCTTACATGTTGACACAACATACATCCATTTCTATAAATGCATAGTCAACTTGTGGCTATAGATTTGACCCTTGCATTTTTAAAATTCAAATTCAAATTTTATGTTGACTCTTGCCAATTCTTTCTTGCCCCAAACCAAATCACCACAAGTTTGAGGAGTTTATCGCCATGTCCTTGAATTTAAAGGAATTCAACTTGCATTCATTATTCATCCTCACATATTCTTTCATTCATATTACAAGAGCATGCTAGGAATACTTTTATTGGTGCACTAAAATAAATATATATTTGCACATCCATCCTAGGTGCATTTGCATGATTGATATTTGATGCATTCAATAGTTTACCTAAGTTTTTCAAGGGTTGACATATGATATCATGTCTCTTTACAACATAATGACAATCCTCTACATAAAATTTTATTTATCAATACTCCTAGATAACATATAAAGTATCTAGGTGAATTGAGCTCGATAGGAATTAGGAATTTATATTGCTCAAGATCATTTATGTGGGCATAAATTTTAATACAACCCATGGACTTGACACTTTGTGGTGCAAGCACATCGTTTAGATGCTAAGGTGATACACAAACAACACTTTACTAGATCCAAAACATTCAACCTTTTATACAATACTATAATTTTATTTATCTTTGAATCTAGAGCCAAGCATCTATGAAAATTATCCTTTCCTTTTTAAAATTTAAATTCAAGATTTTGGCTAACTCATATCCATTACTTTCTTGCCTAGGGCCAACTTACACAACTTTGTGGAATTTATTGCTACATCCTTGTATCTAAAGGAATTCGACTTGCATTCATTACACATCCTCTCATATTTGATCATTCACATTAAACAATCATGTTAGGAATCCTTCCATTGGCACCCTAAAACAAATTTAGATTTAAATATTCACATTCATAAAGGGAGCATTGCATGGTTGTGACATGTTGTCTTCATTATTTTACCAAGTTTTCTAGGGGTTGACCTTAGATATCATGTTCCCTTGTGGCATATTGATAATCCTTTAAAGGAATTTTTAAATATTGTCAATCCCAAATAGTAAAAAGAGTAGAGGTGAATTAAACATAGAAGGAATCAATATTTTATAATCTTGTAACAATTTTTTGTGATCACAAATTTAAATTTGAATTGTGGACTCGACCCTTCATAATATAAGTGGACTAGTTATATCCCATTTCTTTTACCTAAGTTTTTCAAGGGTTGACATAGGAGAGCATGTCTCTTTGCAACATAATGACGATCCTCTAAAGGAATATTTATTTATTAATACTCCCAAATAACATAAAAAGTATAGGTGAATTATGCACAATAGGAATTAGGAATTTATATTGCTCAAGATCATTTATGTTAGCATGAATTTTACTCTAACCCATGGACTTGACCCCTTGTACACGCACATTGTTTAGATGCTAAGGTGATGCACAAACAACACTTTTCTAGATCCAAGACATTCAAACTTCAATACCATATTAGAATTTTATTTATCCTTGAATCTAGAACCTAACATCTATGAAAATTAACCTTGCCTTTTTAAAATTTAAACTAGAGATTTTGGCTAGCTCTTATCCATTACTTTCTTGCCTAGGGCCGACTTACACAACTTTATGGAATTTATTGCTACATCCTTGTATTTAAAGGCATTTAACTTTCATTCATTACATATCCTCTCATATTTGATCATTCACATTAAAGGATCATGTTAGGAATTCTTCCATTAGTACACTAAAACAAATTTAGATTTAAATATTCATATTCATTATGGGAGCATTGCATGGCTAGGACATGTTGTCTTCAATATTTTACCAAAGTTTTCTAGGGGTTGACCTTAGATATCATGTTCCCTTGTGGCATATTGACAATCCTTTAAAGGAATTTTTAAATATTGTTGTGAACACCAAACCTGCACAAACTAACAAGAGAGTAACACAACATTGTCAAACATGTTAGAAAGCATAAATCTAATGTTCCCTATGAAATTCTTGGAAGAACGAGATGAAAACATGAAATAAAGCAAGAATAAAGAATGTAATCAACTAAATTAACCAAACCTCAATCCCATAGGGGGATTGGTGCTCATTTGATGTGGAAAGAAGCCCTTTCCTAGTCCCAATTGCTAAGCTTTGTTGATTTGAAGATGATCCAAGTGTTGAAATGATGCTAAGTAGTGGATATGAACTCAAAAATAACATGAAAATGGTGATTGCTATGAACTCAAATGACTAATGGTAATCCATGGAGTTGTGGATCCATATTATGAAAAGGATGCCTCTATTTATAGAAGCCAAGGGTTGAAGAAAGGATGAAATTGGTGAATGTGGGATAAAATGAGAGCCAATGAGAATGTGTCAAGTGTCACAATTCTATTGGAGGAAGTTGGAGCACATTTTAAGAAATGTATGAATGGAGAAGGATAGAAGATAAGTAAATGAAATTGGTTGAGGATTTGAAAGGCTGTAAGAGGAATTGAATGAAATTGGTTGAGATTTGAGAGGATGTAAGAGAATTTATTGCAAATGTAAGAGGATGTGATAGGTTTTTGAAAACCTTTGGAGGGAAATTGAATGAGAGGATGTTAAGAGGAATATTCCTTGAAATATGCCTTGGTGAGGGAAAATGGAGGAATTAAATAATTAATTAAAATTATTTTCATGTGCAACTTGGTTAGTTGACCATGGGTTGATTTAACTCTTGGGGAGTTAAAAGCTAGAAGAATTATTAATGATGATTAGAAAGTTGATTTAGGATTAATTAATCCAAAATTAATTAATTAGAGTGAATTAGGAGATGTTATCAATTTAATCAAATGTGAGGTTTAAAAGGGGATTTAATTAAATGATTTGATTTAATTAAATATGATGAATATTAGTTAGAAGAAGGGTGAATTAATCAATAAATTTAATTATTTGATTAATAGTTGAAATTAATTAAATAATGTTGATTATTCAATTGATTGGTTAATTTGAAGTGATTTAGGAAGAAACGGTGTTAGTTAATCAGAATCAGATGCATAGTATCAATTAGGACTTTTTTGGTATCTACATTTTCCCCCTCTTTGAAGCGAGGTACCTACTGCGTTGGTTCAAAGAATAACACTACCATGATCAAAATTAAAAAAAAATCTGATTTTTTCAGATGCCCCACTATTGCCCTAGCAGAAAGAATTATGCTGCAACACTACCCCCTCAAGAGATCGGGCAAAAATTGCAAAATTAGGGTTAATCTCACGATAAAAATATGAGAGGAGTGGTTCTTTTGATTAGAGGACGAAAGATAATTCTTTAGAAAGATTATATATTTGACATAGACAATTTTGATGATGTATAGACAGTCATCAGCCATAGGTAGCCTCATGTATATTTTGAGATATGACACATATTTGACACTTGAATAGAATTGTTAATAAAGATAGAAGGATAAGATGGATCAACCCTTGAGTTCGAGATGATGTAGAAGTCCAACAAGTCTATGAGTCATAGATACTTTATTAGATAGGATGATGAATGATGATGATTTGTTGCTTATCCAGGGATTGGGGATGTAAAGAGCATAACTGTCCTTATGTTTGATAACACACATAGATACAATGGATCAAGGTATAAACAACCAGGATGGCGTGGTATCTAGTGCGATGGACTTTGAATCGACAATTAGATAGGAGTATCCTTGTTCATACCTAGCATACAAAACCTAATTAGGATGCAATTAAGATATTTCAAACATCTTAGATCAAAACATAGAAATGCAAACCTTCCCATGTGTTCAACAAGATACTTAAAACATCCTCCCTACAAACCAAACAAAGTAAGCATGAACAAGTTATATTACAATAATATCCAACAAGCACAATAGACAAAAGATAATGATCAATGCCCCATTCATTTCTCTCTAAATTATTTTGATTAGACATCATTGAGAGGTCATTGGAATGAGCGTAATAAGATAAATCAACAAGAGAAGACCAAGTAAACAAAATAAGCCAATGTTCTTCATACCTCTAGCCAAGACTAAACTACGGTGAGGTCTGATGTTGATGTCCATTGTAGGAAGGATGCATCCTAGAACATGATGTTATTAGATGATTTTAGAATTAATTGGATGATAGACTATTGATGTGAAGAGTTAACCAACTTGCTTTCCCACTAACCTATACTTGAGACCTTTGACATTTGAGCTTTCACTTTTAACTATTATACTTATTTCTAATTGTCCCACCAAAGGTTGGGAGCGACGAACATTTATTATGGGAAGATGCTTATTGCGAGTGAATGGGAAATGGGATGGATGGATTTTTTTCAAATATTTGCATGTTTTTGATGATTTGAAATGTTTTGAGGCCATTTTGGGATTTTCAAGGTGTTCTACAAATGTTTTGTTCTCAAATTTCCAATGTTTTGGTGTTTTCAAGATTTTGACCAAGAACCTAACCTAAGGACCTATCCTAGGGGCCTCGGGGGTTGATCAAAGATCAGCCTTGCCTATGTTATACACATAGAGACCACATAGTTCGACTGACACAAACTCATTTATTGATGAGATATGAACAAATGGATTGTCAGTTTATTATGACAGACTCCTAAAGGACTAACCTAATGTCTCGGGGGTTGATCAATGATTAGCCTTACCTACGTTCAAACTCAAAGATGGCATAGTTCGACATGAGGACTCTATTTTTTGACTTTTTTAAAAATTTGACCTATTTTTTGGGTTTTTGATATGATTTGGATGTTTTTGGGTTTTTTAATTTTATGAATGTTTATGGATTTTTTGATGTTTTGACAATTTGGATATGGATATGCATGACGATATCAGTGATCTATTTTGGGATTTGTTTGAAAACCAAGCTAGGGTTGATTGATTGGATTGATGGATTGATGATGATAACACGATTGAGGATACACAACAAGGCAAGGATAGTGTTAAGCAACACAAGGATTGGGAAGGATATCCCCAGATGATGATGGATTGACTGGATTTGATTGATCGAGATTGATGATGATAACATTGTTGAGGATACACAGCCATGCAAGGATAGTGTTAAGCAACATAAGGATTGGAAATGATATCCCAATATGATGATGGATTGATTGGGTTTTATTGATCAAGATTTTGAAGCTCAATTTGGAGCAAAATTTATTTTGAAGGATTTGATGTGATGTTCAAGCATACGTTAGATGCAACTGATATTGATCATTTGGATTGATGTTTAATGAAAGATAAATCTTGATAAGGAACATATTCTTGTCAAAATGTGACGTGGGCTAGTGATTTGGATTTTTTTCTTACAAGTGTTTTGACCAATTTGATTTTACGTTTGCCAATGTTTGGATCACCACATAAGTTGGAAGATATAGATCATGATTTATTTCCAAAGAAAGATGTAAATATTTTCCCCTTGTGTCTAGCAATGTATGGAATGCCATGGGTGGATGGAGGGATATGGATTATCTTGCAATAAGATAAGGTGTTCGAATAAAGAATGCGCATTTGGATAATGCTTCATGGCTTAGATAATGCTAGGTAGGATAAGATCAATGAAAATGACTCATGTCAAGCTGTTTACCATAAGCAAGTGTAAAGTGTACACAAAACTTTATCAAGATCAAGATAATGTAGATAGATGGAAATGGGTTGGATAAATGGTTCATGGATTTATTATGGATAAGATGGATGGAATGTTAGATTTTTGATGGATGAAATAAGATGCTTTCACCTGAATTAGCGCATACAGATGCTCAATTCTACCCATGATGCCTATTTTCCATGTTTTCATCATGGTACTTGTCCAAAGTGCCACCATAGTGGTTTTCACTGGAGGACAATTTTTTATCTACTATTTTTAGGATTTGTTGATTTTTTGGTTTTTTGTGAGAGATTTTAAGTTCACATTGAACCACCTGGTGGTGTTGATGTAGATGCTTTTGTCATAATGTTCCATTGATAACCTACTTGAAGAAGCTACTTTTCCAAGATATGTGCACTTGAATACAACTTTTGAGATTGTTGATCTACTTTGTTGATAACGGAGTTAACTTTGTCTTTGTGCGCACATCGCAATAGAGTGGCTTTTGAATCCTTATGATGAAGGGTCGTTGCCAATACATGGTCAATGTGAGAATTGGATATCATGCGTGGAGGTGTGGATGGTGTTGTGTGTTTAAGAATAGGAGATGGATTGGTTGATAGTTTGGAATCTTTGACTCTCCGAACTTGAGAAGATGAGCAAGGACGAGTGGATATGAAAGTTTGTTTGGAATTAGGACCAATTGCTTGATATACTTTGTACAATTCTTGAGAAGTTTTCTATTACCTTTGTGGACATATTTGATGGATACTTTTCCCTTTCTTATTTTTCCCCATAGTTTCTTTGACTAATGGAGTTTGATAAGGATAATCTTTCTTTGTATTCTTTGGTATCCACTTGTATTTGATTTGTCCTTCATGCTTCGCTACATCTTTTCCTTTGATGATATTCTTCTTGCTTTGATTCACATCCTTCTTTTGATGTTGGTCCCAATTTTTGGATGGGGTGATGGGTGGATAAAGATTTGTGATGTGGTTGGTTGTAGTATTGGCATTGGCTTCACCATAGGGACTCTTCATGCTCCCTATGTTGATGCTTGCACTAGATAAAATTTCCCTCAGTATTATAGAGGTATCACTGATATGATTAGATCCCTTAATTATCGAATAACCAAGACATTAATGCTTAGGATTGCCAATAATCTACACCAGTTCTAGGATACCCTATTCATGTAGGCCTAATCCTCTGCCTTGATAATTCTTCTGTTGAATTTTTTTATTTGCAATAGGATATGATTTACCTTGGAAACAAGGTGTTACTCCTTCTCTACTCTGTTATGGATCTTCAAAGGTGATAGTTTCTTCATTGATAAGATACCTTTCCCTAAAAAAGGTAAGTGATCCAAGTTTATAAGTGATAGGATCCTCCATAAGTGGAATAACTTCCTGATTCATATCTTTGGCTTGATCTTGTGAAATATAATATTTTAATGCTTATTCAAGAGGTGTTGGTGATTCACTATCCATGTAAAAGTCTCCCTCATGATTCATTTTTGATATGCCTTCATAGGATGTTTCTGATTCACAACTTCTGTAGAAGCCTTCTTCATGACCCATTTCTGATATGTCTCTATATTTTTCTATATCTTGATCATGTGTACAAATGTTAAAAGTAGGAGACTTTTGATCCTTGGTAATGATATCAAGAGTATGAGACTCTTGTTTTGAATGAAGATCATCGACATGTCCATTAGGAGTAAGAATCTCATGGGTAGATGGAGGAATATGTGCTATATGGATATGATCACCATTTGTGACATATTTTATAGATTGGAGAGTGCCCATTAGATCATTGTAGTATCTTGGAGATACTAATTCTTGATCTTGATTAATTTTGGAATTGCTTTTGACATGCTTTGGATCAAGTTCTTGGCATTGGTCAGTTTCAAAGGATGGATTGCATATAAAGGGTTCTTGGATATCTTCATTAGGAATGGGAAGTGGCTCAATATCCTCTTGAGCTTTGAGTGGATTTGGATCAAGTATGGAGTTGAATATTCCTTCAATATCTACAACCATGAGGTCGAAGGATGTCAATATGTCTTGGAAAAGACCATTGCTAGACTTTGGTGAAAGATGTTGGTCATGATTTGAAATGAATTCTTGAGATATGTCCTCAAACTCAATGGATGATGTAGAGGTATTTTCAACATGAGCATTGGTGGATGGATCTTGGATTATGTTAATAGGATCAAATAATTCTAACACTCCTTGAAAAAGATCATTGTTTGAGGGGTTCTAATCATGACTAAAAAGTGGCTCTTGATGTATGTTGATTTGATCTTTGGATGAGGTGGAAACATCTTCAAGGTGCTCATTGATAGATAGATCTTGATCATTGTTTTCAACAATTGTGGTGGAGAGATTGTCAATGTTTTCAACCATAAGATCAAATGATTTTAACCTTTCTTGAATTGGATCATTGTTGGGTATTGTTGGTGGATTTTGATCATGACTGAAAAGTGACTCTTGATATATGTTGATTTAATCATTGGATGAGGTAGAAATATCTTCAAGGTGATCATTGATGGATAGTTGTGATTGATCTTGGAGATGTGATGACTGATATTTGAGATGGGGTGATTGGGTTTGTTGTTGATGTTTTTGATCTTGATATCCAACCTCTTGACATTGGAGATATTGTTCTAGATGTAGTTGTGGACACAGATCAATGCTTTGATGACATGGTTTAACCAATGGAAGAGTGTATTGATTCTGGGGTGGAGATGTCTCTTGGTGATATGAATCAATGAATTTTCTAAGTATAGCAATTTGATCTTGATTTTGATTTTGACACCCTTGATATAGTTGATTTGGATTTTGTTCAAGAATATTTAGAATGTATACTTGTGGTGTTTGTATGGGATCATGGACAAATTGATTTTGGTCAATGTTTTGATTTGGGATGATGTTTAGATTTTGCATTATAGGTTGACATTGAACATTGTTTTGGTTTGGAAACATATTTCCTTGATTTAGGTAAGTTTGATTTTTCATGGTGTTACCTTGACTTGGATCAATACATGGAGTTGTTAACATATTATTTGGACTTTGAACAACATTTGTATGATTCAAAAACCTATCTATCCCAAAGTTTACCAAGTGTGGATTTGAAATGTTCATGTTTGGTAAACTTTTACTTGGTATATTTATGTTTGCCATGTATTGATTTGGTGGTATAATGTTGTTTTGTTGAAGACTCATGCATTTATTGTTTGATTGATAGATTTTTAGGTTTGGAATTTGGTTTAAATCTACCATAGGGAAAGGTGGTCCAAAATTTAAATTGGGAAAACTCACATTTGTTGTATCATTGAGGTTTTGTGTTCCAAAATTTAGATTGGGAAAACTCACATTTGTTGTATCATTGAGGTTTGTAGGAGATAATGATGCCATGTGTGGATTGTATAAATGTGAGTTTTGATAATCAATTGGTATTGTAAGGTTTTGATAGTTTGGTTGATTTAGATTACTCATGATGTATGAATCATTTACATTCCATATTTTTCTTGTGTTTTGACCTTTTTGACTTCCAAGTAATTTAGAACCAATGGTGAGATGAAAGATGAAAGGGGTGAATGATATGGGTGTTTGAGATTTTAGGAACTTTGGAGGAATACTAGACTTTAGGATTTAAGATTTTGATTTGGATAATGGACTTATAAATCCCAAGATGTTGGATGTTAACTTGGGGTAAACTTGTCCACAAAGGTGATAATTCAACTAAATGTGTGAGGAAGCATTCATCCACACACACTTAACCAAACAAAGTGATTTTGATTTTGATTGAAGGATTTACCAAAAGTCTAATATGAATGATTTTTCCAAGGTTCCAAAAGTTGTTTGTGAAATGGGATTTTATTGATGTTTGAGATGGATGAAATTATTGGTTATTTTGATCCTAAATGAACCTAAGAAGGACTTGTTTATAATACCAAGGTTTTGAAGAACATGCTTTTCCCTAAGAGTACTTCAAACCAAAAGATCAATGTCTTCTTGAAAGACCATCAAATAAAATATAAACAATCACATGTGTGGGGTTCAATTGATTTCATCTTGATTAATGAATTTCTTTTACCACATCTAATGTCTTGCTTAAGTTTCAAACTGAATGTCTATGTCTTAACTCCTTTTCATTCCACAAGGTCCATTATGTGAAAATCAAAAGGGTCAAAGCCATAGTTTACCTAGGTTGACTTTGGAGAGAACAATCTTGAGATATGGGCCCAAATATTTAGAAGCCTCTAAGGATAAAATCCCTAGGGACAAGCAATAATACTTGGACTCTTCAAGGATATCTTCTCTTTCCAAAGGGTTTGAAATTTTGATGACTTGTTTAATGTTTGTTTTCAAAGTTTGAGATCCAAGTAATGCATTTAACTGATTCACAAGTTGTACAATCCTAGGATAGAAATGACTATATTTGTTGAGTCCCCACTTGGATTTCTCCAAACATTGAAACAAAACAAATAGTTAAAGATTTGGCAACACTGGCTCAACCTTTCTCGGCACACACTTCTCGAGACCACTAAATCTCAAAATCCTTAAAATCTGAAGATCAAAAGGATTTTTTAAGTTTCTACTTTGAATAGTACAAATGTGGAGCAACTTCAAAACAACTGTTCTTGCACCAACAAATATTAAAGATTTTTGGCCTCTAAAAAAAGGTTTGTAGTAAGGGCATCCGGTTTAGGGGAAACTATGATAAACTCCCTCAAGATGTCTCCCAACCCTTAGAACAAGGGCTTTACGCATCATAAAGATATTGGGGGAGAGCTATCATGCATCACACTTGTTGATTACAAAATTTCCTTGCAATCACAAATATGTATAGCGATTCAAAAGAGCTTGGCTTATGCTCGTTAACGCTTGGGTCGTTTCCTTGGGGTGAGTAATTTTTCCCAGCAAGGCAAGCCCTCTAAAGATAAATAATAGAAAAGAACTACATTTGTAGTTTGACTGCCTAAAGCACTTAAGAGGGAACACACACAATGCCTTTCCTTCACACTCACATGATTGTTCAATTTTAGCTCCAAATTGAAATGTGTGGATAATTTGAGACAACCAATGTCAATAGAATGCTTTTGATTCTCAAGATCGTTGTGAAATGCGAGAGAAGTGCATACGCAATTTTAATCAGTAGTTGAAAAAAAGATTACAAGGCAAAACAAACACAAGTTCTTTTTAAATCCTCAAAAGCAATAATGAGTTCTTTTTAGAGCACCAAAATTTGAGTGTGAAATTGATTTTTCAATTTTAATCCAAAATCTAAATTCTAGTAACTATCTAAGGTTCAATTTTAACCAAATTGACAAAGCTTGAGTTGTAGGTTAATTTTAAGCCCAAATTGATCTTAGTTGGTTCTAGAACATGAAATAAAATGCAGGAATTGAAGCCTTAAGCTATTACAAAGAGCACTAAAAAATGCTTTTAAGCCTCTGACTCGATTTTCCTTTGTTTCTTGCAAAGGCGACGCTTTACTACAAAGGCGATGCTCTGCACTTGTCAAATGCGACTCTGAAAAATATATGCGACGCTTTGGTAAAAGAAAAAGCGGTGCTCTGTAGAAGGCCGAGAGCACAAATACGACACAGTTTCAAAAGCGATGCTTTGCGGATAGAAAGTAAGACAAAAGATAGAATGTGCAAAGGCGACGCTCTAGCGAATGCAACATGATAAAGACGTGCACAAAGGCTATGCCACCTTCTCGAGTCTGTAAAAAACAAAAAAAATCAAGTAAAAATTAAGAGATTAAGATGTTTAGCCCTCCTAGCGCCAAAATGTGAACACCAAACCTGCACAAACTAACAAGAGAGTAACAAAACATTGTCAAACATGTTAGAAAGTATAAATCTAATTTTCCTTATGAAATTCTTGAAAGAACAAGATGAAAACATGAAATAAAGCAAGAACAAAGCATGCAATCAACTAAATTAACCAAACCTCAATCCCATAGGGGATTGGTTCTCCTTTGATGCGGAAAGAAGCCCTTTCCCAATCCCAATTGCTAAGCTATGTTGATTTGAAGATGATCCAAGTGTTGAAATGATGCTAAGTAGTGGATATGAACTCAAAAATAACATGAAAATAGTGATTGCTATGAACTCTAATGACTATAATGGTAATGCATGAAGTTGTGGATCCATATTATGAAAATGATGCCTCTATTTATAGAAGCCAATGGTTGAAGAAAGGATAAAATTGGTGAATGTGGGATAAAATGAGAGCCAATGAGAATGTGTCAAGTGTCACAATTCTATTGGAGGAAGTTGGAGCACATTTTAGGAAATATGTGAGTGGAGAAGGATGAAAAATAAGTAAATGAAATTAGTTGAGGATTTGAAAGGCTGTAAGAGGAACTTAAGGAAATTGGTTGAGATTTGAGAGGATGTAAGAGAATTTATTGCAAATGTAAGAGGATGTGATAGGTTTTTGAAAACCTTTGGAAGAAAATTGAATGAGAGGTTGTTGAGGGGAATATTCCTTGAAATATGTTTTGGTGAGAGAAAATAGAGGAATTAAATAATTAATTGAAATTATTTTCATGTGCAACTTGGTTTGTTGACCATGGGTTGATTTATCTCTTGGAGAGTTAAAAGCTGGAGGAATTATTAATGATGATTAGAAAGTTGATTTAGGATCAGTTAATCCAGAATTAATTAATTGAAGTGAATTAGGAGATGTGATATTTGATGTGATTGATTTAATCAAATATGAGGTTTAAAAGGGGATTTAATTAAATGATTTGATTTAATTAAATATGATGAATATTAGTTAGAAGAAGGGTGAATTAATCAATAAATTTAATTATTTGATTAATAGGTGAAATTAATTAAATAATGTTGATTATTCAATTAATTGGTTAATTTGAAGTGATTTAGGAAGAAACGGTGTTAGTTAATCAGAATCATATGCATAGTATCAATCAAGACTTTTTCGGTGTCTACAATTGCCAATCCCAAATAGTAAAAAAAGTAGAGGTGAATTGAAGACAATAGGAATCAATATTGATAATGCACTAATCATTTTCGTGATCACAAATTTAAATTTGAATTGTGGACTAGAACCTTCATGATATAAGTGAACTACTTATATCCCAAGACAGGGCAAATCACAATTTTCCCAATCCAAGGCATTTAACATTCAACACCATAGCAAAGTTTTATTCATCCTCAAACCCAAAACTAAATGCTTTTATTTATCACATTTACTTTCCATTTATTAACATTTAATATTAAATAAGACATATGCCTACAAATTATTCAATTAGTAAGCTAGTTTAATTTATGTCTACATATTTGCACCTTATTTTTTTATTTTAGCATACAAAGCAAATATTCAAGAAACAAATATATAGAAATGACAAATAAATTAAAATGTGTTATTCACATATGAAACTTTTATTTATCATTTATTTATCATGTTTACTTTCTATATGTTTATATCAATGAAAAAAACTAATAAAATAAAAAAGAATGAAAAACACATTTCCAATTAAACGAAAAGAAATATAACTTCATTTACAGAGATTTACAATCTAATCTTATTATACACTACATATTTGCACCTTATTTATTTAGTGCACAAAGCAAATCTTTAAGAAACAAATATATAGAAATGACAAACAAATAAAATGTTATATTCTCATATCAAACTTTTGTCATTTATTTATGACATTTACTTTCTGTATGTTCAGATCAATAAAAATTAAACCAAAAGAAAAAGAGAACTTCGGCCGTAAAGATTCGACCTGACAACCTATTATTACACATTTCATTGTACTAGCCAAACTTGCCCATACGTTGCCCTTGAATCTTTTGTGCAATATATTATATGATCAAAACAAACCCTAACACTGTAGATTAGTTTCAAAGCTTCTCTACAGGCATACATGAGGGTCTGTACAACAACCAGTAAGATCACAAATCTGTCTGGTACATATAATTATTACTAGTACCTGGAGGCTTCCAGTTTTCTCGGCAGTTTTGACCAGTATAGCCATGGGAGATGACGCGAAGGAAGTCATCAAAGACGGCATTTCTCCATTTGATAGGGCGTATGCCTCGTCCTTCGATTTGTTTAAGCAGCCCAAGGCGACAGCAGACGGGCCTTCCATACGTAAATTCCAACCTAAATTGAAGGTCAGAAATTCAGCACAAAAATCTTCTTCTGCCACGGTTCAAAGAGAGACGGAGAAGGGAAAGAGCAAAAATGTTGCTCCTCCCAAGGTAGAGGAGCCACTTGTAGCCTTAAAACAGGAATTCCCAAATGAGAATTTGTATGGTAAACACGGTGACACTGTTATGATGGATGTGGCTAAAAGAGGAGGTGGAGCCAAATCGGGGAAAATGGAAGATGTGGAGATGGGCGTCAAATTTAACAAGACTGCTGAGCTTAATGATCAGGCATTTGCCAAGCCAGGGGAGGACAAAGTTGTGAGGGAAATTGATGTTTATTTCACGCCCGCCATAGATCGTGATACCAAGGTATGCTTCAGAAAACTTTTGTGTTTTACAAGGATGATTTAGCAAAACGTTAGCCTTCTTTTCTTCTTCTATCTTTGTTCTTTTATTCCTTAGGTTCTAAATAGTGATGGGAATTTTCTTTTAGAATAGAAAGTTTTTTAATATTTATGGGATTCAAGATAATTCATTGGATAATAGATCTTGTTATAATATTTTTAAAATTATTATTTTTTTTATATTTTTATTTCAAATAGTAATGGGAAATCCAATATTTAGAATAAAAAGATTTACAAGATTAATATTGATAGAATAAAAATATTCTAATATTTATGAGATCAAAAATATTTTATGGAACAATAGATCCACAATTTTAAAATTATTGTTTTTTTTTTTGGATTATTTAATTTGATGATTTATTCTCTTGTTTTCTCAATAGATTGCTTTTGAAATTAAAAAAACAAACTACCACTTTGTTAAAAAATGAATTGTGATGGATGTTTTTGATGAGTAGCTTTCTCATTAACTAAACTTAAACTATATAGAAAAAGCTGTAATATAATTTTCTTAATGAAAATATTAAGTCAACAAAAACATTATTATTAAATTTGTGTTGAATTCATTATATGATTTAAAATAAAAACTTTATTGTTAAATTTGTGTTGTATTATGATTTGTGATTTAAAAACTTTTAGTGTGATTTAAATATTGTTTTGTTAAAGAATATTGTTAGATTCAATTTGTTGAAAATTGAATTCAAAATATTAATTTAATCTATATTTCTTTTAGTTTTTTTGATTAATTAAAAAAGATAAATTTTTAATATATATTTTTATCAATTTTTTTTTAATTGATAAAGAAGAATAAATTTTATTCACAAATTTTAATTAATAGTTGAACTTAATTCTTATTCAAGAAAAGCTCTTCTATCTTGTTATTAAATCTAAGTTTAAAATGATCTACATCCCAAATTCAAAAACACATTTATATGTTTTAAAATAATCTTTGTCTAAAATTCAAATTATTCCCTTACAACCATCTTCATATAATACTTACTAAAATGATCATATCATAATATCAAATTTTAATAAATTAATCATTTTAATTTATATTTTCTTCAAATAAATATCATACTTTAGTTCCCATGACATGACTTTAAACATTTACCAACGAAAATTTCTCTATCAAAGAAATAACTAGTATGATTATCATTCCTCTTGTACTCTTTACTAGCTCACCAATTTTATCTACCATATAAAATTGAAAGGATGGAAAGATCCTTTCAATTGAAGTTAAGACATTTGCTTTAGCACTAGTCATAACATGACATGGTCTAAATAAAGTAGTAATTATGGCTAAGGAAAATTATTCCATGAAAAAGGAAAATTAGAGTGACATATAAGATTAGTAAACATCCTATTATTAGTTCCTACCGCAGGCAGGTATACTTATGCTTTCATCTATTTCAATAGTTTGGTAAGCATCAACCAATTGGATGCAAGAATTAAATTTCATTGATCATATTTTCTAAAGTTGATATTTATTTCATATTTTTGTTAATATTACAAAACCATTTTTCTTTCATTCTATTGGTTAAATGTTGTCTACAGTCATATTGCAATGATGTAGGCATTTTGAATAATGTTTGATTTTTTTTCTCAATCATATACAAACACTATTCTTCAATAGTATCTTACTATTCCTCAATAGTGTTTTACTATTCCTCAATAGTATACTGACGAATGATGACCATTGAAGTATTTGTCATTCACATGGGACTATCTACATTTTAGATCTTATGGCATCTTATCTCGGGTGATTTCTCCAGAAAACTCCATGGCAGGAGTGAAAGGTCCCATTTTCTTCCAATCCATATAGTGCCTTTGCAGCTTTCCATATTGTTTAATGCAGTGTCATAAGAATTGCTAATTCTGATCAAGAGAATTCCAGTCTGAATACAAGGAAGTCTCAGCGAGGCTGTAACAAGCAGATTTAGCAGGTCTGAGGAGCCTCGAGTGCAGACACAGGAAATCTGATCAAACTTATGATCCTTGGGAGCCAGTTTCAGCAAATTTGATCAGAGTTGCGGTCCCTAGTGCAGATATGATGAGTCAATATTTAGTAAAAGTTAAAAATATAAAGAACATTCTCAAGTACAAAATTAATTTGATTTTTGCACTTTCACATATATCTGTTAGTACAGACTAGCACTTGCATTTGCAGAGATGTCCAAACTTTTGACAGTATACACAGCTATCAGAAGTTTTATGTTTGTATACTTAGAGTTGCCTGAACAAAGTTCTAACAAATTAAAATGATATGCTGATAGGTTTTAATTTTAGTGCGAAATATTTATAACATATGTTAATTTTAGAATATAGTATCTAATTGTTGATAGAAGGCGAGGGTATTTTGAAAATAATACTCCTATTTTTTGATTTATAGGGTTTGATAGCTATCTAACTTTATATAGAAAATTAAATAAAAGATGAGTAAAGTATGGTTCTATTTCAATGGGTTTTGTTTTAACAATAAATTTTTGAAAAAACTCTACATAATAATTTAATACTAATTTTCAAAAATTAGTTACATATTTCTAAGATTTTAACACTAATTTAAAAAAAATTTGATGCCTTTGTGATATTTAAACGAATTCTTGTTCATCCATCAAAGATTTTCAATATTGCACTTCTACCATCTACATAACCATTGTCTATTGTGCTCTATTAGTTGTTTTCAAAAATTTGTCATGACACCAACTACAAACATCAGTTGCATAATTATTTATGATTAAACATGTCAATTGCTAACTCTCAAACAACCAAACACAACTCAATCGGCAGGAACATGACGCAAATGCGTCTCTTGTTTCAATTGGAATGATGATACCCTCATTAGTCATATCCTAAAAACACAGCGTGGAAGATTAATTGATTGATCGACTCATTAAATAATGAATAGGGTAAGTAGTTATGGTCATAATTAATGTTTTTTTATCTATTTAATATTAGAAAGTATATTAATTATTAGTAGTTGGTATTTAATTTTAGAAACAAAACAAAAAAATAAAAAATATTATGAATAATTTTATTTTTTTGAAAATAGTACATTTTTAATAATTTCTAATAATGATGTAATATAATATAATATAATATTGTTTAATCAAAATATAAAAATCAAACATATTTTACAAACAAAACAAAAAATAATAATATAATAATAAGATATATATGGACGCATTTTATATAGATCATATTTTAGATATATATATTAGTTTAATAATAAAATAACTCTTCAATAAAATATGAAGTAAATAATTTATAATTTTATTATTTAAAAATAATATAATTAAAAAAAATTATGATATATATTTTTAGTTAGATTGATGACATAAGTGAAATAAGCATTTAGAAAATGATATTTGTTGTGTCTTTTACATAAATTTAATTAAGATAAGTATTTTTTTCTTTATTATAATTAATTATCTATATAAAGATATTAAATTTATTTTCCTATAAAATATCATAATAAATCACAATGATTAAAAATCATTAATTATCTAAACTTCAATACCTAACTTTTTCAAACAATAAATATATTTTTATATTGAAACACTTTAATTTTCACATTCATTTATTAATTTTTAAATATTAAATTATTTTAAAGACATTTAAATTTCACAAGCCACACCAAAATTAAATTACATTGTTTTCAAAAGTGTATATTTAACTAATTTTCAAAACATAAAAAATAATATTACATTATTCTTTTTACAATTAAATTTTATTTGTTTTTAGAAAATTGAATAAATCACACCCTATAATAAAACATGCCTTATAAATTAAGGCAATCTAGAGTAGAATCCTAATTAAATCAAATTTAGATATGAGTAAATTAGGCCAATCAAATGAAATAAAAGATTGAGATTATTTGATGTTTGTTGTGATATTGGTTTTGACCTTTTCAATTGAGATGTTGTGACAAAACACTAGAAATTAAGATTTAGTATTGGAACAATGATTAGTAGACTATGACACAACTACTTTAAGATTTTTGTTGTTTGGGATGAGGCTACACTGACGAATTTGTCCTAGGATACTTTGTTATTGGGTGAATTGGTCCTCTATAGTTTTTTGCTTTTAGATTTGTTTGCTTACTACACTTGTACTTATGTTTGAGAATCTAGCATTGTTGAAAAGTACATTTGGGGGCCTATTATAGATAGAGGGGAGATTGTTGACTTCTTTGAGAGTAGTCAAGTCTTATAGCCAATTTACAAGGATGGAAAACACACCACGTGTCTTGGACACATAACTCCAAAATTTTGGTATGCAAGTTGATGTGTAATGATCATATTTTAGAAAAGTTGGCTTGGGAAGTAAGAGATATGTAATTCAAAATAGTAAAAATAAATAAAAAATCATTGAAGTCATCTAAAAGTTGAATTTGATTCAATTATGCGTTTGGGGATTTGAACATTGGTGGATGGAGTAATCAAGGAACATACCATCATCCTCACCAATTGTGCTTAACAATTGAACTACAACTTTGACTAATTTTCAAAATATAATTAATGAAAATAATAATGTCAAGTAGAAAATAAAAAATTATGTTATTTTCATATTTAGATTTTGACTTTTATATGTACAAATTACTTTTGATAGAACAATATAATTTTTTATATTTTATATTTTATTTATATTTAATTGTTCATCTATTTGGAGAAAGTTCTAGTAATTATGCACTTTAATTTTACATCTCTTAGAAATTTAAAATCATACGAGATCATTTTGAATGACTTTCAGATTTTTATAGTAGTTTATTTAGCAAGTTCCTTTCTTAAATTCAAGGTTTTAGATCCACATAATCAAATATGATGCCACATTAGTATATTTTTGTAAAGGTGCTATAAAAGACTCCACGATCTCCTAATAGTGATATGCTATAAAACAGAATGGTCTTTAAATCTACAAATATTGTATTGTATTTGAAACATTCTCAACTATTAAATCCTTTTCCATCATAGTTCAATTAAATAAAGTAAAATTATTTTGTAAGAAAAGGGACTCATTGTTCCAATTCTAATGCAATATTTGAAGCATAAATTGATAGTGATTTAAAATGCATAAGTTGTTGAAGTGTCATAACCCTCCCAATTAATACGGAAGTTTAAAATTGTAAACAAAAAAAACTTTTCCCTAAACTCAATCTAGGCCAATCAAAATGTATGCAACTCAATACCAATCAACTTAGATTATTTATTGTAAAAAATTGAGACTAAATAATTGAACAACTGATGCTATGACAAATAAAATGCAACAAATAAGGGTACTTAGCTTTAGAGTAGATGTATATGGATAAATTTGATACAATACAAATTTTGATGTTTTAATATAGGAAAAAAACCTAGATATATTATCTGTCTTAGATGATTTGATAAATTTCACACCTTTGTTATTAAGGTAGCCTCAAAGTTTACTCCTTGCTGAATATTAAGGACTGATGTTCATAAGAAATATCTTAGGGATGTTAAATTGCTAGGGTCATGATTTTTGAGGTCAGCCTTCTTGAATGGCCATCTTTGTGACCTTGACAAATGTTGACAAACATCAGGTCGTGTGTAGATGTCATAGGATACAAATTTTGATGCAAATAGATTTTTTTAGTGTTTCAGTTGAAGTGTTTCTATGATGAATACTTCTTTAGTGCAAATGATGTTCAATGGATGCATGGTCTTTTTCATGGATGTGAATTAATGTCCAAATGAATGTCTTTAAATGCCATTACATAGATATAAGGACATCAAATGTGTACCAAGTTGACTCATGGTATGAAAGAAATGGGTAAGAGTCTGCAAAATTTGAATTTCAGAGGTTAGTTCTGCAAATGTGGGTTCCATCCTGCACCAGAGATGAGGGAATGATAAAATCAATGCAATGAATAAATATTTGAGCATGGTGGGTGTTATGTCAAATTTCTATGAATATATGTAAAAAAAATGAAATGTGAGTAAATATATAGAAATGAATAAAGGTGGGAATATGAGAAGGATCGGAGAATTAACCCCATTTCATGCAAGATTGCACCATTTGTTGAAATATAATTACATTAAAATATTCTTTCAAAATAAACTCAAACTCGAAATTAAATAAAAATTGACATACACCATTACAACACTAATTATACCAAGAATGAACAATATTAAAGAATTTAGTTTCTAATAGTAAAAACCAATAATATTACCCTTAAATGGAAACCCTTGAACTACATAGGCTGTAGAGAGCCAAAATTCAAATTATCTGAATTAAATATTTTAAAATAAGAGGTAGGTCAAAACTACAGATTCGGATAAAATTGAGATGATAAAGATATGCTACTTGACATTACACACCTACTGGTATCCCTTCCCTGTTCCTTAATGGCCAATCATGGCTAATTAACTTCTTTCTTGGGGATTTTTCTCATACATGCAGATGCCCGCATCCATTTTTGTTTCTCCCATTTAAGAGAATGTTCAGTTGCACACTTTGTTATTATTTAAATACATTTTTTCCCATTTCTTTCTTACCAGTTCAATCTTAGGATTAAGGACCTTGAACTACATCCTTAAAATTTTTTTTCACTGGAATGTATTTCATGCTTATCAGATCACATCCATGTTTGTTACTCTCCTTTACATTATCACAACCTGGCGACATGTTATGTTGTTTTCTTCCATTGATATCCATTGTATCTGGCATATTGTTACAGTTTGCATAAATTTGCTGTTACAGCTTTATCTGATGCAGTATCCACTTCGTCCATACTGGCGGCCATACGGACTATCAGAAAACTGTGAGGGGGTATGCTCTTTAACTTTTGTGCCTGGTTAAAATTCTAAAAGTTTTCGAAAGCTTTAAATATTTGGAGTAAAGTTATCAGGTACACTTGTTGTAGGTTGCCATTTGGTAATAAAATTTCATAAAGTACCTAAAGCAAGTTCTGCAAACTTTCAGCTGCTACAGAATTCCCTGCTAAACAGTTGCTGCTGTTTATTTTTGAAATAGGATTTAATTTTCTTTTGCATTTTAAAAAATGAAACATATTTCACGAGAACATCAGGGACGTACATTTTGCTGCATTATTTTCGTGTGATAGTCACATGTTGATCTTTAGAGTTATGCCATTGTTTATTACTTTTAGAAATTCATGAAACGCTTACACGTGTCTAAATTGCCCGTGTTTCTAAGCGGTTTGTTAGAATCTAACTTAAATGAAGCTGATCTACATTTTACAGGTCCAGGTGAGGGTAAAACCAAAACAGTCAAGGCTCGAAGTTGATCTGGTTATGGACACAGCCGGGGAAAATTATGACCGTGATGCAATCGAACATCAAAAAATTACAAAACAGGTTGGATTTGTTTGATGCATTTATATTCATTTTATATCTGAATTATGACTTGGCTTTCAAAAGGTTCTCCCGTTTGATGCAGCGTTTTGTTTATCTATTTCCATAGGATAAATATCAAACTGAATTATAGAAAGGAAAAATCTTCTTCGTCAAAGTTTTACATATTTATAACGTGCAAAGATGCATATATGTTTTTTTGACTTACAGTAACTTGCGTTAGGCCCTCAAGAGCCGGAAAAGAAAAATGGCATTAAGTGCTGGATTTTATAACTTCCGGTTCATTGGATTCCAATAAGAAAACTTACCCATCACAGAACTTATCCTTCTAATGTCACCCTTTATATTATTTTCAAAAAGAAAGGCTACATTGCCGATCACATCTTCCGTACAACCCATGGACATACACGAAGCATTCTGTTTCATCCCTTCATCGGAACACTTGACCGCTTGAGTATTTTCACTGTCATTTCTTTCAAGACCAAAGCAGCGAGAGGGCAAAATGCTTATGCCCATATTCCTTCATACATACTTAGTTCAGCATCGATCCATGCATATACTTCCACGGACACAAAAAGACTCCTTACAGATTGACCGATTTAACATCCATCACGCTAAAACTTCTATCACTCCACAAGACAGAAAACTTTATTCTGTTAACATTTCCATTATTACATTCACAGAGGTGCAACAGAGAAATCTTCATTTTCATCACAGCACAAAGGTCTATCGACAGCATCTTCAGAAGAAAGCTTGATTTGAAGACCAGCAGCACAATCATATAAGCTCTTAGAAAACTGATGCTGATTAAGAGAACTCTGTGCAGATGGTTAATCACAGTTTGCGAATTGGCTCCTTCCTGGTCTTGCATATCTTCAATGATCTCCTTCAGGAAGAAAGTAGCAGCTTGAGTTGATAGTATACGAACACAGTCCATGCTCTTTGCAGCGTTGAAGACATTTCTTCTACCCATTGATTGCTTAGGGTCAATAACAGGTCTGCCTTTGCTGCATGAATGCTGAAAGAGGAGTCATTGCCCACATCCTTGGCTAATGCTCACATTTTATACAGATACATTCTCATATCTGGATTAGCAATTTCATGGATGAGATAATCCACAAAATCACTTGACACTTAGCAGAAATCAATATCATTCTTTATCCTTCTTTACCACCTTCTTCACAGATAATCACTCCTTTTTGCTCTTTTGAAATTTCAACTCTTGAACTAGACGCCATTATTCTTTCAACCACCCGACTCTCCCTAAAGAATAACAACAACCAGACAAAAAACTAGCTGAGACCAACTGCCAATAAGACGTTTACTTTCCTTATTAATATAATCCTCAAAGATGTAATGGAGCTCAACACAAAATGATTATTTCACCCAAATCTTTTCCATCACCTCTCAAAAATGCTAACAAAAAACATTATAGCATTTACATTCATGTGGTACTAATCATCTCCCTTCACTCCAAATAATTACTGATAGAAGTTAGAACTTCCCCCATGGAAAGTTAAATTCATCATTTAAACCTATTTTGGATTAAAAACCAATATCTGGATTTCATGATTCCTGTTATCATTATCTGGATATGTTGTACCACAAAAAATAAACACCAGTGTGTTTGCAACATCTCCACTTACTTTGGTTGTGCGAAATTCGCCGTTGCATTTTCTGTATGAGCGACGGCTCACAAATCTCTAGTCTCAGGAATTTGAAAGGCTATAAAAATTCCGTGGTCAGAGAACTATTTTTTCAAATCATGAATTTCATGACTTTCTGGCTGCAATGCTAAGGCATTGTTTCTGCACAGCTAGGGCTCGGGTTTTCATGTTTAAGGGTCTGTAGAATTTCAGTAAGAAAATTTCACAAAGGTTTCTTATAGTTTTGGGAAAATTTTAATTTTTTGGGTCATGTAAAAATTTGTTTTGGGACTCCCACAATGGATTTGAGTGGAGTTCCTTCTGGGCATGGTTTAGGGAAAGGAGGATTTTCTAACCCTTCTTTGAAAGATGCTTTGTGAGGAGAACCTAGACATTAGCTGCTAGGTTGTAATCTTCAAAAGTGGCTCTTGAGGATGCCCAAAGTTGATCCTCGCAAAAATAAAAATGAATGCATGAAAGCAGCAAATGGCTTGCCAGTGGTAAGACTTTAGAAAACCGATGTGCAAGGTGGGATCAATGAACTTAAGAATCAAGGATTGATTGTTCGGTTTTCAAATATTGGACTAGGAAGTTCTGGCACACAAAAGGTGAGTTTACGATCTTTGTTTATCCAAATGGATATTTTCTAATATTTTTTGCCTCAGCAAAAGACAAAGAATTCATCTTCCAAGGGGGACATGGTTTTTTGGGGAGGCGGGCCTTTTTATGAAACCTTGACACCTGATATTTTAGGCAAATGAAGAACTTCCTTCTTTGGCTCTTGTATGGGTGAGGGCTGAGGCTAATTGGGCTCCTTGTGGAATATTCAAATAACACAGTTTTCATTGCAATAGGTAACACTCTTGGCATGTACATGATGATAACAGATCCTCATTATAGCTGGAACAAATGATCTATGTGTGCATTTGTGTGTTGATGGATCTTAGCAAACCTTTGCCAACAAAAAAATCTCTTGTGGTGGAGGAGGATCATTGGGATCAAGTGGTGGATTATGAAAATATCCCCTTGTGTAGTTGGATTTGTCATGAGTATGGGCACTTGCTGAAAGATTGTTCGCTTAAAGCCCTAGAGCCTCAAGCAGAAGAGAAACCCCAAGATGATTTTATTGTTCCAAAGAAAAAGAAAATAGCTAAGTTACCGATTCACCAGAAAAAGGCTCTGGATACGATTTGATTCGTACCAGATACGAAATTCGGGTATGATACATCCTGGATTCGACCAGGATATAGAATGTCGCCAGCGGATTCGAGCTGGATTCATCGGTTGCCTGTGGATTCGACCAGGATACGACAAAACGAATCCAAGGAGAATCCGTGATGAATATGTTGGTTGAAAATTTTGTATACTTGGGAAAGCGTACAAAATTGTGGTTTCAGCCACAGTACGTGAGATAAACTCTCCTATTTTCAAAGGGAAGGCTCCCCCTTTGCTTTTTATTTTAACAATTCAGAAATAAACTCTAACTATAAATCTACTCTAAATCTGGGTGAAACTCTGTCTTGTTCTCTCTTTTCAGAAAATACACTTATTCTTTTCTCTTATTTCAGAAAAGAATCACAGCTGAAAGCATAAATGATTAATGAAGTAAACAAATAAAAAAACAAAGTTTCCATAAAGGCGCAAAGTCCTCCGTTGCTCCTCCGGGACGGGAAAACAAATTGAAAGCACAAAGTCTTTGACAACTTACTCTCCTATCAACCTTTTTAGATGATTTTCTGGTAACCAAGTATAGTATGTAGCAGCTTAAAGTCTAATTACATGATGCATTTTTTATGCACAAACATAGAAAATAAAAGCAGCACAAAGTCTGCAAGTTACCCCCTTTGCTTGAGCGTTCTACAATAGCTTCAAATGCGATAAACAACTCAAAGTCTGCAGTATCAAATCTGAAAACCAATCTAAAACTCCAAACGCATTAAGCAACTCAAAGTCTACAAAGTTAAGCTTGAATCCCTCTTGTATAACACCACAAAACTCACAATCAATATGTAGAAAATGTCGTCACATAACACCTTGAATCAACACAAAGTTTGAAAGCAATTTGCCTCTTTTATTGACTATAATCTGATTTACATCTAAGCTCAAAGTCTTAGAGTTCACATACAAACTAGCAGAGTTTTGTTGCATTGCCAAAAGATAAATTTTACAATAGACCCCCTCAAGTATTTATGGGAGAGAAGCCTTGAGAAAAAGGTGGGAGGATCCCAACTAACTTTAGAAATTCTCTCAACCACTAACTAATTGCAGTTGACTTATTCAACATTACAAGTCCTATTGTAATTTGACTTGCAATGTAATTACATGTAATTACATTTTACAGCTTTGCAAGTGATATGATTTCTTGCAATTACATTTTTCCATTTTACATGTAATTTGTCAAAACAAAAATTACAAATACATAATTGAAACTATTCTAAGTGTCCGAAGACACGACTTGAATAACATCATCCTCGATTGGGTCTTCATGCTGCTGTTTGGAAAACATTCTTCTATCTCTGTCTTGAAAGCATTCTATGCTCATCAAACATTCCTGTCACTTATTCACTTTCTTGTATGGCTTTGTCACTTTCCTAGCTCTCTAGACATCACTAGGACCGTCTTCATCTTCATAAATCTGTACTGCAACTTGATATAACTGCCCCTTGACATAGAACATCATATTTTGCTGTCATCCTCTATCAATGAAGTCCTCATGCTCAGAAATACATTACAAACTGCTTTTTAATCAACTGTCTTTTCCTTTTCATAATTCTAAGATGTCTTGATTCACTGTCCTATCTCAATAGACCTATATAGGACTGCCTTTTCATGTTACTAATTTCAGTAGGTAAGAGAATATTTTGGTGAAAACATCTATTTTGAAGTTTTCTTGGAAATATCATCACTTTCCCTTCGCATGACTGTGCTTCAACTTGTTGTTGTTCTTTCTTTGTATCATATGTAGTAATACAACATAACTTTGACCTTCATTTACATTGTCTATTCCATATCTTCACTTGAATCTGCCATCCTATGCCTTTTCTCTTATCATCATTCTCTGCCTTATGCTCACAAGTTATAAGTTGATAAAACAAATTACAAGTTGCTGATAAAAGCAATTTCAGATCTGGAAACCAACATTACAAATGATTTCAAAACATACAAAGAGATCATGTGACTTGCAATCGGGTTTTGAGAATGATATTAAAAATGGAATGACTTGCAATCGGACTTTGGGAGAGACACTGCAAGTATAAGCAAGTCAAGACACAAGACAATGAGGAAAATAGGGTTTTGGAAGAGCAAAAACACATGCTTCAGCAAAAACTTCGAACTTTCAAGCTTGAAGTCGGGCTTTTTAAATGACTTTACAAGTGATAAACTCCCAAACTCAGGTGGGCCGGGTCTTGAAAGACCACATGCAAGTCGTTTTTTGAAAGAGCTTTCTCACGTGAACTTGTCTTTTTCCTTTACAATTTGTAATTCGGGTCTTGGATGGGTGATAACAAGTGATTTAAACTTGAACTTAAGACCATTTACTTGCAAATCGGGTCTTAGGACCCCCATTGCAAGTTATCAATATTTAAAAAGACTTAAAAGGCCCTCACTTGCAATTCGGGTCTTGGGACCCCCATTGCAAGTTATATGAAACTTGACTTTTACCTTTCAACTTGTAATTCGGGTCTCAAGGCCCCCATTACAAGTTACATATTAATAAAAAGTAACTTTAAAGCCTCTAACTTGCATTTCGGGCCTCAAGACCCCCATTGCAAGTTACATATGATTTATAAAATGACTAAAAAGTGCCTTCACTTGCATTTCGGGTCTCAAGGCCCCCATTACAAGTGACATATAAAAAGTAACTGTTGTGGCCTTTTTCACACATCACCCCATTCAGATGGGGACCCCCTAATTTTTGCTCCATTCTGGTCGTTTGGCTTTGGTTAGTGCGTCTCTCTCTCTATCTCTGGTCCTTCCGGGGATGTCCTGTCGTTTGACCCAGGTTGAAGTATTGGATAAGTCTGTGTAATTAGGGTTTTCATCCTTCAGGCTTATTTAAGGTCAAACTGAGTTATGAAATTGAAATCCAAGCTCAGTACAGCAGTCAGAAGGCTTCCAGCAAAGTCTCACTGAATTTTTATCGAATTCTGACAACTTACTATTTATAGTAAGTACTCAATTTGGGACTATTTTGTCGAAATTTTGGAATTCTGTCAGTTCCACCACATTCAGGTAACATCAAGATGCTTGCACATAAATTTTGAGCCAGATCGGACAATTTGCTATTTTTAGCAGCTCAGGCTTCAGGAGCCATTTTCAGGGGTCAAACATATGATTCTTCATGGCATGTCCAGAGATTACTTCTGGGTTCCTCGAAACCTTCGCAACGATATAACATGCAAACCGAGACGATCACTTTCATAGTTCAGCCTTCAGAGGCTATTTTTAAGGTTTGCATGTAGAGTTCTCTGATGCATGTCTGGATATTCCTTCTGGGTTTTTCAAGAGCTACGCAACAGTGTGACATGCAAGTGGAGAAGATCAAATTTCGAGGACTTACTATTTTTAGCCAGTGCATGCATGCAGACCAGTTTTCTGGGTTTTTCTGGGTTTCTTGAGATCCCACAGGCAATATGACATGCAAAATCATTCGGCAGTGGATGAGTCACTTTTCAGGCAGTTTCTATTTTTAGCGGGTACACTCTGGCAACCGCCTAACACTCCAGTTCAGCAAGCAGAACGACATGCAGAAGGAATGAAGTCAAACGGAGACCGTTCGGGATACATGCAGGTCAAATTAGGGTTTCCACTTTTATAGGGGGTGAAATCCAGAAATTGTCAAAACGAAGCACCTCACCAACATCAGCACACTTCAAGGTACCTGCTAGCAAAATTTGAGCGAAATCGAAGAACTTACTATTTTTAGTAAGTCAGGGCATGGCTATAAATAGTAGGTCTGCACCCGAGGTTGGCATCAGAGCGACACTCAAGTTCTCAGGATCAGGCGTTGCAAGTTTCAGGTCAAACGGAATTGAGGAAGTCAAGGAAATCAAAGACTTACTATAAATAGCAGGTGGCTATAAATAGCAGGTTAGGGCAGAGGACTGGCAAAACAGGTTCACAAGGCAAAGAGGGTCGTATGGTGAAATTTTCAGGCAAAACAGAGCTATATGGGTCAAAAATCAAGGGACTTTCTAAAAATAGCCTGACTTACCCAAAATAGACGGTGAAGATGAAGGCAGGCAGAGGTATGAAAAAGTTTCTAAGTGTTCAAATGGAAGTTGCCCATGGAAAATGCGCCCTCAAGCAAAATTCTAAGTGTGTGAAAATTTTCTAAGTCAAAAACGAAAGCTCCCCCCATGAAATGCGCCCTCAAGTCAAAGCTTACATGTGAAAAACGCCTAAGGCACGAAAATAAAAGTAGCCTACCTCATTTGCGCCCTCACCTTGAAAGGATATTGAAAATGCTAGAAAAAGTTCTAAGGCACAAAATGAAACTAGGCATGTGGAAATGCACCCTCAAGGCAAGTGAGAAGACTTTGAAAATTGTCTAAGTCACAAAATGAAAGTAGAAGGTGTAAAATGCACCCATGAGTTAAGAGGGTCTTAAAAACGCCTAAGTGTTTGAGAATGGAAGCATGGCACATCAAATGCGCCCTCAAGTCAAAGCTCACATGTGAAAAATATTCTAAGGCAAAATAAAAGTGGCCTACCTCATTTGCGCCCAAGGTAAAGTGAAGACCCTCAAAGAAAATTCTAAGTCATTGAAATGAAAGTTCAACATGGGAAATGCGCCCTCACCTCAAGAATATTGAAAGTGTTGGAAAATATTCTAAGGCAACAAAATGGAAGCATGCTAGTGAAAATGCGCCCTCACATGAAAGCTCCTCCATCAAAATGCGCCCAAGGTTATTGGAGCCAAAAAAACGCCTAAGTCATTGAAATGAAAGTTGAAGTATGAAATGCGCCCACTTCATGAAATTGAAATTTGCCTAGCTGAAATGCGCCCAAGGCAAAAGTGGAAGCTTCAAGGGTGAAATGCGCCCAGCTTGTTGTAGAGGTAAGTGAATATTTTTTTCAAGGCACGAAAGTTGAAGCTTGCCACTCAAAATGCGCCCTTGAAGAAGTTGAAGTGGAGATTTTTTTTAATTTGGCAAAATGAAAGTAGACCCTCTAGAATGCGCCCTCAAGTAAAGGTGAAGCCTGAAAATTTTCTAAGTGAAAAACGTCTAAGGCAAAGTGAAGGCTTAGCATATCAAGTGCGCCCAGCTTGTGGGTGATTTGAAAATCTTCTAAGACATGAAAATTAAAGGGTACCAAGAAAAAATACGCCCAAGAAATGAGAGGGATTTAAATTTTATTCCTAAGGCATGGAGATAAATATTTCACCAGAGAAGTATACGCCTAAGGGGGGCGAAAATTTAAATTTTCTACTAAGTGTATGAAGTGGAGAAATTCCTAGGGCATGAGAATTTGAAAAATTGAAAGAGTGGGTGAATATGAAAATTTTCCAGAGGCATTTAAACGGGGTTGACAACTTGATGAAATATTTTCTAAGTAAAGATTAAATGAACCCGTTCAAAAGGCACCCATGGGTTGGGAAGTTAAAAAATTAATTTCCTAAGGGAAATTCTAATATTTTCAGAGGAAATTCGTTTTGCCTAGATTATTTTCCTAACGGAAATTAAATCTCAGAGGATGAGTTATTTCGAACAGGCAAGTGATTTTAAATCACCCGGAGTTGAATATTTTAAAGAGAAAATTTAAAATGTCTAAGGCAAATTTTATGAAATTGAGGATTTAAATGACATACATTTTAAAAGTTGGAAATAAATTTACAACTCCCACGATTTTTTCGAGTTTAATTCAATTAAACACTGCGAGATTTTAAAGTGGGATTTTAAACCGAATCAAGTGATTTTTCTCGCAGGTTGTTTAAATCACCAAGAGTTAACTGGCAGACCAAGAGGAAAAATTCAAATTTTTTTACAAGGAAGGAATCATTATTAATGGCAACTGCCATAATGACTGGCTGACGACTAGCCCACTACTGTGCTTGAAATAGAAGATTCCGAACGAAGAGAGTGGAGAATTGATGAGCCCACTACTACTGGTGCATACCTCCTAGCTTTGGCTTGACTTCTTGCTTGAAAAATAGCAACTAGTTGAGATTTGGTTGTTCTTAATCCTTGAGAATAGATTGAGCACATTGTAGTTGAGTTCTTGCATTTTTATCAGTTTTGGTAATGCTGGTGTGGTGCTTGGCTGAAGCACATTTTCGATCATAGTTCTTTGCATAATTTTTTGTTGTATCTGGGTATTGGCTTATTGTTCAAGTCTACCTGGGGCGCCCCTTCTTGCAAGTTTTCAGATTTTTCAGAGGTGATTTGGATTTTATCTTGCTGGTCGCCCTTTCTTGGAGGTTGTACTTTGCCTGCCATTGCATTGGGAAGCGTGCATAAAATATCAGAGGTTGCTTGCTGCTATTTCTTGGTTTGTACTTGGTCGCCCTTCTCTTATGCTTCCTTTGCACTTGATTTCGCATCAATCGGAGGTGTTTTGACGAAGTTATGAGCGTTTTGGTGATTCTAGGGCTTGCTGGTGTGAATTTCTGATTGCTGCAACTTTTATATCAGACCTGATATTTCAGTCCTTTTTACTATATTTCATATGCTGGATAGCTTGTACTTGTTTGGAGTTCATTTCCTAACATTCTGGAGTTCTTTGGTTTCTACATCTCATCGTATTTGCAAATTGTTCATTGCATTGTAATGCTGAATCAATAGTACTGATCAATTCTTTACTCTCTGCACTTTATATTTTGTATCCCCACTTTGTGGAAGAGACTGGCATCATTTCAGTCTGTAGTTTCAGGTTTCATTTCTTGCATCACCTGTTGAACAAGTGGAAGAGGCTGGCTTGCCGCCTATTTATATATTGTAATGCATCACTTCATCATATTGTTGATCGGTTGAGCCGTCAACATGCTCCCGCTAAACAAGTGGTTGAGTTGTATATTTAATTTTAGTAATGTACTTTCATTTTCAGTCCTCCCGCTGAATAAGTGGTTGAGTTGATTGTTATCTCCTTTCTAATACTTTCCAGCAGTTTCAATTATGCTAATGATCCCCTTTCGAGTATGCTCTCAACGTTGCTCGCATTGGGATCTGGGTTGATCAGAGGAAAGGGTTCCTTTCAGTTGGATCGAGATTTCATTAACGTTAACGGGTGAACTTGGTTGTGAAAAAAGTGAAAAAATTGGCTAGCACATTCCATAAAGTCACTTGTAATCGGGTCTTAAAGACCCGACTTCAAGTGAGTTTGCTTTTAAAATGATTTGTAATCAGGCCTTAAAGACCCGATTTCAAGTATGAGTTTTTCACTTGCAATCACCCATCCAAAACTCTATTCGACTTGTACAAGTTCATTTTTCAACTTGTAAAACTGAAATCACTTGCAAATGCTTTCCCAAGACCCGATTTTTCCTTGTCTTTCATTTGCCAAAACCCGATCTGCACATGCCTAGACCCGATTTCATTTGCAAACCTCAAGATATGAAATGCCTGCTTTAAAGGCACTTGCAAATACTTTTCCAAGGCCCAAATACATATATTTTGGTCACTTGTAATGTAAAGTTGCAGACCCAAAATCTTTGTACTTACCTTAACTTGTAATACATGCCTCAAAACCCGATTTCACTGAAAAGACAATGATGACTTTTTCATTAAGCCAGTAGCATGTATCCATACACCCAAAATTTGGCCTTTGTATGATAATTGAAACAACTTACTTGCAGTTCTGTTGACGTGTGTTTTATGACAACGCCAACACAGAATAAAATGTCCAACGGTCACTCTATTCTCTCTTGATCAAAGTATTCCGCATGCTAAGATTGAGTGAAAGTTCATGCGTTCAACTCCAAGGTTCCTTTAATGCGAATAGACTCAGTTGGTTGAGGTGAATATGTTGGGTATTCCAAGGGGACTTACGTAATTGTTCAATTTTTATTGGCTCAAGCAAATGAAAGGTTTTGGCTATGACGCTCTGGTATTAAACGGACCGGGAAATGTTGAATTTAAAGGAGGTAGGGGGTAGGAATTCTACAATCTATTTTTAAGGGTGGAATGCAAGGACTAGCTTTAACAATCTTCAAATCAAACTTTGTTTTGTCTCCCCTTCGGACAACTCTGACAAAGCTGGTGCAATCTTCAAAGGATGGATAGGATGTTCAAATTGAGATTCAACATGCGCACCCCTTCACAACGAAGCAAGTGGGCACACAAATCACAACTGAAGTTAGGTGCTAAGATTCCAGTTGATCATGCAAGGGGCAGAGTTACCGTCAGCAAATCCGCCAGTGGTATGGATACGGGAAGATATGCTCAAAACCAATGTCGCATTCCACAATTAACACTATTTGCATGAAAACAAAATCTACTTTACTCTACTCTATTCGAATTGGAAAGATGAAAAGATCTCGTCAATTGCCCACAACACAAAATGAAGTCACCAATCAATGAAATCCTTATATCATGAGAGTCTTACACGACAATTTTTTGCAAAAACTTTCAAAGGGAAAGTCTTTCTTTCCTTTCCAACTAAGCTAATTCCTAGCTCTACTTTAACTTCTATCTAGCTCAACTCTATCTCTGATTTCTGTCTAACTCTGATATCTTCTAACTATTTTACAAATGAGGGGGGATACCCCTTTTATATTTAGCCCAGCCTAGTGGATGACTTAGATCAAAATACAATGGAAGACTCAGATCGAGCCACCTAAGCCCTGATTAGGGTTTCAGCCCTAAAAACCGCCACTGAGAGGAGTGGGGCAATGAATGCGTCCTCCACTCTTCATCAATGAACCACTAACCGCCATCAATGCATGTCGTCTCCCTCCAGAAGGTCATCGTCTAGAAGGGCGTTTCCTTTCTCCTTCTCGCTGATTGCAAATCTGATGAACCTGGCCAATACTGCCTTGACTTCTTGATCCAAAATGAGAGGAATGTGATCTAATTGGAATTCCAAAACTGTAACTGTTTGCCTGTGCCGGGCACATGATTTCTTCCAGGCAACAAGGGCGTCTTGGGTGTTCTATATGATACTGGAGAATGTAGCAGTGTTCTCGAAATCATCATGTGTGAAGGCTTTCACCTCAGAGAAGAATGGCGTCAATCTGTTCTTCAATCCTTCTGCAGTTACCTCTTCAGAAGTCAACCTCTTGGCAAAGATTGCCTCCAATGTGTTGAGAATTCCATCTAGGATGTTCGTCATGGCCTTTCTGACCTTGACAGAATCCGTCTGTGATGCATCGTAGAATCCCTGGCCTGTGACTACTGAAGAGTACCATCCGGCGAAGTCGTATCTATCCCCCTGCTGAATAACACCTCCCTCAACCAAAGTCTGTTGAGGTATGCCCATCAAAGCCCCTAAACGAAGGACAACTCTCGTCTGATAGATACGTGCCTCACCCCAAGCATGGTTAATTGCATCCATCCTTGCCATAATATCAAAGGCTTGCCGATAGGCATGTGCAAGATCCTCCATAAACTTCTTTGTTTCTGCACGGAAGCTGGCAACCCATTTGTCTGCTTGCTGTGCCATTCTCTTGAAATCCTCTAACCCACTGATTGACTCCCTAAAAAATTCAGTTGGAAGCTCAATTGCCGGATTCTCTTGCCCACAAGGACGGGACAAGTGCTGCACGTAGCCAATCAGTGTCTTGTGCTCTACCTTCAATTTCTCGTATTTGCCCTCAACATAGGACAATCTATCCTTGAGTGCTTGATAGGAATTATCGCACTCCTCTACTGCTTGTGCTCCAGTAGGGCGGCCAAGTTCTATAGTTGTAACAACATAATTTTCGGGAATGGCCTCATCCCGATCACACTCTACCCGAGGTGCTGCCACATGCAAAGTTCGAGACCCATCCTCATCCGTGGATGTTTTAGAGAACTTCCTGGCCTTTTTCTTTGCTAGAGGTGCGCTGATCCTCTGTAATAATTCCTCCATCTTGGCTGCGGGATCGGTCTCGTCCACAGGATCACGCCTCATTCTATCCCTTAGCCATTCTGGCACCTCCTGTCGTGTGTCTGATATAATAAAAGGCTGTTCTACCGCGGCCTCTACCTCGTGAACTTCATTTCTGCCTTCGCTTCTGCGAGGCTCATCATTATCAATGGGCTCGGTGTCTCCTGAGCTCTGGGCATCTTGATTGGAAGTAGCATCATCCTCGAGAGCTGCCTCAATCTCCTGCTGAAACTGAGTATCAGTAGCCGTCCCCTCATCTGTCTCTTGCTGATTATCTTCTTGGGGCATGTTGATGCTCTGATCCACTGATTCTCTATGAGGTGGCTGACTTGCCACTTGCACTGTCTGCTCTACATCCAATCTCTCCCTTTGATCAACAAACAATGACACCTCTTGTAAGCTTGGAGAATGTGCCTGAGATGGCATATGCAAGGATTCCTCAACTACCACAGGCTCAGGTCGAACTGGTTCCTTTCTTCTAGGCTCTGGGGTTGGATTACTCCATCTCCTCTGATTAGTTGCCAGTAATCTGCTGTCTCCCGTCAAATTGTATGTGAGGGGAATTGACCTTCCCTTGAGTCGGCTGACATGCCTCTCTATCCAACTCCGTGTAAATTTCAAGACTGGGATACAAAGTGTATCCAAGTCAGTGATCTCTGGCTCCGACCAATCTGGGAGTGGTAGGGGCGTATCTCTCATTGTTTCGTAGTCAGCCTGTACTACATTTATGTCTTCCTCAATCTGATCTGGTACTGGGACAATCTCGCACTTTCTGACCATCACCAACGGTATTCGAGAGAACATTCTTTTAATAACCTCGATCTCATCCACTGCATTGGCCCAAAAGTCCTCGATCTGTGCCTTGTGCTTGAACTCTTCTGTCAATATCCATCTGATGTTTCTGTGGGGATCGTAGTAGTGCCTGCTAGTGTGATAGGAAAGGTGAAAGAATTGGAGCTCCGCTTCCGCCTCCCTTGCTGCTTGCAGCGATGGGCAGATTTCATCTGAATTCCCCATGGTGATTGGGAATCCGAGTCCACCTTTCTTTTTCTTCTTTTTCTTCTTATCATAGGCAATCAGTTGCCTAGATACTTCCAGCATCACTATCCTGTTTGTGAGATACCGAGGCAATCTATAAGGGTACGAAGAGAATCCTTGCAGCTTTATGTAGGTGAACTTTGGAAATTGGATAAACCAACATCCGAATTTCTCGATCATTTCCTGTGCTTCCCTGGATATTCTGTGATGGGTTCTTTGCTGCAAGGTCCTCGTGATATGCATCGTGAAGGCGTCGTTGACCCTTTTGTAATTAGTTGTGCTTGTCAAATGCAACTGTGGACAAGCCTTGTATATTTTAAACTGATGGGAACCACATCCAATTGGTTCTTTGTAGGAGATCCCTCTATACTTTGTCATGCGAGCCAGTATATAGACAAGGTAAGAGCTCATATAAAACATTTTCGTTCTCTTTACCCCACAGAGCTGCTCATGAATGCAGTCACTGATCAATAGTGCCCAGTCCATGTGATCTTTGCCCTCTAGTACCAAGTTGACGAAATAAAACATCCAAGGTTCAAAGATGAACGCTTGGGGGCATCCTCCAACTCTGTTCAACATCATAATCAGATCACCAAACTCTTGCCTCAAATCTTCTGAGACTATCTGTTTGGGCAATTTTGTATGAGTTGGCTTGGGTTTGATCATCCACCTGGTGTTTATCAAATCAGCACACCGGTCTGTTGTAGATGAATACATTCTTTCAGCCCTCTCTTTCGTCTTGTAGATCATCTTCTCATGGGCTGGAATCCCGAATGCCTCTCCGATTGCCTTTGGTGTTAGGTTAGCCAATACCTTGCCATCTGGCGAAGTGACTATCCTCTGTTTTGCATTGTAGTGGTGGGCGCATTCCATGATGAGCTCTGGGCATCGGATAGTGGGCAGAAAATTGGCAGCTGCATACAGTCCACTTCTGACAATACTGTGCGAAGTCACTGATGGGTGATGGCCTCCAGTCCCTATTATCCTTCTTTTGAATGCCTCCATGTTGAACGAGCTTAAATTTGTGTCAGCCAGCTTGCCTAACTTTGATGAAAATTTTGACTCTGGCAAGAATGACTTGCTTAGTTTCTTGATCACTGCTTGTTTGGATTCGGTGTGGTTGTGCCTGCCTGTAGCTCTTCTGCTTGATTCAGCCATTCTGCAAAAAGGCAAGATAGTTAGAAAACAAGATTTTAAGATAATAAATAATCACTGTTGAGGGTGTCAGCAGATTTTCAAATAAAAAGGCTGCAACACTTTTCGCCATTTCCAACTACAAACCTCAACTGTCTTGTTCACTTCAATGTTTTTAGAAGTCTCTGTGAAATTTTTGTACTTGCAGTAGTTATGAAACTTCTTTTCAAATCTGTACTTCTCCTCTAGAATGTACTTTCAGCAACTCCAAGGCTTTTCCTAAATGCGTTTTAAGCAAGCTTATGAATTTGAAATGCAGCACTTCACAAATGTCCAGACTTAGCTTCGTTTATCTCAGCAGTCGAATGAAACCTCTTCACAAAGTCGTACCTTCTCAGCCACTGCAGCAACTGGCAACTAGGAAATTCGCACCTCTTCAGCAACTGCAGACTTAGCAAGCTAAGTCGTACCTTTCACTTTCAGCCACTGGAAACTAGGAAGTTCGCACCTCTTCAGCAACTGCAGACCTCTTCAAAAATTCGTACTTCAGCAGCTTCAGCAACTTCAATCTCTGCAAATTCGTACTTCAGCCCTAGCAAATATTTTGCACTTAGCAACTGGTGAGAGGAATGAAGAGGACTTCAAAATCTTATAGCCAGGTCGAATTCCTGCAGACGCTATACTTAACACATTTTCGAATTCCACTTTCCCTCTCTTTCCTAGTCGTAACACTTGTCATCTGAGGCATCGAAATCTCAAGTTTCTAGAATCATGGATTCATCATCTCTGCACAAGCCTGCCTCATCGCATCTGATTCTTTTAAAATATTAAGTTATTCACTTCCTTGAACAATTTTGAACTGTTTGGCTAATTCATTTGATCTAACCTTCGCTTTGGCAAAATTATCTAGTTCAAACCTCTAGCGAAATGCTTCTCATTCATTTTATTCGTTTGCCTTAGAGAAATTCTTCAAATTTGCCTTAGGAATTTTATTTAAAATAGGCACTGGGCAAAATATCCACTGAAACGATATGAGCGAGGCGTGGAGTAAGTTTGAATCATCTTTGGATCGAAAACGTTCAGTACTTAGAAGAAAATTCTTTTCAGAATCCATCGTTTTCATGTGTATTCGGACGAAGGGGTACTTTTAATTTCTATTATTTAAAAATAATAAAATGGCTAAGGTTTATTTCTCTTCACATCCGGATGTCTTCCACTCTCGCAATCTCAAGTTTCTCTACCTTGGCAAATTTTCTTGATTTCTCCCTGAAGAATTTTCTTTCTGAAGACCCTTTTACTCTGGAAATTTTAGCATTACTTGTAGGCGTATTCTTCATTTTCTCTTTAGAAAATGCCTTAGGAATTATTTTAAAATTTAAACTTTATCTTCTTACCCTCTGAAGGGCACATTTAGCATGTCATGCTTCCATTCCATTCCTTAGGCAATTCTACGCCTAGACTCTCCTCATCACTCTTAGCAATTTTCATTTCTCAAGTCCCCACTCACTTGGGCACATTTCACATGGTGAGGAGGAAAAATATCAACCTTTAGCCTTTAAAAAAAAACGTCACCCTTAGTATTTCTTTCCCCCTTGGCGTACTTAGCATGTCATGAGGAAACTTGGAGCGCATTTTACCATGTGAAGAGGAAAATATTCAAGTCAAGTGCATTTCCTTAACAGCTTCCACGTTTTACCTTTACCTTTTACCTTGGGTGCATATGCTATGGGGAAGAGGAACTTGAGGGCGCATATGAGGGTGTTAGAAGGAATTCCCACGCCTTGGGTGACTCTTCATCTTCCCTAGGCGCATATAGCCTAGGCAACTTCCATGTTGGGCGCATTTCAACTTTGCAAAGGAAAGCGCCATCATCTAATGACCTTTCATCTCCCTTGGGCGCATTTAGCCCATGCAACTTCCATTCTTGGGCGCATATGCTAGTGTTAGAAGGAATTCCGCCCCTTTCTAGTGGCTCTTCACCTCCCTTAGGTGCATTTGGCCTAGGCAACCTCCATTTCCAAGCGCATTTGAGGATGCTTCAAGGAATTTTTTATACCTTAGTGAATATTTCCATGCCTTTGGTGACCTTTCACCTTCCTTGAGCACATCTAGGGGTACGAGGAGGAAACTTCATGCCTTAGAAGAATTTCTATGCCTCTTGAAGGCGCATTTCTCCTATGCTCAGGGAAATCCCACATTTAAAGATTTTTTGTATCTTTTATTCCTTCTGGGCGCATATGCTATGTCTACATGCCAGTTATCACTTATAAGTTTCCAACGCCCTAGCCATGCCTTGGCTTTCTATTTTTAGTAAACTCGGAGAAACTAGGGTTTCATTGCATCTCATCCAGTTCTGAGTTGGAGGTGGTATGGCTGTGCCTCCACTTGGTTTTGCTATCCTATTCACACCTTATCTGGCATAGTACATACTACTTTTAGCCATTTGCTATTTTTAGCAAACCCTAAAATTGATCAATTTTTGTATCTCCGTTTGCTTTGAAATTTGTTCCATTTGTTCTTGATGCTGTGAGAGACCTGTTCACACTTTTCTCTGGCAATGACGTGCTATTTTTAGCCATGAGTTGACTTACTAAAAATAGTAAGTATTCAGATCGTGCTCAAATTTTGCCAGTAGGTAGCCTGAAGGATGCTGATCCCGATGGCGTGCTTCACCTTGACATCTCTGCACTTTGTTCCATCTATTTTTAGACATAGCATGGGAACCCTAATCTGACTTGCCTGCGCTCCTGATTGCTCCTGATTGCCTTGATTTCCACTGTTTGTCACTTTGCTCGCTGGAATGAAGTGCTAGGTAACCATTGGGCTGAAGCTGCTATTTATAGTAAGTGTCCAGAAAGTGGTCCATCAGACGTCAGATGAGTTTGCATGTCACAGTGCCCGTGGGATCTCAATGTTCCGGCACTGGCTAAAAATAGTATCTTAAAACTGACTCATTCCGTTCGCATGTCATATCACTGCGAAGCTCTCGCAAAATCCACATGGAATACCTGGACATGCATTGAAAAATTTTGCATGCAAACCCTAAAAATAGCCTCTGAAGGCTGTACTCTGAAAGTCCTTGTCTTGGTTTGCATGTTATACCGTTGCGAAGGTCTTGAAAAACCCAGATCCATTCTCCAGTCATGCGTCGGAGAATTGTATGTTTAAGCTTTGAAAATAGCCTCCAAAGGCTGAACTGCTAAAAATAGCCAGTTGTCCAAATCTATTCAAATTTCACGTGTGGATGTTCTGAAGCTGCTTGAATGTGTTGAAGTAACTAGAATCCCGAAATCCTGAGGAAAAGACCTCAGATTAGGTACTTACTAAAAATAGTAAGTTGTCAGATTTCAATGGGATCCTGCCTTGAGCTTCCTGATTGCATTGCTGCACTTAGATTTCACCTTGATAACTCAATTTGACCTAAAACAAGCCTAAAGGATAGGAACCCTAATTTTGTAGACTTGGCAATCATTTCAATCTAGGTCAAAGACGAGACATCCCCGGAAGGATAAAAGATCAGAGATAGAGAGAACCAAAGCCAAAAGACCAGAATGGAACAAAAATTAGGGGGTCCCCATCTTGGATGGGGTGATGTGTGAAAAGGTCAAAACAAGTTCATGACTCAAGACCCAACTCTACTTGTAATGATCATTTACAGAACTGAAATACTTTTTGAGGATGACAACAAAATATGATGTTCTATGTCAAGGGGCAGTTATATCAAGTTGTAGTATAGATTTATGAAGATGAAGATGGTCCTAGTGATGTCTAGAGAGCTAGGAAAGTGACAAAGCCATAGAAGAAATTGAATAAGTGACATGAATGTTTGATGGGAAATATAATGCTTTCAAGACAAAGATAGAATGATGATTTTCCAATGAAAGCTAGAATGATCCAAGATGCAAGTCCCTGTTCCAGTCCAAGATGCCTTCACCGGATCTGAATACTTCAAATCACGGAGTATCCTGTAGCAGCATTAAGACCGACAAAGGATGATGTAAATAGAGTCGTGTCTTCGGACACTTAGAATAGTTTCAATTATGTATTTGTAATTTCTTTTTGACAAATTACATGTAATGTCAAAAATTGTAATTGGAAGTAATCATATCACTTGCAAAGATATAAATTGTAATTGCATGTAACCAAATTACAAGTCGAATCAAATTAGGACTATAATTGGAATAAGTCAATTGTAGGTTGTTAGTTTGTTAGTTAGTTGGAGAAAAAGACTCAAGTTAGTTGGGATTCTCTCACCTTTTTCTCTCAGCTCCTCACCTACATATAGGAGGGTGCTCTATGTAATTAGAGAGCTTTTGGTAATGCAACAAAATTCTGCCAATTTGTGTGTGCATTCTAAGACTTTGAGCTTAGATGTAAATCTGATTGCAATCAATAAAAGAGACAAATTGCTTCCAAACTTTGTGTTGGTACAATTGTGATGTGACGACATTTTTTGGATTTGATTATGAGTTTTGTGGTGTTATACAAGAGATATTTTAGCTCAATCTTGCAGATTTTGAGCTGCAAATTGTGTTTAAAGTCATAGTTAGATTTCTAGATTTGATCTTGTAGACTTTGAGTTGCTTATTGCATCTGGAATTAGTGTAAAACGCTCAAGCAAGGAGGTAATTTGTAGACTTTGTGCTGTTTTTATTTCCTATGCACACAAAAGTGGTTGATGGGGGAATGGAGTGTTGAAGACTTTGAGCTTCTCTTTCTATTTTCTCGTCCCGGGAGGCAACGAAAGACTTTGTGCTTTCATGGAAACTTTGCCTCTTACTATTCTTCTTATTTTTCCTTCTATTTTGCATAACTATATTCAAAAGATTGTTGTAAGAAAGAATCGTGTATTCTGAAGTAAGAGAATACGAGGAAAGAACACCTATTCTGAAAAGAAGAGAGTATGGTGAATGTAACGCCCTATAAGTTAGCTTAGTGTACATAATCCTAGGTTTTTGGTTTAATATTTATTGTTTTAAGTAACAGTAGATAGGGGGAGCCTTGCCTTAATTAGGAGAATTTATCTCACGTGTTGTGGCTGAAACCACAATTTTGTACGCTTTCCCAAGCATACAAAATTTTCGACCAACATTGTCCAAACATAGTTTGGTAGCTGCTCAAGGTTTCATTACAGCAGCAAGGAGCGAAGATTTCAGACTTGTTACTCATGAAGAATGGGAGAAAGAAGGACCTAAGCATGGTGATTGCATGCTTGACAATCCGTCCCTTGAGTTAAGTGATGCTTTAGCTCACACTAGTCTATTTTGGGAGTTGGATTTGAACACATTTAATGCTTCATGCTCCAATGTTGTTGAAGCTTTCATGGATAGGCTTTAGAGGTTCACTAGAGGAGAGACAAATTTCATGAGTATGCACTTGGTTCTGACTAACACTTGGGGATGTGTTGAGTATTCTTTCCGATTTGTTGGAGATCACTTTCAGTTGGGTATCCATGCTTGGGATCCTCAACATGGGTTGATGGAACTTATTACATGTGGAAAGAAAGATCTTTGGAGGGATAAGGGTCAAATTTTCAGATTTTTTGGTGCTGTACCCTTCTTGACCAGCCATTTATTGGTTCCTTTTGCTCAACAACTAGTGGATTGGAGAGAAATTTTTAGTATGGGTTGGAGAGATGAATGGTTGGTTGCTTTTGGGAGTGATCTTTGGCTAAGACAAGGGAAGATTTTGAGACACGAGTTTGCTGATTGGAGGCAGACCAGCCACCTTACATGGGGAGTTACTCTCGTTTAGGAGAGTTGGTTCATCACTTCTTGTCAAAGAGGTGGTAGTTTTCAGTTGGAGATTGCTCTAGTGTGTTTTCCAACCACTTTTGAGGTGTTATCTTGCAACTCAATGCTCATCTCACATGCTCACACTTGGGAATTCCATTGGTGATGCTTTTTTTCCTTGTGTAGAGCGCTAAAATCAGATTGTACTTCGCTGATCCCAGCTTTGAACAATAGTGATTATTTGTTTCTTCAAACCTATCCTATTCTCAGAGTTCAACTTATGGAGGTTTGTGAAGAAAAATTTGATAGTTTCTTCACAATGTTGGTTTAAGACAGCGAACTTCCACATACTTTGGTTTATCATTCTGAGACTCTTGGAGTTGGATCTACAAGAGTTTTCAGAAGTCTTCATGGCTCTATCAAAATAATTCGGTGGAGGCATAGTAGATTCATGTGGAGTTATGAGTATGAATTTGTTGAACTCTTGCAAAGGATTGCTTTCCTCTTTGTAAGAAGATTTGGAGATGTCACATTTGCAGTCGTGGCTCTGTTAGATACCTTATGGAGATATGCTGAGGAGTTTGATTTTGAGTTGAGTAGACTACCTTTCCTATTGCCTAGGATTGTGAGAGACAGTGGCATTGTTGATATTGATGACTTAAAGCTTTTTGGGCATGAGATGCTGCATGGTATTGATTTCAGTCCTTCTAGTTTTTTCAGTTCGAGTTTCATGGATGGTAACATTTTGGGGTTACAAGGGAGGTTAGTGCAATTTTGGCATGATGATTTCACTAATGTGATCAGAGTGGTGCAACATCCGCATGGTGGGTCCTTCCTGAGACAGACATGGGATCCTGGGATCCTACTTGCTTGGGTTTGGATCAATTTAAATTTTTTTGGAGCTGTGCTGGTATTGCTTGAGGACAAGCAATTTTGGGAAGGGAAGACTGTAATGTCCCCATTTTTAGCACTACACTTTCTAGTGATTGTTGGCCTATTCTTGGATGCCCGTAGGCTAGTTAGAGGCAGAATCAGGGTTTCCAACTGCTTGGATGTTTCTTTTGAGGATTCAGGGGTTTGCATGTTGGAGTTTTGCAGTTTGGATTCTGGATTCCTTCTGGGTTTTCAAAGAGCTTCGCAATGGTGTGACATGCAACTAAAACATGTAACTTTTGCGGACTTACTATTTTTAGTAAGTTACGATGGCTGCTTAGAATGTGGTTAAAATGCATTAGGAGTCACTTACTATTTTTAGCAATATGCTATTTATAGTAAGTGCTATTTTTAGCAATGCTATTTCTGACAGTGTTTCAGCAGTTTGGTACAGTGGCTATATCTAGCAGGGTATATTCAGTTTGGTTTCCAACATTTGTGGTGCTCGATTTGGCAAGTTTAATATTTGGTGAAAATAATGTTTTAAGTGAAAATATAGGCTAAGGTTAAGTGGATGCCTAGCTGTAGAAACCCCTTGTTTCCCTTGATTCTGAATCTGACTGAGTTTTGGTTTGTTTTTGCAATTTTTGATTTTTTTGGGTTTTTGTGCAATAAAGGTAAATTGCGATTTTTGCAAATAATTGAAAATAAATTCAATAAAAATTATCTAACTCTGGAAATGACAAAATCTATCTCAAATACTGAAGCCAGGCTAATATTAAATTTTCTGCAATGATTACAATGATGTTCCAGATACACAATGATTTTTATTGAAAACCTGATTGGCTGCAATATGGTACGGCTGCATTAATTGCTTCTCTCTCCCTCCTTCTGACGATCCCAAATGATGCCAAGATGATCTGCGCCTAAGAGGAGAATGGTAGACTAAATCTGAGATAGGCGATTTGCTTGAAACTGGAAGTACGCCCTTTTTGAAGAAGTACGGCCAAGTACAGATGGTACGGCCTGAGTATAGCAGCAGCTATTAATTAAAATGTACGGCCTCTCCTGGAATCTCTGGATATGGTGAATAGATGCGCCTAGATTGCAAGATGTCTTTTGTATAAAAAACTCTCTGAAATCCCTGAATGTTTATTATCTGTGAAACTCTGTAATTCCTTCAGAATGAAGAAATCTCTCAACTGGCAATAGATCAGGTGATATCTCACACCATCTGAACTGCTTTCAATGGAGATGGCTCGTTCCCCAATGAATTCGAGATTGAAACCCTAAAGCTTCTTGCTCAGACCAACTTGATCAATTTCCAATAACTCAATATGCATAATGGCTCAAAATCCAAGGCAAAATGGCTTATACCCTCAAAAGTGCGATTTCCACCAAAATAGGTCATTAAAATATTCACACTTTTTATTTAATTACTTTCAATAGTCTCCAGCCAAATATTTATTATAAATTTAATTGCCAAATTGGCCCCTCTCTGATGATGGCGACCCCCTCAATCAAAATCACTTAAGTTATAATTACATATTATAACTTTATATTATAATCTCCACTTAATTAATATTTAATTAATTTAATTAAATATTAATATCTCTCTCATTAATCATCCGATGCCTGATCCGTCTGAAGCTGACGAACACTGAAGTGATTCTGAACACTGCCAAAACCATACTGCTAAAAATAGCAGGGGTCCCACATTGACTGCCAAGAACTGCTAAAAATAGCAACTTCTGCAAGAAATGTCCGAATGAGTCCGAACGAAAGCCAAATGATCAAACTCTGCCAACAGAAGCTGAGCCAAGCTCTAACGTGACCCCCTATCCAATCTATCAGCCTACGAGGATCGTATGATAGGCTAATCCTGTGCTCCGAGAGATGTCACTAAGAAGGGGACATGACACTAGCATAGATATATTTGCAAAATTAAATATATTTTCACTTTAGCCTTTGGATGCCTATTTTGGAGGAGTATTTGATTATTAATAAGGTATTTTATTTAAATACAGTTGGACACCCATGTTATGAGGTATTTGCATTTTAATAAAGTCATATTTCTCTTATGTTGGACGACTTGAGAAGAAGGCAAATGAAACTCAAATACAAAATCATGAGGGGTGAATTTGGATTTCAGTTTGGGCACCCTAATTGGAGGGAAAAGCATTTTGAATTTGTGGAGAAGTTATAAATAAGAGTGTTGGGCTTCATTGTGGGTATCTATTGAAAATTATAACGAAGTGTTACCGAAATGGTTACTCACTTGCTTCGAGGAATGCATACCTCCTAGCAAACTTAGTTTCTTGCTTGAAAGATAGCAACTAGCTAAGATATAGAGTGTTCTTTACACTGAAGAATAGATTGAGATTATCGAAATGAAGATGTTTGAAGTTTTCTAATGTTTCTTGGTGTGTTTTCTCAGTTTTTGGTTTGCTGGTTTGATGCTTGTAGAAGCACGTTTTTTCTCATTGCTCACTTGGTGAATTTTTGCTCATTCTGGGTATTGATCCTATGTATTTGTCTACCTTAGGTGCCTCATATTGCAAAGTTATAGAATTTTTAGTGGAGTCTTTGAATTTATCTTGCTGGTTTTTCATATCAGATTGTTAGAATTTATCTTGTTGGACGCCTAGCATAGATATATTTGCAAAATTAAATATATTCACTTTAGCCTTTGGACGCCTAGTTTGGAGGAGTATTTGATTATTAATAAGGTATTTTATTAAAATACATTTGGACGCCCATGTTATGAGGTATTTGCATTTTAATAAAGTCATATTTCTCTTATGTTGGACGACTTGAGAAGAAGGCAAATGAAACTCAAATGCAAAATCATGAGGGGTGAATTTGGATTTCGGTTTGGGTGCCCTAATTGGAGGGAAAAGCATTTTGAATTTGTGGAGAAGTTATAAATAAGAGTGTTTGGCTTCATTGTGATTATCTATTGAAAATTATGACAAAGTGTTGCCGAAATGGTTACTCACTCGTTTCAAGGAATGCATACCTCCTAGCAAACTTAGTTTCTTGATTGAAAGATAGCAACTAGCTAAGATATAGAGTATTCTTTACACTGAAGAACAGATTGAGATTATCGAAATGAAGATGTTTTAAGTTTTCTAATGTTTCTTGGTGTGTTTTCTCAGTTTTTGGTTTGCTGGTTCAATGCTTGCAGAAGCACGTTTTTGCTCATTGCTCACTTGGTGAATTTTTGCTCATTGCTCACTTGGTGAATTTTTGCTCATTCTGGGTATTGACCCTATGTATTTGTCTATCTTGGGCACCTCATATTGCAGAGTTATAGAATTTTTAGTGGAGTCTTTGAATTTATCTTGCTGGTCACCCCTCCTTGAAGGTCGTACCTTGCTTGCAAGTGCTTTGGAATGCATGCATAAAATATTGGTAGGTGTTTACTACTGTTTCTTGGTTCTAACTTGGGCACCTACCTCTTGTGCCTCGTTTGCAATTGTTCTCATGTCATTTCGAGGAGGCTACATCGAGTTATGAACATTTTGGTGTGATTTATGCTTGCTGGTTTGAGTTTTCTGTACACTGGTTTTTTATATCAGATTGTTAGAAGTTCTAATTTTGGCTTGTTTTTCATAGTTGAGAAGCTTGAGAAGTTTGGAGAATCATCTAATATCATTTGTAGTGGATTGGAAAGCTATAACTCTTTGTAACTTTGTAGATTATTCTCATTGTAAGGCTAAAAGCAGTAGCACTGATTCAGTCACTTTATATTTCTGCTCTTTACTTTGTAATTCCCACTTTTAGTGGAAGGGACAGGCCTCGCCATCCATTTACTTTCAGCATTTACTTTCTGTATTGCCGGCTAAACAAACGGAAGGGGTCGGCAAGTTGCCCATACTTTACTTTCAGTATTTTGTAATTCTTCATTATGCTGATCGGCTGAGCCTTCAAAATACTCCCGTTGAATAAGTGGTCGAGTTGCATATGCATTGCACTTTTCCAATAGTTTCAGATTTATATGCTAACCATCCGCTTTCTATCATATATTCTCACCTTGCCCACACTGGGATTTGGGTGATCAAAAAGTGAAAGGGTTCCTTTTAGCTGGTTATTAGGATTTGCTAATGCTAACGAGTGAAGTTGTTGTGAAAAAAATGAAAAAAATTGTTGGGGGATATGTCAAATTCAGTGGTTAAAAATAGGTGATAAAAATTCTGCCTTCTTTTATAAACCTTTGTTGACTAGAGAAGGTCATAACCACATCAACGCTTTCACTATGAAAGATGCGAAGGAGTAATCTATGGAATGTATGCAGCAAATTACCAAGCAATATTTCCATCACTTATTTACAGCCCAACCTTTGGATGAGATTGTCAAACAAACATTGTTAGATATCCTTCCTAGAATTATCTCAGGGTAGGACAATAAAAAGCTAAACATTCCAGATATGGAAAGTGAATAGCAGACAGTGGTGTTTAGTATGAAGAAAGGGAAAACTTTAGGATTGGATGGAATCCTTACTGAATTCTATCAAATTTTTTAGGACATTATTCAAGGGGAGCTCCTTCAAGTGGTGGAAGAGGTAAGGACAACAAAAACAATGATAAAAGAAATCAACAAAACTTGTATAGCTCTTATTCCTAAAGCTATTGAAGTGGAGGACGTTTCAGGATTTAGACCTATAGCATTATCTAATGTTTTGTATAAAATAGTCACCAAAGTCATGGCAAAAAAGGTGAAACCCCTTCTTCACAAGATCATTTCTCCAAAACAAGGGAGATTCATCTCAGGTCATCAAACTCATGACGAGATTCTATTAGATTAGGAGGCCTTATTCTCCATGGATATCCAAAAATATTCCTCTATGTGCCTTATTGAGGGTTTCTTGGATTTTGTGGTCTGCTGATTTATAGGCCCAAAATCTGCATATATACATGAATTGGTGGTTGTTCTTTGGCGTGGGATACTCATATGTTGCTGTTATGTTCACACATGACATGTAATGTAAATCAACAAGTGTTGTTGCTGATGAATGTTCGTTTCCGGGTCTGATTATTGCTTTAGCAGGTCTGATATTCCATTGTAATAAATCTGATTTTGATCTGAAACAGTTGCTCTTATTATATGTTGTTGTTTGAAATGGAAAGCATTGCTATCTTCTAGTTATATTTTCTATTTTCATTATTCTATATGTTGGCATGCATCTCGAAAACACATTGGAAACAAGCACTAAACATAACAAAAAACAAACAACCAGCATACACTGAAAACACAAACAACATATAGAGATTTCAAAAAACATAAAAAATCAGGGGTGTATGTTAAAGTGGTATCAGAGCCAAATTTCTTGCTAGCTTGTTAGAAGATCAGTAAATTCAGAGTCATGACAATGGATTTCAGTAGAGTTGAACAATTCAAGAGGTAGTGTGAACAAGAGGCTTCCCAACTATTTGAAGAGTATCAAAGGATGAAAGATGAGTTTAGAAATGTGGTTTATTTTGACTCTTTCTTGGGTTGTGTTGTAAAATTGAAACCTGGAAAATTGGGTGTGGTTAAGTACATCAATAGAACAATGAAAGAAAAATCAGATCTTGCCATTGAAGAAGGGTTAGAGAAAGAAAAAGAAGTGCTTGTTTGTGGTTTGCAGCCAACAAGTAAGCACGAGGAAGAAAACACTGTCAACAAGCATTGATGATGGGACTCTAAGTTTTAGAGGAAATGAAGGTACAAGTCAAGAGCACATGCCACTTCAAAATGACTCTGAGATTGAAGAAAAGTCACTTATTGAAATTGCAAATGAAGAACACATCGAGTTTGAGGGAGAAAGCGCGAAGGAAATTGTCAAACCTTCCATGATGGATCAGTTTCAAGGAGGTATGAGTTCGTTTGTTTTTCCTCTAGGGGAACCTAACTTTGCTTCAACACCCTTCTTTGGCAAGGAATCAAATGGTGTTTTGGATGACATTGAGTTGGGTGTAGTTAATACTTTTGATGGCAGCCCAGTTAGTCTAGTATGTGGAGACAAAGAGGTTTGGTTAGAATTGATCTGATTTTACAAAATATGGAGGTGAATGACTATCATGATGCTAGTACCAAAGAATTGAAGAGTGATTTATTTACAGAGATATCTGATCATGAAGAGTCCATTGATTACATCTTTCTTGAATAGAGAAATCAGCCTTATAACACTTGGGACTCGGGGGTGATGGAACCTACATATGATGAGAATCCTACATGGGATGAATCCCTTTTTGATCATGATGATGTTTTGATCTTAAAAAACAATGAATGCATGAAGGATGACATTATTGGTGTTGATCCATTTTTTGAGAACAAATATGATTTATCAGCACATGCAGCTAATTTTGAGCAGAAGTTTAGTGACTTTGATGATATGGAACCACAGTCCACTGCTGAAAATGATAATGGGAAAAATTAGGTGACTGGGGAAACAATCACTCACGAGGTATACATTGAGCATACTCTTTCAAAGAGAAAACATTAGCTCATAGGACCATGGGATCCAGGTGTTTGGGGGCCAAAGTATGATGAAGAATTAGTTTGGGAAGAATCTTCTTTTGACCAAGCTGCTATCCCAACCTTAGAGCATAAAGAATGCGAAAGGATGCCTTAGAGGGAAATGATTTTGAGAGGCATTATCTCGAAGACAAATCAGAATTGTTTCTACTTGGGGCTAATTTTGATCGGAGGCCTAGTGACGAAGATGAGGCAAGCCTTGAAGAAGAGGCACACGAGACTTGGGGCAGCCAAGGTGACAACATTGCAAGGTACGAAGGAAATTCTGATTTTCATATGCATTATAATAGAAGTTCATTAAACTTGTGTGGTCTTGACATTAATGAGGAAGCTTGGAAGAAACAATTAATGGTGTCAGTTGAAAACAAAGTGCAAACATTATCTAAGTTGGATGACATGAAGAGTCTTGTTGAAAATCTCATCCGAAAGACACCCAAAAATCAGCATGAACAAATTGTTTCTCTTGTTGATATGCAAAACATTAAGAGCATAGTCAGAGACATGAAATTAACCTATTTGAACATGATCAAAGATAGAGATGTGGCTACTAAGATTGCAGATAAGGCTATATCTACATCCAAGGAATTAAGGGGTAAGATTGAAGAGCTTACCATTGAGCTTGAATCAACCAAGGATTCATTGGGCAACACTCAAAATGCACTACTTGAAGTAGAAGATCAGCTTTTTGTGGCCAAACAATTCAGGGAACAAGAAAATAGAGAAAATGGTAAAGAAATCATGCAGGTAATTGAGGAGTTTGACTTCATTCATGAAGAGTATGATCTTGTTGATTGTCCTAAAAAATAAGAAAATATGAGTTTGGATCAACAAGAGGATTGGTCTGATTTTGGAGAAGAGGATAATCTTCAGTATATTGATAATCCTTCTTTGAGGTAGATGTTGATATGGCGTATGACAATCCACTTTTTGAGCTGGATGATGAGACTACTCTTGGTTGTAGCCTCGCATTTAGTGAAAATAGTAAGTTATGGGATCTGGGAGAAGATTCAAAACTTGAGTTAGAGTGTGGTTTTGATTTAAGTTCACATTATGAGGTGACTGGTTACCCTCTTGGGAGACCACCGGATATGAAATGTGCTAAGAAGGAGGCAAATGAAGATTGCATAGGGAGTACTATGACACTAGGAGATGCAATAACTTCATGGGATGTATTGATTTATGGAGACTTTAACGTTTCAGATTTTGAAATTTTTCCAAACAATGTTCTAGAGGTTGCTAGAAATTTTAGAACAACAAGGAAAGGTGGTTTAAAGCTTTTTATTTACATAGTTTTGGAGGAAGAAAGATTTAAACATGACATCTACATGTTTGACAATCCATCCTTTGGATTGAGTGATGTTATATATTATACTAATCTTTCTTTGGGGATGGTTTTGATGATAACAATTGCTCCTCACATTTCAATTGTTGGTGCTTTCATGGATGGGATACAAGGGATTGCTAAAGAAGTCACAAATTTTCATGATGTGCATGTTGATTTGGATGGCACTTGGAGTTATGTTGTGCACCTTTCTAGGCATGTTGGAGGCCATTTTTGGTTGGGTATCCATGCTTGGGGTCTTCAACATGGATTGACAGAGCTTATTGGGTTTGGTAAGAAGGGTCCTTGGAGGAATATAGAACAAAATTTCAGAATTTATAGAGCTGTCCCCTTCGTTACCAGCCATTTGGTGGTTCCATTTGTTCATCAATAAATGGGTTGGAGAGAAATTTTAAGGGTTGGAGAAATGAACGGATGGTTACTCTTGGGAGTGTTCCTTGGCATAGAAAGCGTCAAATTTTGAGTCTTGATCTTGCTGTTTGGTTGCAGGCCAGCCATCTTACATTTGGAGTTACTCTCATTTAGGAGAGTTGGCACATCATTTCTTGTCAAGAAGGTAAAAGGTTTCAGTTGGAGGTTGCTTTGAAGTGCTTCCCAACCACTTTCGAGGTGTTATTATGCAACAGTAAGCTTGTCTCACATGCTTATGCTTGGGAATTTCATTGGCATTGCTGTCATCCTTTGAGTAGAGCACTAAATTCAGATTGTACCTTGCTGATTCCAACTTTGAACAGCAGTGACTATTGGTTACTTCAAACCTTCCAAATTCAAAGAGTTCATCTTAGGAAGGTTTGTGATGTAAGCCTTGGTAGTTCCCTCTCGGTGATGGTTCAGGACAACGAACTACCGCATGCTTGGTTCCACTATTCAGAGACTCTCAGAGTTGGAACAACCAGAGTTTTCAGGAATCTTCATGGTTGTGTGTGGTATTGTGAAGATATGTTTGTTGAATTCTTGCAAGGGATGTTTTTCCTTTTAGCAAGAAGATTTGGGGGTCACATTTGCAGTTGTGGCTCTGCTTGACACCACAAGAAGATATGCTGAGGAGTATGGTTTTGGGTTGAGTAGACTTACCTTCCTATTGCCCAGGATCATGTTAGGTAGTGGTATTGCAGATATGGACTTCTTAGAGATGTTTGGGTAGGAGATGTTGCATGGTGTAGATTTTAGGCCTTCCATGTATTTCAGATTAAGTCTCGTGGATGGTATCATTTTGGGGTTGTAGGAGAGGATAGTGTAAATTTGGCACAATGGTTTCACAGTTGTGATCAAAGTGGTGCAGTGTCGACATGGTGGGTCCCTTTTGAGATGGACGTGGGACCCTGGGACCTTACTTGGTTTTATGTGGATTAGTCTATTGTTTCTGGAGTTGTGGTGGCATTGCTCGAGGACAAGTAGTCTTTGGGAAGGGAGGACTGTAATGTCCCCATTTTAGCCCTATGCTTTTCAGTGGCTAATAGCCCATTTTCGAAGTCCCGTGGGCTACTCAGAGGCATTTTTAGGGTTTCCTAAATTCTTGGAGATTTCTCATCTATTTTTCAAGGGTTCTTTGCAGGAGTTTGCCAGTATGATTTCTCGGTCTTTTTGGGTTTTCAAAGAGCTTTGGTGGGCAGTTACATGCATTTTAATCAGTGCCTATTTTTGGACTTACTATTTTTAGTAAGTTATGATGGCTATCTGGAGTGTGCTCAAATGTTGTTTGGAGTCATTATTTTTAGCAATATGCTATTTTTAGTAAGTACTATTTTTGGTAGTGGGTTTCAGTAGTAGTTCAACATTGGGTTACTATTTCTGGCAATGGTGGCAGTTGTGGTGGTTGGCATCATTCTAGTTTTAGCAATGGCTAGTTCTCAGTACTTATTATTTATAGTAAGTCACAGGGCATCACAGTGTACTTCAATATTGTGCCAGTTTGATATGTGGGGGAGTAATTACTATTTTTAGTAGTGCTATTCATAGTAAGTCTATTTTGCGTAACTGGCCTAGGCCTATCTTATTCCAGCAGGTTCATTTTCTAATGTGGCGTTGGAGAGTCTAAGGTTGGACTATTTAATATTTGTTTTTTATCAATCACTTAAGTTATTTTTATAAAATAGCTTTATAACTTAAGTGAAGGGGTTGGTGATCATCATAAAAAAGTACTTTGGAGCCTAATGTTATAACTTAACATTGTTTTAGAAGGCAACACAAGCAAAATACTTTCCTTATGAGCATTTTTGACGTCCAAGGGAGGTATAAGGTGTTAAAAATTAATTAAATTTTAAAAGGCTCATAAGGGGGAGCATTGGAATTGGAGGGAAAAGTATTTCAAACCTAAAGTTGCCCTAATTTCCTTCTCACCTTCTATAAAGCTTCATTTTGGCTCTCATTTGCTCATCTTTTATTTGGCAACTTAATAGGATGCTGTTGGAATGCTTCTAGAGTTCTTTGGCTGCGTGTTGAGGATGAAAACCCGCATCATTTGGAGCTGGTTTCGGTGGTGAAATATCCGCCCTAGCCAGATTGGAGTGGTTCCATCTAGTGATCACATTGTGCTTCAACAGAGTTCTGATTTTCAGAGTTTTGGTGGTGATAAGATGAAGATTTTTTCTGGTATTTTGATGTGGGTTTGGAGTTTTAGTGTGTGAGATTGCTTGGCTTCAATTTGTTAGTTTTTGGAAGTGTTTTGTGGGTGTTTCGAAGGTGTGATTGGCATTTCCAGAATTCTGGAAATCACCATTTTTAACAGGTCTGAAAGTGAAATCTGCTCATAGTTCCGTGCACACTTGGTCTTCCGTTTAGGGTATTGGCTTAATGTATTCCTCATATTTGGGTGCCCCATTTCAAGCATTCATTTGATTTATTTGGTGAAGAACTAAATTTTTAGAGCTAGTCGCCCTACCTAAGGAGGCATGCCTTCTTGAGGGTTTCCTGGATTTTGTGGTTTGCTTATAGGCCCAAAATCTGCATATATACATGATTTGGTGGCTGTTCTTTCGCATGGGAAACTCATATGTTGCTGGTTATGTTCACATGTGACATGTAATGTAAATCAACAAGTGTTGCTGCTGATGAATGTTCATTTCCAAGTCTGCTCATTGCTTTATCAGGTCTGATATTCCATTGTAATAAGTCTGATTTTGATTTGAAACAGTTGCTCTTATTATATTTTGTTGTTTGAAATGGAAAGCATTGTTATCTTCTAGTTATATCTTCTATTTGCATTATTCTATATGTTGGCATGCATTTTGAAAACACATTGGAAACAAGCACTAAACATAATAGCAAACAAACAACCAGCATACAGTGAAAACACAAACAGCATATAGAAATTTCAAAAAAATAAATTCAGGGGTGTATGTTACATTTTAGTAGTGGCTATTTTTAGTAACTTACTATTAGTAAGTTCCAATTTGATTCCGTTTGAGCCTGTTTGGAGATTTGGCTCATTATTTTAGCAATTTGTTATTTTTAGTAAGAGCTATTTTTAGCACTTGGTCCTGGCCTCTTTTCCTCCAGCAGTTCATTGTAGTGGCCTCCAATTTCAGCATTGGTGAGTTGAGATGTTTTTGGTGTAATATTTATTCACCATCACTTAAGTCTTCTAAAAGGGTAACTTATGACTTAAGTAAAAGTTCATTTGTGACCCCCTTGTGGTCAACGCCTAGGCAATGGTCACTTAAGTTGTTTTTAAAAAGCAAATATTTTATTCCTAAGGTGGACGCCAAGTTTGTGGTGATTAAGTCAAGATAAAAGTTAAATATTTTCTCTTGGAGATGGGCATCCCTTTTTGGAGGGAAATGGGAGTAGATTGGGAAATCTTGATGGTCATAGGGATTTCCTATATTGAGTATGATGGATATTAGAGTATAACAATATCCAACATATGTCACTTGTATTGTGTTTAGTGATCTTGGCCCTACATTTCTGCATGTTTTCTATTATCAGATGTTTGGATCTTTACAAAAGGCATATCGTGTTCTCCAACTTGAAATAAGGTTGGGAAATCTTGATGGCTATAGGGATAGAGATGGTGGTCTGTTTTTGTCTGATGAGTTACTGGAACATTCTTGGTATTTGATGCATGAGTCAAGGTAAAGATTTCCTTTTTATTGTTGATTGTGCGCTTCTTATGCAAGCAACTCAACAAACTCAAGTTTTTTGTGATGCTTGTCTGGCTATTTGGACTATTCATGATGTTTTTTGTTTAAATAAAATAAAAGAAAATTCAAGCAATACAAGGAAATGAAATTACTGCACATAAAAATAGCCAGAAAACAAGGAGACAGTTGCCAAAATCAACACTTTTTTCTCACTTTTCTATAGTATAGGTTAAATAGATTTACAAGGACACTAATTAGTAAGTATAAGGCAATGGATGTGCAGAGAACTCCAAAACTGAGCATGCAGATACCTTAGTTAACCTATGACACATGTCATCAGGAAGGGCTCCAAAGGACTCTAGTGAAATGGGCAATGTGGAATAAGATATTTGCAAGGCTAAGACATTTCAAGATGAGAGATTACTGTGATAAGTTAGTTTAATCTCCACAACATTGCTTTTTTCTATTGCAAATTGCATCTCTATTAAGTAAAACTTTTCTCTAATTTGGCCTTTCTGTAAAGTTAGTCCTAAATATGTGTAGAAAATCTCTATGTAAGCTCCTAATTTTCACATTGGAATCTAGAAACAGAAAAGTAGGCTGGAAAAGACAAGTTATGATGATAAAAATCCACTTTTTCCATTTGTATTTACTTTCTAGAACATGCACAAGTTGATGTTAGGCAGCATTTGACCATATCATATGTCCATCTGTCTGATTTATTTTCTCTCTTTTGGTAAATGTTTTATAAAAGCTTAAAGAATTGTGATTCCCTATGATTACCCATCCATGGAATATCTAGGTTGAGAATACTATGCTTCCAAAACTTAATAAAAAATACCATTAATTAAGCAACCCTTATCTCATTGTAAACTATTATTTTGTATACTCAAGACATGGCTTATGATGGTTTCCGTATTTCTTAGTATTATTTTCTGCCTTTCAAAAAGTTTCAGATGATTCTATGAATATGTCAGAACTTTCTACGTAAAGGATTTAGCCCATATTCTAACATCAAGCATCAACATGCCTGTTGTGTCTGTAATTCTATATCTTCATCCATGGATTACATTCAGTAGTCAAACAAAACTTCACATTCAAAAACTATGAAGATGTTTTCAAATGCAAATTTACTGACGTAATTAAATCCATATAGATAGAATGGGTCAAGGTGCGACCTTTGAGTTGTTTTGTTTCTCTTCCCATTTCAGCTGACTTTATTCATTGTTGGACATGAATATAAATAATCTCTATTCTTCCTTTTTCGTTTACCAAACCACAGCCCATTTAGACAAGAAAACCATATTGCTACCATGGAGAACAATTGATATTTGACAATTATGATATCAGAAAGCAGGATACAAAGTAAAGAACATGGAATGATTAACTCAATTAGCAATAGGTGTCTGCTTTTGATATTGTAGCATTAGAGAAATCTAGTTAATAGATATGATTTGGAAAGCAGTGATGTTCATTCTACAAGGGAGGCTCCTTCAGAAGTAAAGAACATGGAATGATTAACTCAATTAGCAATAGGTGTCTGCTTTTATTATTTATTCAAAAGACTGACTTGGAATCCTGCATATTTATATAAAGAATATATTCTAAATTGTGACTATAACTACCTTGCATGAGTTCATGCAAATATATATTTTGGATTTAATGAATTGTATGGTCTGGAAATATGTTGAAACTACCATTTATGACATGCTTTTTTCCTTTTTTGGTTGCATGATTTCTGAAGACATTAACTTCATCTAAGACACCGCTTTCAACCAGTTATGTTCTTGGGATATTACGAGGAAATAAGGTACACTGTTGGCAACCTAAGCAAGAGGCACACAAGAATCATATTTCTTTCTTTTCTTTCATGGGCACCAAATATATATTCAGCTCTGAAGTGGTTAAAGGCTATTTGCATTTCAAATAGTTTCCTGAATTGACTAATTTCAGTGTAGTTAGGCAAGACGTTGGCAATAACATCAAGAAAGCCATGCACTTAAAGTTCTTTGTGTTAGACAATTGAAACATCAAAGTTTTTTCTGTTTAGTGGTTAATTCTACTTGATTGAATATCACAGAGTAAATAGTTGAGTAAATACTAGGACTATAAACAATAAATAGCAGTAATTTCAGAAAGATGTATTGATATATTTATTCATAAGATTTTACAGAATGACCTAGGAATATCTATCCATGCCATCCTCTTCTTCATATGCAATGAAAATATTTAAAGTAGCCGATGGTCGGTTGAAAACTACCAACTGTTGGTAACTATCAACCACACACCATCGTACAATAAATGCTGATTACAACAACTAATAGAATTTTTTTATATGACTAACTACATCAGCCCCCCCGACAACAGGAGTACAAAATTTGGAAGACAAAACAAAACAACTAAACATCTACTAAGGGGCTGGTTAAGAGGATGCCCCTGAAGTATGTACTAATGTAGATGGAGTAGACTAGGAAGCCATGTTTTGACAGAGTCAATAAACCTCTTTTGTGCACAACTTCAGGTGATGTGCTGCTAGTAGCTCATGTTCTTGGGTGGTCTTCACGAGTTGGACAACCTCAGTCAGCTGGATTTGGGTCTTCTCATGGTTGCTTTGTAACTCTGCAAGTTGTTTGTCCTTTTTTGCAAGAAGGTTGTCCTTTTCCACCAATTGTTGGTCTTTTATTGACAACTCCTTGTCTTTTTTTGAAACTCTGGTCCTCTCTATGTTAGTAATATGTGTGTGTTGGGCGAGTTGATCCTAAAATCATTGAGTCTATTCATCTATTGTGTCTCATAGCTTCTAAGAAATTCGAGTAGATTCCTCAACATGCTCCATGAGCTGGTTGTGGGAGGCTAAGTTGCGCTGTAATAAATAGAACACCTCTCGAAAGGCAAGACTCCATATCATATAGAGTAGAGTTGCAATTACTTTTCCATCCTTCTCTCCAAAGGAAGGTGCAATTTTGGTTGGCTGCCATGTTGCCTTCATTTCGGGAGTCTCACATGTGGGCCAATCCTTAGAAGGGAAGATTCTATTAAACACCTATTGCCAACCTTCCTTCATAAATTGTAAACTTTGGTGAGCTTCTTGCAACATCAGAGGAGAGTGTGTGGTGTCCAACTGCTTGGCAATATTAGCCAACTCCTGCATAACAATAGCCATTGGCTCCATGTCCTACACACACCACTTAATGGTACATGAAAGGTCATTTGGATTAAGGTTCATAATCTAGATGGTATTTTCCTCCAGACTACCGGAATCATCATCCTAGGTAGGTGAGTTCGGAGATAGCTAAATAGGCTCTTCCTATGCCTCTGAGGATGGCCTTTGCATAGGCTCCATATTGGGTTTAGTCTCTTGAGTGAGGGAATGTCTATCAATAGTGGGTTGCCTAGTTGTAGGATGGTCCAATTCTGGTGGAGGGTTGAGTGGAGTATAATCCGTACTCTCAACTGGAGCTCCTAATAGCTTTAGCTAGCTATCAATCTGCTCGAAAGCTTCTCCTTGTCTCTATCTGTCATTCGCTTGGGAAAAACTGGCAAGTTGGTTGAAAGTGCTATATTAAGAGTATCAAAAGTGACCTTTGGGTTGGTTTCCATGGCAGGAAGATCTTGTGCAACAAGGGGTTGAGCCTCGACCGTGGCTTCAATGGTTGTAGAGACATCTTCTGTTGAAATAATATCCCTAGGTGTAGTGCTTGACATAGAGGTTGTCAAGTCAATTTGTTCATATTCATCTTCATTGCTATCCTCTTCTTTACTTGATACCTCCCTGAGTTTTCTTTTCTTTCGTGTATTTTGACTTCCTCCTATGGCTGAATGTCCAATGAGGTGCATCTAAAATTTGTCGGCCATGAAGGGTCATATGTCGAATCGGGTTGGAATTTGCCTAGTTTCTCTATAGGAACTTGAGTGAAGATGGCATCAAGGAATAGAGCGATGGTATGTTGCGCCATGTAAAAGGTTTGATGCTTCAGTGATAAAAAGTCTCCTATATGATTTGATAAGAATGTGGCCTAGTTATACACTCTCCCATCATTTAGGATGATCATATAATTGACCATCCATATGGAAATATCTGATACTCGATAGGCACCCGTAAGCCTGCATTTGATCAAGTCCATTACACATTTTCCATTCCTCGTTTGCTAGAAAACCTTTACTGAGCCCTTTGTTACATACATGCCAAATAGTCTCTTTTTCCTTCAGTGTCAAGTTGGTCTGGTATATCTTTCTAATGGATGCTTCCTTTCGCCGAGGTATTATTTTTGTAGCCAGTTTGGTAATGACCACTCCTAAACATGGTGTACCTAGAACTCTCTAGAAATCTGTCGATTGGAAAGAGATGGTGATGGAGTAATTCATAGATTTAATGATCAATTTCCTTTCTCATTAGTTGTAGTTGGCTACCATTAATTTTAAATACACTTCAAATTCACGATAGTTAAAAAATGGAAGCCGGGTGACCTTATCTACTTGAGCATGTTGTAATGCCATTTTTAATGGGTGATCTGTTGGATTATTGTGCCACCATGTTCTACATTCTATAGATGTCAGGCTCTCTTAGGAAAGATATTCCACTGTGCTTCCTTCTTTTGTAGCCGCTGCCACCTTTTCTTTCATATCATTCTTCCTTATTGAAATAGTCAGTTTGTAATGCTTTCATTTTCTTCCTTCCATAGCCTACGAGTGCTTGTTGAATTTTGTGAATATATGATTTCACTTTTGCAGCCAATCTTTTTCCAAAATTGTGTAACAACGAACCATCCGTATTAGAGGTTGTTCTTTGCTTAGCTGTACAAGTGTTCCACATTGTATTACATAAACAAATCCAATCTAATGTACAAAAAATGTCGTACCTTGCTATTAAATTTCACTAGCTGTACCAAAAGGAATGTTCGTGTGTTGGAGGGTTCACGTTGAGAAAGTCGTAAAATGTAGAAATTAAATTGGCCACACCAAGATCGTACTGTGTCTCCCAATCATCGTACAATAGAATTGTTGATAGGTCATACGATGGAAATGCAAGGAAGCTATACGATGGAAGTGCAAAGAAGTTCGATGGAATTGCAAAATAGGCCTTGAATGCCATATAGTGTATTATATAAATATATATATTTTTTTCCTTCACTTTAAGTTGTCGTACAATGAGTTTTCTTCTCTTTTTTAATTGAACTTATAATTTGTACCTTGCTTTTCCATTATCTTCTGTTGGTGTCTTTAATTTTTTAATATTATATTTTTTATTTTTCCTTCTAGAATTCTCTTTATTTTCTACTCCTCTTTTTCAACATTCCAGCTTTATTTGTTTTGATTTTATTTCCTTTGCATGCCTTAGCATACATGAGTCAGACGATCATTTATAACTCGTATTCGCATTATGTACTGTTATACCCAAAATGAAATTTTTGGCATTCTGCTTAAATTGAGCTAAACAACGTAAAAATGCCATCTAAAGTATGTTTTAGGTCAAACCAAATATGAAATCTTTGTGGGTTTCTGTCAAGGAACCTATGGTTAAAATTTTGAAAAAACGAAAATTAGGGTTTTACACCCCTATTTTTATGGAAACCCTAAAAAATAGGACCTTCCCGGAAATGATTGAAAATAATTCTGATAGGATTAATTGCCTTCACGATCACACTGATCAAGTCAGAATTATCAAAAATTATGTTTTACTCTGGTGGGTCTATTTCTATTTTTCAGGAACAAAGTTAGGAGCTCCGCAGCCATTAATGGCAGATTGGCCAGTACCAGGTGCTGAAAGCTAAACCTCAAAAGCTTCAATGAAGAAACCATGGCGGAAAAGGACGAAAATGATGACGTTCAACGAAGGAGTTTCTCAAAACGGAAAAGGCCAAAATTTGGCTAAGTCTGGAAGGTGCACGTTTTGTCTACCAAGGCAAAACATAGTCTACAGTGGTTAAAAGCGCCCCTCTTGAAGAAAGGCGCCCTTGAACCTCAGAGGGCAAATCAAATCATCTGGCAGTGTCAAAACAGTCATCCTCTTCACTTTCATACTAGCTCGACAACGAAACAATCAGCAAGATCATCTGATTCAGGGATCATTGACCAACCGTCAGCGAAGTATGGAGGATCCATTGACGACAGAAGTGCCAAATCTGAAAGCTTCAAGGTAAAAGCGCCCCTGCTGGCCAGGGGCGCCCCTCAGTTGCAGACATCAGATGAATCCAAGAGCTGTAGCTTTATACATGATATCTTTCCAGCTTCCTCCCGGCTACGTGATCAATCTAACAGCAAGTCCACAAGACACACCAGACGATCACGAGATGAGATCAAGCAGAAAAAGCCAAATTTGAAAAACTGGAAAGATAAGCCAGAAAATGGCTAAGGCATGGCTAAAAGCGCCCCTCTCAAGGAAAGGCGCCCTTTCCTAAAGGTGTCCAGATTCAGTCGGAATCTTCACTGCCTCCCAGGATGACCTTCTCAGCTACGACCTATCTCGTCAGCGAGACTATCAACAAGAACTTCCAACAAATCAATCGACTGATGAAGAAGGTCAAAGACTGGCAGTCCACAACCAAGATGAAACCAAGCAAAAGCTAAAAGTGCCCCTGCTGGCCAGGGGCGCTGTTGACGTGCTTTTTATGACAGCGCCAGCACAGAATAAAGTTGCCCAACGGTCACTCTATTCTCTCTTGATCAAAGTGTCCCACATGCTAAGATTGCTTGAAAGTTAATGTGTTCGACTCCAAGGTTCCTTTTATCGCGAATAGACTCAGTTGGTTGATGTGTTTTGTTGGTTATTTCAAGGGGACTTACGTAGTTGTTCAACTCTGTGAAGCAATTAGGACATGAATGATTTGGCAATATTGTTCTGGTATCTAGACTGACTCGGAAAATGCAGAATTTAAAGGGGATAGGGATAGGGATTCTACAAATCTACTTCTAAAGGGTGGAGGACGAGGATCGACTTAAACAATCTTCAAACCAAACTTTGCTTTGTCTCCTTTCGAACAACTCCGACAAAGTTGGTGCAATCTTCAAAGGATGAGAAAAGTGTTCAAACTATGACGCAACATGTTCATACCGTCAATACGACGCATACAAACATATGAACCATAATCGAAGTTAAGTGCTGATACTCCAGTTGACCACGCAAGGCGAACTTACCATCAGTAAGCCCGCTAGTGGTATGGATGAAGAAGATATGCTCAAATCACAACGCCACACTCCACAATTAACAACTACTTGCATGAAAAAAAATCTATTTTACTCTATCTACCTTGAATTGGAAAGACGAAATGGCCTTGCTAGCTACTCATAACAAAGAAGAAATCACCAAGCAATGAAACTCTTTGTATTATGAAAAGTGTTCACAACAACCTTTTACAAAACTTTCAAAGGAAAGTTTTCTTCCCTCCTCAATCTAAAGCTAACTTCTAAGCTAAAAGCTATATGCCTTCTACTCTCTAGCTCTGATCCAATTCCAATTCAATCTCTATCTCTATCTAATAATTACAAATGAGGGGGGATGCCCCTTTTATAATAAGTCCAATTCAGTGGACGGTTCAGATCAAATTACAATGAAGGGCTCAGATCGAGCCACCTATGCCCTGATTAGGGTTTCTGCCCTAAAAACCGCCACAGAGAGGAGTGGGCAATGAATGCACAGAATATTCTCCACTCCCCTGCAGGAATCATAATGAGCAATTAATGCCCACTACCATCATCAAGAAGATCCTCATCAAGAGCGTTCCCACTGGCCTTCTCCCTGATAGCAAACTCGATCAACCGGGCCAATACTGCTTCAACCTCCTGTGCAGAGATCGGTGGAATATGGTTGAGTTGGAACTCCAAGACTGCTACCGTCTGTCCGTATCTGGTGTAAGATTTCCTCCATGTCACTAAGGCGTCCTGGGTATGCTGAATTATACTAGAGAACGTGGAGACATTCTCAAAGTCATCCAGGACAAGTGACCTCGCAGCTGAGAAGAATGGAGGCAGTCTACTTTTCAAGCCATCAGCAGTTATCTCCTCTGGGACCAACTTTCTAGCAAATATGGCTTCTAATGTATTGAGGACTCCCCCCAAGATGTTGCCCATTGCTTTCCTCACTTTAGCTGAATCTGCCCTTGCTGCGTCGTGAAATCCACGGCCTGTGACCACCGAGGAGTACCAACCGGTGAAATCATACCTATCACCTCTCTGAATTACACCTCCATCCACCAAGGTTTCTAGAGGTATATGCATCAAAGCCCCCAAACGAAGTACAGTCTTCGTTTGATAGATGCGAGTATCACCCCAGGCCTGATCTACTATATCCATCCGTGCCAAAATACTTGAGGCCTGTCGATAAGCATCGACGAGGTCCTCCATGAATTTCCCTGTCTCAGTATGAACACGGCTAACCCACTTGTCCGCCTCCGTTTCCATTTTCTTCAAATCCTCTAAGGCAACAACTGACTCCTTCGGAAGCTCTGATGGACGTTCCACTGCTGGGTTTGCTGGTTCACCTGGATGTGCTAGATTTTGTACGTATCCTATCAAAGTTTTGTGCTCCTTCTTCAATTTCTTATACTTCCCCTCCGTGCGGAGCAACTGATCCTTCAATGCCTGATAGGAGTTATCGAACTCCTCGATAACTTGGGCTCCCGTAGGACGACCCAACTCTACTGTGGTGATCACATAATTTTCAGGCCTCTCCTCGGTTCGATCACAATCTTCCCTCGGAATAGCCACCTGAAGCGTGCGAGAGCCTGACTCGTCAGTCGAGATCTTTGAAAACTTTCGGGCCCTTTTCTTCTCTGGTGGCGCACTGATCCTCCTGAGGAACTCCTCCATCTCAATTGCCGGATCCATATCATCCTCGGGTTCTCTCCTCATT